>WAAF01015986.1:0-200267 GCA_013400475.1 Tricholaema leucomelas
GCCCACCCCCACCCCGCTCCCCTCCTACCGCAGCCAGGCAGCCTCCGCAGCTCCCCCGCAGCCTGGGGCAGCCCCAGGCCCCTCTCGTCCTCTCTGTCCTCTTCGTCGCTGCCGAGGTCTGGCGCAGAGTCCGGCCCCGATTCCAAGTCGGCAGCAGCACTGCAGAGAAGGGAATGGATCCCTTGAGCCAAACCCCTCCTTGGCCACCATGGGGGACCTGTCCCAGGGCTCCAGCACCCACAGATCTCCCTGCCTGAGGAGGAGCAGGGATGGAGGTGGTGGTGGCTTGGGACCGGCTCCACGCTCCCCAGCAGGGTCTGAGCCCAGCCTGCCAGCTCCTGCCTGCTCCTGCCCAGCTCCTGCCCAGCTCCTTTCCATTCTGGGAGAGGAGAAGGGTCATGGCTAAAAATAGCTCCAGCCCCACTGAACGTTACCAAGTGAATGAGTTACAAACACAGCCGCTGAGCTCTTCTCTCCCCAAGGACGCTGCCAGCTTCCCGGGTGGCTCCCAGGCAGCTGCTGCCACATTTCCCCCCAAAAAAAAGTCTGGGAAGAGGCCTTGGCTGCACCCAAACAGCTGCAGGCTGCCCAGGCTGGGGGTGCCAGGGGCTGGGGCTCACCTGGAGGTCAGGGACACAGGGCTGCCCGGGCACTCGCTGCTCCTGGTGCCAGGACGATCCGCAGTGTCCAGAAGTGCACCTGGGAGCTGTGGATGGAGCATCCCAGCATGGTCCTCCGGAGCCTTAGGGACCACCCCGGGATCGGAGATGGCTCCAAACACTCCTCCTGCTCCCCAGCACAGCCCAGTGCAGGGTGGGAGTCACTCACCTGCTGCCTGGGAGAGGGGGGAGAGCTGGGCAGGGGCAGGGGGATCCTCTTCAGCACCAGGGTCACTGCGCTCGCCTGCTCCCGCAGCTTCCTCACCAGGTTGCCGTGGGTCCACCCCACCTGCACCCACACACCAGTGACACGGCCCCAGCCCCACGACCCCCCACAGGCCCCAGGCCTCCCCCCCGCCCCGCAGCAGCTTCTGCATCGCATCCCCCAAACCTCCCCAGCAGCAGCTCCTGTGTCCCCCAGAACTTCTGCCACAGCTCCTGGCACTCTGCAGCACAGCTCCGATGCTCCCCCCAGCTGCAGGAGCCATGCACCTGACACCTTCCAGCTGCGCCCTCCTTGTCCCCCCCAGACCCTCCCAGCTGCAGCTTGCAACCTCTGCATCCCCCCGGATCCTCTCAGCTACCTCCCCCTAAATCCTCCCTGCAGCAGCTCCTGTGTCACCCCCAGTTCCTCTCGCCCCCACCCCTCGTGTCCCCCCCAGCCCTGCAGCTCCACCCCCACAAGGTCACCGCCGGAGCCAGCAGCTCCCTCCCCAACTCACCACCACCTGCTCGTTGACCTGCACGATCTCATCTCCGGGCAGGATGCGGCCCCCGTGCGCAGCCAGGGCCTGGGGCAGAAGCAGGGTAGGACTGAGGTGCCCAGCCCAGGGTGCTTGTGCCCCCTCCCCACCCTGCTAATCCACACTCGGGAGCTCTCCCGACTGAGCTGAACTGGTGGGGGTTAACCATTAACCAGCAGCCTGAACCGGCACAGCACCAGCTGGAGCAGCTGGTGGGATGGGGGTGCCCAGGGGGCATCCCACCGCGGCCCGGGCTGAGCTCACTCATGAGATGAGTTGCAGGGTCTCAGCTGCAGGCAACCACCCCAAGGTCCGGGTCGGGGTGGAACAGGGCCCCAAGAGGCTCCCCCGATGCAGGCAGGAATTGCCCATGGCAGGTGCTAAAAGGGGTGACTGAGGGACAGGGTGGCACAGAGTGGGGGTGCCAGACTCGGGGGAGCAGCCCCCACTCACCTCTGGGGTGGCTGCAGACACAAAGTGCAGGCAGGAGCTGCTGGTGGTGACCTCGAGGCCCTAAGAGGGGTAGGAGGGAGGAGTAAGCAGGGTGCAGGGCGTGCTGGGGGGGCCCGGGGGCACTGGAGGGCACTGAGGACTCACCAGCGGGGCGGTGGCGAGTGGTGGGGGAATGCCCGGGGGGGCAGAGGGCAGCGTCGGGGTGCCAGGGGACGTTGGGGGGCTAGCCCCTGGGCTGGTGGGCAGCGTCGGGGTGTCAGGGGATGCCGGGGGGCTCCCCCATAGGCCAAGAGGCAGCGCTGGGGTGTGGGGGGACACTGGGGGGCTGCCCGGGGAACCAGGGAGCCGCTGCAGCCCCACTTGCTGCAGCACAGCCCTGCAGTCCAGCAGCGCCGGGGGGCTGCAGCCCACCATGCTCTCGCAGATGCCCACGATGTGCTGGCACTGTGGGTGACAGTGAGGGGGGCTGAGGGGGGGCCCTGCCAGCACTGGGCTCCCCCCCATGCTCGCCGCCCCCTCCTCACCCAGCACTTACAATCCACAGGATCTTGCTGTCCCTCTCAGCTGCAGGGCAGTCCTGGGGGCACAGGATGAGAGCTTTCAGCCTCTCTCCATCCTAGCTTGGGGGTCTCCATGGGGACCCCTCCCCCCCAGACAACAACCCTCCTCGCCCTCTGCTCCAACAGGCAGAGCTCTGGGCGGCAGGAGGGCACACAGCTGGCTCCCCCCTGACACCATGCCCATCACCGTGGCCACCCTGGGCACCCACCGCCTGCAGCGCCTCTGCCAGCTGGGCACAGAGCAGGACGATGTCCTGGCTGGCCGAGAAGTCGTTGAGGGTGGAGAAGAGGTACCTGGGCGGGGGCAGGAACGGACAGCTCAGCCCCAGGTCCAGGGGGCACCCCGCACCCATGGGTGCCCCCCACCTGCCCCAGACCTGTTAAGCCAGGAGAAGAGCCCCTTGGCAGCACCGACCAAGTCGACAACACGAGACAGGAGGGCGAGGGAGGGCGGGTGGAGGTCAGCCCCTGCAGGTGCCCCCTCCAGTATGAGGTCCTGGATGCCCTGCGCCAGCTCCTGCAGCCTCTCGGTCAGCGTCCTCAGGCTGGTGCTTGCCAGCCCCACATCCTGCGAGGGGCACAGGGACAGCGAGGGGCAGGAGGGCACGGGGGGGCTCCAGGGTGTCCCCATGTCCTCACTTTCACCTAAGGCAGGGTGAGCTCAAATCCCACTCGAGGTGCCCCTGTGCCACCCCCCGAGCCCAGGGTTCCCCCATGTCTCCCCCTTTATCCACGCCAGGGTTCCCCTGGACCTGCCCCTTACCCACCCCAAAGTGCCCCCACATTCTCCCTCTCCAGCCCGGGCTGCCCCCACGTCCCCCCCTCTCCATTCCAGGCTGCCTCAGCATCCCCACCTTCAGTCAACCCAAGGTGTGCCCACATCCTCCCCTTCTAGCTCGGAGTGCCCTCATGTCCCCAGGCTGTCCCCATGTGCCCCGACTCCATCCAGCCCAGGGCACGTCCACACCCCCCCCTTCAGCACAGGTGCCCCGCAGCGCCCATAGGTGCTGGCACTCACCAGGGCTCGCAGCTGCTCCACGGCCTCCAGCAGCAGCTCCTGGTGCCCCAGCTGGCACACGCCCAGCGCCTCCAGAGCCCCCTCCGACAGCCCCAGCAGCTCCGGCCCTGCCAGCCCCCAGGCCTCGAAGGGGTACCCCTGCACCGCCGGGTCCAGCCCTGCCACAGCTCTGCCCTAGTGCCAGCCGGACACCCGGGGGGACCCAGCACCCCCCCAGCAGTGTCTCTGCTGGCCTTTGCCTGGGTGACCCCAGGGAGTGCCACCTGCCTGCCGGGTGGGACCTCGCTATGCAACAAGTTTGCCAGGTCTCAGCCCGGACGCCTCCCTCCCCCACCCCCACCCCCCCCCACCTACCAGACCCAGGGACTGCCCCCTCCAGGGGGGCACAAGACCGAGGGACAACAAAGAGCTGCCACCCCCAGCCGCCCCAGGCCAGCCACACGCCCCAGGGTGTGCAAAACCCACCCCAGGATCCCACCCTGGAGCCACGGGGGGATGCCGCAGGCTGGGGGCAGGGTCGGGGGGGGTCCTCACCTCGCAGCCAGGCAGCCACCCGCGCAGGGTCCCACGCAGCCACGGGCTCCATGGCGGCCAGGCCGGAACCGTGCCGGGGAGCGGCTGCACACCTGCGCCCGGCCCCATTGGCGCTCCCGGGTGCCGCTCACGGTGCCCTGCCGCCGCCGCCGCCCGCCCAGCGCGGCCCGGGAGCGCACAGGGCGCACCCCGGTGAGTCACCTGCTGCCGAAACCCCCCCCGGGGAAACCGGACCCGCCCAGGCAGCATCCCCACTGCCAGCTCACTCAGGCCTCAGCTGTGTCCGCCCCCCCGTGCCCCCAGGCCGCTGCATGCAGCCGGGGCTGAGTCCTGACGCAGCTCACGGCACCAGTGGGTGCGCCCCTAGCAGCCCGGGGGCGCAAGGTTTGTCCACAGAGCCTCCCGGGGAAGCCTGAGGGGAGTCTCTGCTCAGCCTCCTCCCCACCCCCTGCGGGTTTTTGGGGTCCCACCAGGCACAATCCCTAACCCCTTCCTTCACAGGTGGGGAAACTGAGGCAGGAGGGCAACTCCTGTGCAGGCCTGCGGAGCTGCTGCCCCGGCCCGGCCTGGCTCTCCACAGCCCCAGTGTGCCCTGGGCTGGCCCCGGCCCCCCCGCCCGCGCCTCGGTGCCCGTCCCCCCCCGCCCCGCCGTGCGCGCTTGGGGGAGCATCGGGCACTGATCGCGGCTGACAGCTGCTCCGCGCCCGCCCGGTGCGAGCTGCCCTCTGCCAGGGGGCCGCGGGGCTGGCAGGCGGACGACAGAGCCAGACCCCCAGCGCGGAGGTTGGGGTGGGGGCCTCGGGGCGTAGGGGACCCCAGCCCCGTTGCTTCTGTTGACTCCCTGGGCCCGACCCTGCTGCTCCCTGCCGCGCCATGGTCATCCGCCCCCGGCGCCTAACCCCGGGGTACTTCCGTCTGCTCCAGGTAAGAGGGCAGCGGGGTTGGGGGAGCCCACGGGGACCCCTGGGAGCCTGCCCGCGTTGCCCACCGGAGCCGCTGGCCGTGGGAGCCATGCCCGGCCGTGCCCCGGCTCCAGTAACAGCGAGGGTGCTGCTGGTAGGGCCCCACAGGCACTACATGGAGCACCCCAAGAGCACCCCTGACAGCGGGGGGGGGGTGCTCAGCTCTGCTCCCTTACATCCATCTGGGTGTGATGAGGTTGCTCAGGACACTGCTGCGGGCCCTTGTCCCCAGGGGGTTTGGGGCTGGGGTCTCACAGTGCTCTCTCCTCTCTCCCTCTGCAGATGCAGCTGGCAGCAGGGAGGGGAACTGAGCCGGGGGAGCGGCTGCTGACCCCCTTGGCCTTGCTGCTGGCAGCTGCCGGCCTCTGCCTCTCCTTCTACAGTGCCCGGAGGATGGCTGGTCCTGCCAGGACCCCCCCAGAGCCATAGGGATGAACCCCAGGGGTGTGCCAGGGTCCCCTTCCACCTGCTGACCCCCACCCGAGCGGAGCTGCCAGTTGCGGATCCGTGCCCAGCCCTTCCCTCCATGCCCGGGCGGGTGCAGTGCCCCGGGGCTGGGGGACACCCACCTCTGTCCCCTTCTGTCCTCACTCTTGGGAGCTGCATCAACAACTGCGATGGAGAAGAGAGACAGCAGCTCCTGAGCCCCTGACTGCACAGCAGGGTGCGGCCGCAAGGACAGAGCCTGAACGGACGGACAGAAGGATGGCAGAGCCACGTGCCACGTCCATCCCCAAAAGCAGAGGGGTCTGGGGGGGGGCAGCGCCCTGCCGGCAGCCACACAGCCCCCCCTGTCCCCACGGGGACTGTGCTGTGGCTGCAGCCAGCCCAGGCTGCAGAAAGGAGGTCAGCGCCGAGCGCCGTTAGGTAACAGCGGGCAGGGCTGGGACCAGAGCAGTCTGCCGCGGCTGGGCAGGGGGCATGTGGGGACACGGGGGCAGCGACCTGTCCCCTGGGCAGGCAAATCCCGCCGGGATGGGGGCTGCGACCTTCCCCCCTCCCTCCCAGCCACTGAACCAGGGCAGGGCTGCAGCACTTCGTGCCCCAGGGGCTGGGGAGGATCCTGGCAGGCTGCTTGGCATCACAGAACGAATCGTGGAACAGCTTGGGTGGGAAGGGACCTTTAAAGCTCATCCAGTCCAACCCCCCCCTGCACCCCGCACAGACACCCCCAGCTAGAGCAGGTTGCCCAGAGGATGGTTCCAGGGATGGGGCATCTCCCACCTCGCTGGGCAACCTGGGCCAGGCTCTCCCCACCCTCAGGGTAAAACCTTTCTTCCTTCTGTCCAGTCTGAGTCCCCCCTCAAAATAAATCCTTTCCTGACAAGCACAGCTGCCTGCTCCCTCTGCCTTTCTGCTGCTCCCTCCCCAGCTCAGCAGGAGAGACAAACCTCCAGTTTGAGGCTGTTGCTGCCAGGGCTGCGTCGGCAAGACCCACCCTGCTGGAATTCACAGCAGCAGGTGGTGGGTTTGGCACCCAAAGGCCCCCTGAGAGCCTGGCAGGCAGAGGCAGGGTCACCAGACTGGTCAGAGCAGCACCAGGTTAGTGGGCATGAGGTGGGGAGGCTGAACAGGCCACCAGCCCTGTGAGGAGAGGACATCTCTTGCATCCTAGGGGACAGGAGCCTAGAAGTGCCCCTGCTGGGGGCACACCAGCACTGCCCTGGCAAGGGCCAAACGGGCAGGGCTGGCAGCGTGAGCTGCTTGCTGCAGACCCAGGTGCTTGATGAAGATTTCACTCAGGCATCTCTTCCCCTCCCCAGAAAGCAGCTCTGTATCTGCTGCCAGTGGGCTGGGGAGGGCCAAGCAGAGGCAGCTGTACCAGCCTGCCAGGGCAGGAGCGCTGGGATGAGGCTGGCACAGATACTGGCAATGGTTCCCTTTGTTTGCCTGGGAAGACCACAACACAGAGATGTCTTCTATGCCAAGAGGTGGCTGTCACCCTCCAGCCAGGGCCTGGGTCACCACCTCAGAACTCTCCACACTGCCAGCAGGTTGGTCGACATATTTTAATGGGCAACTCGCCAGGGTCAAGCCTGGACACAAGGAGAGAGGCCCTAAAAGCCTCTACCAGCAAAGAGGAGTGCAGAGTCACAGCAGAGCTGGGGGCACAGGCGGCCTGTCCCTTCCCCAGCAGTGAGGGCAGGCAGGGAGGGCAGCCAGGGGCTCGCCAGCTCCTTCTCCTCGGCTGTGCCCCGGCCAGGAGGGCTGCCAGGAGCAGCACTGTGCTGGCTGTGCTGAGTTGTGCTCACAAAGCTGAGGACAAAGACACCTCCCCGGGGCCAGCGGTGCCCTCAGCCCGCCGGGATCAGCTGGATGCCTCCATCTGGGTGACCTCCTCCAGAGGCTGGGTCTGCACCTCCACCTTCTTGGGGGGGATGTAGGAGCCCATTCCGGCCGCGCGCTCTGCCTCCTCCTGCGTGTACGGTGCCTCCCGCAGCTGCTTCAGCCTGGGGGAGGGCAGGGGAGGGCTGAAGCCTTCCACCCCAGCTCCAAAATACAAGACTGGCACAGAACTGTTGCCACTCTCTGCTTCACTGGGGGGAAATTCGGGCTGGGGGCTGCAGCCTCCTTCAGCGCAGGGCATGGGGTCCCGGAGCATCTCAGGACATCTCTCAGCCCTCTCCTTACCTCTTCTTGTGCACCTTGGATCTGAAGTGCTCCTTCATGCTGTTCAGATCCACAAAGTAGCGCCTGGAGTGGGGATAAGAGGCTGGGGGTCAGAGCGTCCCGAGATGGAAGCAGGGCTAGGGAGAGCCTAACCGAGGGCCTAGAGTCTCCCGTGAGACAAGAATTAGCTCCCCTCAAGGGCCAAAGTCCCTCTTTAGACCAGGACAAGATCTCTGTCAGGAGTCCGAAGCCCTCTCATCAGGGTTAGTCTCTCTCAGAAGCTAGGAACCCCCAGAACCAGGGCGACCCCTCCTAGGTGCCATGGAGCGCTTAGGACCAGGACAACTCCCTCCAACCGACCAGGAGCCATCTCTGGGACAAGGACAAGCTGCTTCCAGGGCCTGTGACCTCCCCCGGGACCAGGACAATCTCCTCCCAGGAGGCAAAGATGCCCCCAGGAGCAGGACAAGCCCTCCTCGGCGCAGGACCGAGGCAATCCTCCCCAACACGGACCCACCGCAATCCCCTAATGATCAGAACCCTCCCACCTCAATACCCACCCCCTGAGGCCAAGACACGCACCCCCTCCCATCCCGGGAACCCCCTCCCCGGCTCAGGGACCCCCCCCGGTCCCCACCGCACGCACGCGCAATGCAGGCAGTAGAACTGGGCGCAGCCTGGCAGGTCGGGGTCGGGCTCCTGGTGCAGCAGCCGAGCGGCCTTCTCGGGTTGCAGATCTACGTGGATCTCATCCAGGTCTCGGCGGCGTCGCTTGGTTTTTAACTGCCGGGCCAGCGAGTGGGCCCGGTGGGCACCGGTGCGGCGACCGTTGCGCGGCGACATGGCGCAGCCACGCCGGGACACAGCTCGGCAGTGCGCAGGCGCAGGGGGATGCAGACCACACCTCTTCCCGGGAATCCCCGCCCACGAGGCGGCAGGCTCAGCCAATGAGCTGACAGGTGCCGCCCACATGTGGCAAACCACGCTCACGGCGCCGCAGCCCCCGCCCGCCACGCGGCTGCCACTCACGCTCGTGAGGAGACCACGCCCCCGGGGCGGGCAGGCCACGCCCCTCTGGCAGCAGGGCTCCGCCTCCAGGGTCGCGGCTTGGCTTTGCCCTGCGGCCCCTGCTCGAGTGTCCCCAGGGCGGGGGACAGCCGCGCCCCCAAGGTCCCCCAGTGGCAGTCGTTCCCAGGGTGTGCCCTCAGCGGGTCACCGGGCCTGGCCTTGGGTCGAGGAATGACCTCCACCCGTGCTGCCTCGGTCACTGTGGTGATGAGCTGGGGAGGGCTCAGTGCAGCCGGGCCCGGCACTGATCGTGTTTCCTTCACCCCGGGTGATCAATTATGGATGGGGACCCATGGCGGGGGGAGCCTGAGCCCCAACCTTACTCTGCGCTGTGGGCTTGGGGTGGCCCCAGCCTTGGAGGAAGGTCCCTGTGGGTGAGAAGTGTTGAGGGGCTGCAGCAGTGGGGTGAAGAGGGGGGGGTTGGGATTGACCAGAGCAGCTGCCCCCGTGCTGCCCCCAGCCCAGGCCGGGCTCAAGTTCCCCTTTGTGCGTGGAAGTGGCCCCTGAAACTTTAATGAAGCCACTGGATCTCCAGGGCCCTGCTGGGGGGGGCAGCCCCTCACCCCTCCCGCTCCCCACAGCACCGCTGGCTCCTGACCCCGCTGAGCCCTTCACCATGACCCAAGGCTTCTGGAGGCTCTACAAGGCCAAAGTGCTGCAGACCCTGGGGGGAGCACAGGCAGATGGGGTGCTGCGGGAGGAGGTAGGGTCGGGGGGTTCACCCCCAAGCCTGTGTCCTGCCCCCTCCCTGCCTGCACCCCTGCCCTCACCTGGGGGGTTTGCTGCAGGGAGACGCCCCCGAGCTGATGGAGACAGCTGAGAGCCCTGCGTTGATGGAGGAGGGACCCAGCCCAGTGGCCCAGCTGGCGAGGAAGGTGAGGAAGGGGCTAGACGGAAGCAGGGGCCGGGGGTGGGGGGAGCTGCCGGTAGGTCTCCAGTGAGCCCAGTGTTGCCTCCCACGCAGGTGCAGGGGGTGGGGGCCCGCGGCTGGAGGACACTTTCGTCCCTCTTCACCCGTGAGGACGAGCACCAGCTGCTCAGCCCGGAGCCCTGTGCAGATCAGTAAGTGCAGCTTGGGACAGGAGAGATCCAGAAGCCTGGATCCAGACCCTGGGAGCTGCTGATTCCTGCATCCCCTTCCCCTGCCTATACCCTATGGGGCTGGGGACAGCAGGAGGAGAGTTGCCATGGAAGGGGGTTGGGAGATGCCAGTCCTGGGCACTGCGGAACCTGATGAGAAGAGTTCCCACACCGACATCCCTGTCCCCACTCTCTCCCCAGCCCGCTGGCAGCCTCCCCGCCCGAGCCGCCCCCCGCCGAGAAGGCGCCTGGCTTTTGGGATCTCTTCGCTACCAAGTGGCAGCAGACATCGGGGCCAGGCAAGGGGGTGACCCCCCCGGAGCCAAGTGAGAGCCCTGGGGAGCCACCAGGTGAGGATGACAGCGACCTGCGGGAGCCGGAGGAAGGCGCCTTCCACTGGGGCTTCCTGGCTGGTAAACTGGCCGAAATGCGGAATAAAAGTGCCCCTAAGGGCAACTAGAGGAGGCTGAGCTGGCAGGACGCTCCAGCAGTGCAGGCGGCCCCCCCCCTACACTGCTGGTGGGCACCCCCCTGCCGCTGCTTGAGGGTTCCGTGGTGGCTTTCAGCGACATGTCTGCACTAAAGACCCTGAGGCGCCCCTTTTACTGACCCCTGCCTGGTGCTTTCTTTGCCCTCACCACCTCCCAAGTAGTCCCTGGAGCCGCCACCCCAGCCCCAGCCCGGGCTCTGCCCACTCACACCACACACAGCCAGGATACAAAAAACCCCAAGCAGGTTTATTGAGCGTCGGAAGGGGCTGCGGGGTCGGCACTGGGTGCTCAGGCTCTGCCCATGCCCCGCAGCCTGCAGCTGGTCTGGGAGGTGAGCAGCAGATGGGGGCTGCAGGCCCATCCCACCACCCGGGCAGGCTGGAGAAGGTAGGTGACAGCAGAGGGACAGCAGCCCACCGGCCCTGGGGCCAAGGGCAAACTCGGCCAGGAAAGCTCCTTCCGTAAGTGGCCCCTCAGGTGCCACCACCATGCCGAGCTCTGGGGTTGGACCTCCCGGCCAAGAGCAGCCCCACGGCACCAGGGCCGTGAATGCCACCAGCCCATCGGCCGCATCCAGCCAGCGGGAGCCGCACGGATGTCCCCAGCCAGGCTGCCTCTGCTAGACGGTGGACTCCTTGGCAGCCGCCCAGGCTCTCTGGCAGCCGTAGAGCCACTTTATGACCCGGGCGTTGCGTTCCACCACCGAGACGCTGGAGCCCAGCCGAGCCTCCGGCTCCTCATCGCTCGGCCCCGCGTCGCCCTCGCTGCCCTCCGAGGCCCGGCCGGGTTCGGACTCGCCGGAGCCGTGGAGCCGAGCCGAGGCGTTGTCCCAGCCCGCCGGCCCGAACCGCTCCCGGCCCAGCAGCTCCACCAGCCCCCGCTCCAGCCCGCAGTAGTTGAAGAACCGCTCCTGCTCCGACAGCGGCAGCGATGCGCGCAGCGCCAGCGCCTGCTTGCCGGGGGACTGGGGGGGCTGTGCCACGGGGCTGCCAGGAAGAGCGAAGATGCCACCACTGCCCCCGCTGCTGCTGCTGGCACCTTGGGTCCTCGCCTCCTCCTTCTCCGCGGGCACCCACAGCATGGGGGTCTCGGGGCTCTGGGGGGCTGGAGGCTCCTTACCCAGCCTCCTGGCCGGGGGGGAGCTGGGGGCCTTGTCTCTGAGTGGTCCCTGGAAGAGGCGTCGCACCAGCCCGGAGCCCTTGGTGTTCTCCTTGTCCCCGGCCGAGCAGTCCCGTTTCTGCCGGTAGATGATGAGGGAGTCGGGTCTCAGCAGGCGCCTGCCACCGGCCCGGCGTGACACGGGAGACTGGGGGCACGGCAGCTTCCTGGGACCCTCCCGGCCCAGCTCGGAGCCCGGACACAGCTCGTTACACTGCTGGCGGGCCAGGAGGCGCCGGCCGCGGGGGGAGAAGCGGGGCGAGAAGCGAGGCGAGCAGCCCCTCAGCGCCGGCTCCTGCCTGCTGTTAATGACCTGCTGGGATTTGACGTATTTGGCCTTGTCGGCCTCCAGCCGCTCCACGGCGCTGGGGGTCCTGCCCCTGCTGCCCCCCAGCTCCCGCGGGCACTCGGGACCCCGGTTCAGCCAGGCCAGGGGGGAGCTGCGGCCCGGGGCCACGAGGCGCAGGTTGCTGGAGGCACAGACAGCAAGAGAAGGGCTGCCCAGGGGCACCATCGTCTCCCAGTTCCAAAGTGGCACCCCTGGTCGATTTGCTCCCGTGCAAGTGGCTGTTGGGGACGGGGGTCCGGTGCTGCAGCTCGGGAGGACCCAGAAGCTTCTGGATTCAGTCCTAGAAGGGCAGAGACCAGACCTGGGTTAACAGTAGGGCTGGCAGTGGGGTTAGCAGTGGAGGTGGCAATGCAGTTGGCAGCAGGGTTGCAGCAGTGGCAGAGGTCAAGCAGAGCTGGGGGGCGCCTCGCGTGGCAGAGGAGACAGCAGGCAGTGAGCTCTGCCAGTCCTGGCAGACACAATCCGTGGGCAGGAAGAGAGAAGCGCCGAGCATCCGCCGGCTCCACTCACATCCCAGGAGTGGATTCCAACAGGAAAAAATACCGGAGCCTGCCGCCTCATCCTCCCGGCCGCGGCGGCAGCGCAACAAAGCCTGCCTGCAGGAGAGCTGCCAGCCGCCTCTGCCGCGGGGATGGGGCTGGGGGCGTTCTGGGGTCTCTGAGCTGCCCCTTCTCCACCCAGGCTGAGCTCAGCTGCCTGGGCAGGCATCGCTTCTGCTGGAGGCACGGAGCAAAGAGGCTTTGATCAGCCCCGGGTTGCGACGGCTCAGCTGTGGCCGAGCACCGCTGGGGGGCTGGGTGATGAATCCGGTAGTGGAGGTGGGTGATGGGGGAAGAGGCGATGGAGCCTGAGCTGGGGGCTGGAAATGCCCAAAGCAGATAGTTTCACTGAGCAGAAGAGGCCTGAACCGCCATGAGGAGTCACCACCCCATTGCTGACCCAGCCCCACAGCCTGCCCGGGTGACAGCAGGGACGTGGGCAGAGCAGGGCTCGCTAGAGTGCAAACAGCTCGAGTGCCCTCTGCACAGACACCTCTGCCCGCAGGCTCCAACACCACATCCACACCAGTGCTCTACAAGTGGGGAAACTGAGGCACGCAGTTTGCCTGGTCCTGAGCTCCCCAGGGATGAGCTCCGCAGAGCCTCCCAGTGCTGGACGGAGCCCCCTGGCGGCTCAAGGGAAGGTGACCCCCGCCCACGGTCTTAGCAGCTTCGCGCTGGCAGAACTGGCAGCACTGGCAGCACTCACCAGCTTCACCCTGGCAGAACCAGTGTGCCCAGGATGCCAGGATCTGTGCCCAGCTGGGCTCGGCAGGTGGAGGATGTTCTTGCTCACCTGAGCCCACGCTGGGATGCACGGGTGGGATGCAGGAATTGGGGTGCAGGGATGCTCTGGTCTCAGCCCTTGCTGCTCTGGCTGCCCGCTGCAAACTGAGCCCAGAGCTGTCGGGAGCCTCATACAGAAGCTGAGGAAGAGGAAGAGCCACCCCATTAACCCCTGCCAGCCCAGCCCCGTCAGCAGGAGCTCTCTCTGCCAGCATGGCCCCGATGTCACAGCCACAGCCCTGCCTCTGCCCAGCCACATTAACCCTCTTTCTCCTGCAGCTGCAGCTCACCTCTGCCAGCTCTCCTCCTCCCTCCACCACCTCCTTAGGTGAGCCTGGCTGGGATTGGATTTTGGGATCCACAGCATGGATCTCTGACTCCTCCCGGGCAGGACTGAGTCCTTCTACTCCCCCTCCCCTCCCCAGCACACAAAGACACAGGAATAGGACAGGGAAACTTTGTCCATTCCAGCAGCTTCTCCAACATCCACCCTGAGCTGCAGCTCAGGAGCAGGAGCCCACCACGATCCCCTTCCCCAGGATCCTGCCCCAGCCAGGAGGGAGGAGAAGGGATGAAAGACACTTCTAGCACCTTCTCTGCTGGTGGTGAAAGGGTCAAAGCCAGCCCTGAGCCAGGCCGGTTCCTGCCTCCTCTTCCCCCCGGGAAGGGCTGTAAATCGCAGGAAGCCACACAGGGCTGGGGCTTGCCAGAGGTTATTTTTATGCTGCCCTCTCCCCCCTTCCCCAAGGCTGAGCTCTCCCCTCCAGCCTCCCCGCCTCATCTCCCGGGGACCCGTGCGTGTGGCACTGCAGAAGCCAGGGAGGAAGGAGCTGCTGCACCCCTTCTGGGCTCCCAGCACCTTGGAGCAGGCACGGAGAAAGCCCCCAGGGCTCCTCAGGAACCTGCCAGCTCCTGCCAGCCCTCTCTGCCAACCAGCATGGGTGGGCAGCTGGAGCACACTACAGCCCAGGCTGCTTTCAGGGACTCCAGAGGGGCTAAAGCCATGGCCCCACAGGCCAGGAGGATGAGAGGGGACCCAGCTCCATGGCCTGCACCCCAGTTCCTTCCTGTGGTGATGCTGCTGGGAAACCTGTGCCAGGAACTGGAGCTGAGCTGGCATCCAACATCTCCCTCCATGACAGCACCGGTGCCGGGAAGGGGCTGGGGCCAGGACTCCTGGGCTGATGGAAACGGAACCTACGGCAGAGTCTGAGCAGGATGAGAGCAGACAGGGCTGGTCTGAGCCCCACTGGCACTGGGAAAGATCCCAGGGGAAGCAAGGAAGGGATAAAGCACCTCTTGAATTCCAGCAAACCTGGAGAGGAGACCTGGAGAGCTGCTCCCAGCAGATCTGGGTTCTGTGTGCAGGATGTGGCTGCACCGGACCAGAGCCAGACACCTCCAGAGGAAGACAGGAAGAAGGCTGAGGGTGAGTGATGGAGAAGCTCGGGACAGCCTTGGGACCTGCCCCCAGGGTCCCAGGCAGCAGAGGGGCAGGCAGCAGCACCTTACTGTGAACTCCAGGCAAGGTGAGTCAGTGTTTCTTAGGGACACTTCTCATGCTCCGAGCCGGAATCCCAGCAGCTATTCCAGTAAAGCCACAAGTAAGAGGCAGCCTTGGATCCAGCTTTCCCTGGCAGATGCAGGCTGTTCCCATGGGATGCTCCTATCAAACGCCTGCCCCAGAGCAACTGCCCTCTTTCTGGCTCCTCCCCAGAGCACCTGCCAGGCTCTCACTGGCAGATTGCCTTTGGGATACAAAAAGGGGGTGGTTTGAGAGGCCCTTCCTGGCATCAGTGTCTCAGGCTCCTGTGAACACAGCAGGAAGCTTTCCTCGGACAGGAGGATGCTCCAAGTCCTTGGTTTAGGTTGAGGCTACTTGGAGCTCTCCCAGGGTGCTCTCTGCCCTTCAGTGGGGCTCTGCTCCCTCCCAGCTCCCCAGGAAGCAAGCATGGAGCCAGGAAAACAGAACAAATCCTGGGCAAAAACAACCCACAGCTGGGGCCAGGTATGGGAAGTTGCAGCCCTTGGAGTGGGAGAGACATTCTGAGAGAGTCCTCAAGTTTCCAGTCCCAGAGCAGAGATTCCTCTTTCAGAGCATGTCCTGCTCCCAATTCCACAGCCCAGCTCCCTGCAAGCTGCCCTCCCTCCTGGCACGGGGAGGAGGGGCATGGCCCTCTCTGCCCTGCTGATTCCATCCCCATCCCATAGCTTGAGGAGCAGCTCAGGGCTCCCAGCACAGCTGATGGGTCTGGACAAGCAGATGGGGGAAGCCAGAGGCTGAGGGCAGCCACAAACCCTTCAATCCTCCCCAGCTGCATTTCTCCTTTAAAAGTAAACCCAATGACCCCTTCAGTGCAGCAGGGGCAGAGCTGCAGCACCTGGGGCCACAGGCACCTGTTCCTACTTGCTGCTTTGCTTACACAACCCACAACAGCCTCTTCTGCTCTGAGCTCCATGCAAACGCCATGGCCTGGAGGGCAGCCCGGGGGAGCTGGGTGGCTGGGAGCCAGAGGGGGCCCAGGCTGCAGGAGCTCTCCTCTGGAAGAGGGCAGGGCTGGGAGGTTTGCTGTTCAAGCTTTAAAATACCAAGGGCTCAGCCAGCCAGGAGTAAACCTGAACCCAGCACCTTGCCCAGGGCAGCTGCTGCCAGTAGGAGCTAGAGGGCAGCTGGGCCTGGGAGAAGACACCAAGGCTCCTAGAGAGGCTTCAGAGCCCACGGTGGGCAGTGCCTGACCTTGCTGATTTTAGCAGGAAGTTCTTTACCAGGGGGGTGCTGGAACACCAGAACAGGTTGCTCAGGATGTATGGCAGAGGCCCCAGCCCTGGAGACATTCAGGATCAGATTTGATGTGGCCCTGGGCAGCCTGCCCTAGCTGGGGATGTCCCTGCTGACTGCAGGGGAGTTAAGAGATGATCTTTGAGGGTCTCTTCCAACCTGCTGTGTTCTGTGATTCTGACACACAACCTACCAGTAAAGGCAGGGCTCATGGGGTGCTGCTGGTGGAGCAAAGGGGAAATCAAGGCAAAGGGCTGGCTGTGGGTACTGCCTGCAGTCCAAAGGCCACCTCAGTGCTTCTGCTTGGCCCAGGGAGGAAAAAAAAAAGCTGTTTCTGGGAAGCCAGGGCACCCTTCCAAGGGGCAGGCAGGTGGCTGCTGGCTGCCTGACAGGACTTATCTCAACCACAAAGCAACATCTGCTGTGACACTGCAGTTTGGTGAGGAGGTTAAAGCACTCAGGGAGCAGGGTGGGCAAGATGCAGCTGGAGGCTTCAGCACCCTGCAGAACAAAGCAGAGAGCAAAGAAGTTGGGATTAGTTTCGTCTGGAGAAGAGGAGGCTGAGGGGAGACCTCATTGGCCTCTACAACTCCCTGAAAGGAGGCTGGAGTCAGGTGTGGTTGGAAGCTCTGCAGAGGAGGAGACTCCACAATCTCTCTGGACAGCCTGCTCCAGGCCTCCAGCACCCTCACACCAAACAAGTTTCTCTTTCTGGTCAGGTGGGACCTCCTGGGTGCCAGTTTTTGCCCCCTTGACCTGTCCCTGGGCACCACCGAGCAGAGTCTGGCCCCACCCTCTTGTCCCCCCCAGCCTTTAGCTCTTGCTGAGCACTGCTCAGCTCCCCTCTGGAGCTGCTCTCCTGCAGGCCTTTGCTCCTCACAGAGCTGCTCCAGACCCCTCAGCACCTGCAGAGAAAGCTCAAAAACTTAATCAAAACTCAGATTTTTTTTTTCCCCCCTCTTTTAATTTCAAAACCAGTCAGGAACTGAATAAATTACACAATAAATCTCCTCATTATAAATTCTCCAGAAAATATAATTTACACTTCTTAAAGAAAGATTTAAAAAACAAACAAAAAGCAACAACAACAACAACAACAACAACAAATCTGAGTGCTGAAAAGGATCTCGACTTGGTGTCAGGCTGGTGAGTAGCTGCAGCTGCTACAGACAATTGTATTTATCAAAGGTTTTTAAACCCAAAGACCTCAGACAACACAAAGCAAACAGAGCAGAGGCAGAGGAAGGACAGGAAACACTCAGTGTCACCCAACAGCGAGGCTAAGCACCATGAGAGGGATTTCTGGGGGCACCCCCACACCCTGTAAAGTGGCAATCAGTGCAAAGAAAAACTTTGGGAGACAAAAAAAAACCCCAAACTAACCAAGAAGACCCCAAAAGACTTTCCCTGTGCCATGCAGCAGCACTGCAGGCTGGCAGCAAGCTCGGTGCTCATCCTCTGCAACACCTCGGAGAGGAACCAAAGTGCCTTCAGGGGTCAGTGGTAGGCAGCACTCTGGAGTAGATTTCTGCTGTAAGGTAGTGTAGCTGACTCTGATTTTGGGGTGAGCAGGAGAGGAGGAGATTGTGGTGTGTTTGTGAAGTGCTTTCAAGTTGGAGATGGAAAAATGAGAGATCCTCTAAAGCTGTACTCATGGAATGACCCTGGTAAAGGTGAGCCCTGCAAAGCAGCCTGGGCACAGCCAACCAGAGGCTTGGTGTCCTCTCAGCCACAGGCTGAGGCTTCAATTATACTGGACCCAGTTAAAACAGGAGAACCAGCAGATCCCCACCTCCAGGAGATAATGAATTGAGCTCTTTAGCATTCCAGGCCCCACAGCTGCTTCCCTAGCTCGAGCACCCTGCAGGGAAGAGGCTGCAGGCTGTAGATGTGGTCACCTCCTTCCCATCAATTCCCTCTGCTCTACTGGGGAACTTCAGCTTCTGAGAGCTGCCCCTGCAGCATCTTCTGAGCAACAACCACTGAGGGAGCAAAGTGCTGCCTGGGAATGCCCCCAGTGCCTGTCTGAGCAGTACACAACTTGCCTTCAAATGAGAAACTGAAGCAAAATAACAAGAATTAAACACTAAAAGCCTCTGGCTGACACCCACCAGCTCCACAGAGCACCCATTAAGAACGACCTGCAGAGCCTCTCAGGTTGGGCAGAATCAGAATCCTTTGGGTTCAGAACAGAAGAATTGATCTTGTTTGTGGTGTTTATTCACACCCAGGGAAAATAAAACACAACTGATCAGAGCTGCTCTCACCAGGCCATGAGGGGAATGCCAGAAGGAAACACTTGGGGCAGTCTGCAGGTGAGATTTAATAAACTCCAAACATTCAATTGCTTTTATTAAGCACAGTGGCCTCTGATGCAGCTTCAAAGGCAGATGTCTAAGACTGTCCCTTCCCCAGAGGTCAAACTGAGGGGAAAGGGCAGAGGCTGCAGCCAAAGCACCAAGTGTTGTGCTGCTACAAAGCAGCTTCCATCAGCTGAACAGCATCAGGTGGCCTCAGTGAAGCCTCTCTGAGCACATCAGTCTGCTGCTGTGGGGCAAGAGCTGGGGCTGAGCAGCCTTTCAAGCACTCTAAAGCTTTCCAGCCTACCAGCCAGGCTTTGAAATCAGTCTCAACCCCTTCAGAAGGAGGAAACCAGCAGAAAATGGGCCCAGGCTGGCACACAAATGGGAGGCACCCGATGTGAACACTGCTTACTGAGCACAGGTGTGTGCTGCCAGGCAAACACTCACCCCTTTATCTGCTCTGCACGACTGGCTTAGAGGCAATGCCAGAGAGGAAGAGGCCATTCCTGGTTAGAGAGTCAGCTAACAGGAGAACTCTGCTGTCACTGCAGCTTGAAGAGCCTTAAGATCAACACCTCACAGTGCTGGACGTCCCTCACCCTCATCACCACCAGCTAAGCCCACAGCACTCTGCGGCCAGAAATCCTCAAGGTGCTGCTGGGTTAGACACAGAGCAAAGAGCACATTGCAAACCTGCAGCTCAACTGATTCATGATGCAGTTGATTCTTGGAAGAACCCAAAATGCAACAATTAACAACCCAGCCAGCACCTGACTGCACCCCTTTGGCCCTGGACTCCCTCGGTGACAAGTTGATGAAGCTCTAAGTGCCAAGCTTGGCCACATCAGCACTCTGCAAACTGCCAAGCCTCTTGCAGTGCATTTGTTTCGTTTTGCTGCCTACAAAGTCAAGTCTCAGACTTTGTATTTGACATTAGACAGTAAAAAATAAATAAGGACCTTATCATTGCAGCCTGGAGAAGAAGGAAAGCTTCTCACCTTGGCTTCTTCACCTTGTGTTCTAGCAGACCCCAATCATTCAGACCCACAGCAAATAATTTAACACACTTCCAGCCACTCCTCTACAGAAATATGTACACAACTAATTACAAAGCCTGGAGATCTGCACTGCCAGCATGCAAACCTCAGGGCTCTTCCTTCCCCCCACCCCATCAGAGCTCCTAATACTGACGTAGGAAACTGGAATGTAGGAAATACTCCATGCCATAGTGCTGGGAATCAAGTCTCAGCTCATCATCACCAATCAATCAAGTCCTCCCACTGCCAGCATGCACAAGTGGACATCCTCACAGCTTCCCCCTGCACTGCCACCACACATCCCCCCCGCGGCAGCCTTCTCGCAGCGGCCAACTCGCATCCCTAGCGCTCATCTGGCTCCAGGCTGGGTAGAAACCACACCCTGCAGGTTTGAGTTCAGGCTCTGTTCTTTTTTTCCTGCCATCGAGTTGGTCAGGGGAGGAGCAGCTCTGCCAAGAGGGACCAGGCTGGCAGGGTCACGTGTCCCAGCTGCTGTCTTTAAAAGCTATGTTGACCAAGCGCAGCTCCAGCTCGAAGGCGTCAGGGCGGTCCTGGGGGTTGGCTGCCAGCATCTCCTTGAGCAGCTGCTTCATCCGAGCGTTCATGGACTTCTTCTTGACAGGGATCAGCAGCTCCATCTTGGGGTTTTCCAGCAGCGCCTCGCCCACAGGCACGATGGCTGTGCCCTGCTTGACGTAACTGCCCAGCAGCTCCTTCTTGGTTTCCGTGTCTATGAAGGTGATCCTCTCCAGCATGGCCCAGATGATGATCCCCAAGGCAAAGATGTCTGCTTTGGCAGTGTAGTGTCCTTCCCAGACTTCTGGGGCCATGTAGAAGTCAGTGCCACAGGCAGTGGAGAGGAAGCACTTATTGACGTTGACTGGCTCCTCGGGGTTCTGCCCCGAGGCTGAGCACACTTTGCTCAGCCCAAAATCAGCCACTTTCAGGGTAGGCTCCAAGTCACTGGCGTCCATCCTGCTCTGGGAGATGAGGATGTTGTCAGGCTTGAGGTCCCTGTGGATGATCTGGTTCTTGTGCAGGAAGGCCAGGGCACTGCTGAGCTGCAGCATGAAGCTGGTGTTGGTCTTGCGGCTGGGCTTCCGCGACAGCAGGTACTGGTTCATGTCCCCCCCGTCGCAGAAATCCATCACAAACCACAGGTAATAAGCACTCCTGGGGTCAAAGACTATCTCCCCTTTTAGTGAGGTCTCCACGAGCTGCAACAAGGAAAAGAAGGAGTGTCACAACCACCTGATGGTCAGAGAGCACCGAGAGAGGATGGGGAAAACGCCTCGGGGGGGATCTGCCTCCAGGTGCAGGCAGCAAGAGACTGCAAGTGGCGAGAATGAAAAACTCATGAGGTGAGAAAATGAAAACCAAAGAATGGCTCAGGGTGGAAGGGACCTCAGAGCATTCCTGCCTCAACCTCCCCACCGTGCCCAGGGACACCTCTCAACCACTCAGCTGCTCAAGGCCTCATCCAACCTGGCCTTCAACACCCCCAGGCAGGAGGCAGCCACAGCCTCCCTGGGCAGCCTGTGCCAGACTCTCGCTAACCTCACACTGCAGAACTTCTTCCTCAGCTCCACTCTAACCCTGCTCTGCCTCAGCTCCAAACCATTCCCCCTTGGCCTGTCTCTAGACACCCTCAGCAGAAGTCTCTCTGCAGCCTTCCTGCAGGATCCCTTCAGGCACTGGCAGGCAGCTCTAAGGCCCTCCTGGAGTCTTCTCTCCAGGCTGCACCCCCCCAGCTCCCTCAGCCTGTGCTCACAGCAGAGCTGCTCCAGCCCTTGGAGCATCTTTGTGGCCTCCTCTGGAGTTTCTCCAACAGCTCTGGGTCATCCTTCAGCTGGGGACACCAGACCTGGAGGCAGTATTAGAGGTGAGGTCTCAGCAGAGCAGAGCCAAGGGGCAGAATCCCCTCTCTACCAATCACAACCTGACAGCCTCCTCATCCTCCTGTGGCTGAAGCCTATCAAGCTCACACTGCTGCCCAGGAGCTGGAGCTAGACCCTGATAACAGCATTTTGAAAGATACTAAGTGGCCACTGAGCTGCCATCTGCTCAGCTGGACACTGTCCCACCCCAGCAGGGCCTGTTCCACCCACTTGGCTAACGCCTTCAGTGCACAAACAAAGTCCCAGCAGTAACTCTGGTGCTGTTGCTGGGCTGTCTGTCCCTGCTGAGGCTGCTCACCCCAATCCTTCAGTGCCAGTCACAAAGGATCTCCGAGGAGAAGGCTGCTGCAGCCAACACCCTTCCCACCAGCATGACCCACAGCTACCTTCCAGCAGCATATAAGCAGGGAGCAGTCACTTGCAGCAGCTGCTTCACACAGAAGGCAGCACAAACCCAGCAGTCAGTATGGCTGCTCCTCCTCCCCCAGGGCCAGGCGGGACCCCTCTGCCTCCTCTGAGCTGCCTCTCAGCTAAGTCTTGCCATTATTTCAGTTGGGGTAGGCCAGGAGTAGCTCCAACAGGCCTGGAGAAACGAAGGTAGCTCTCAGTATTTATAGAGGCATCTTAAAATGCTTTCAAAAGTGATGCACAGCAACTCGGCTACCTTTAGTCCCAGGGCTCAAACCAGGTCACCTTCAAACAGTCAATCCATGTTACAGCTGAGAACTACACCTTTAGGGTTTGCAGTCAGTGGCAGGGGGATGAAGAAGAGCAGGCAGTGAGCAGCACCACAAAGCAGCTCTGCTGGCCCCTCGGACCAAGGCATCAGGACAACAGCCCCCAGCATGCTTGTGCCAGCACCCAGGCACCACGAGAGCAGCCTGGTCTGGACTCACTTCACTGCTTAGCAGAGCTGACACCAGCTGAGCACCTACCCCACAGCCTCCTCACACTGCAGCCCTTCAGCTCAGGCATCATGTCAGCTGGGTGAGGAGAGGACATGGCAAGGGAGAGCTGCCCTCCTGCGGCACAGGCAGCGATGAAGTGATGCCATCTCCTCAGAGCCAGCTCAGCTCTGCCCTTTGCTCTGCTCTCTGGAGCAGGAAAACAATCTGCAGTGCTCATGCCTGGCAGGGGTGAGAGCTCCACGCTGCACTGCCACCAAAACGCAGCTGGGGCTGATCTGGAAGCTCTCTCCCACCTTGGAGTTTTGAGGCTTTCCCTCACCCAGCTGCCCACAGGCTGGATGCAGTCTCTCACAGATGCTCTCTGGAAGGTCAGGCACTTATTTCTCCCACATCAGTGTTACTCTACCCTAATCTCTCCATGAAAGCAGGGCAGTGCCAGCCAGCAAGCCCCAGAGAGTTCACAAAGGCAAGAATCCTTTCTTGGGCTTGCAGAGCATTCAGCTGAAGGTTCACCTACAGCAGGCAACCAAGAACAATGAAAACCTACCAGGGAAGCTGACTGGGGGGAACACAACAGGGCAGGCTGCTGAGCTTTCAAACCAGAGACACCAATTTCTGCCAAGGAGATGATTTATTTGTGGGGCAGCTTCTTGACAAGGACCTTTCCAGTCTTATCTTTTCCAGTCTTTCCAGAGCTCCTTATCCTTCAGAACACACCAGCTACAAACTTAGAGAACACCTTCAGCAGTCACACAGGAGTGATATTGATGCCCTCACTTAGAACACTTTCACTTCTCTTTGAAGAGATCCATATTTAGTTGCTCCCAAGGAACACATCTACCCCCTGCTGCTAATTTCTGAAGGAATCTGAAGTGCTACCTCCCTAAATCAAATGCAGCAAACTGGTACTTCCCCTTCCACGAGGCTTCAGGAACTGGCCAGAGCCCTGTCCCAAGACAGAGCTGCTGTCTGCTCATCAACCCTGCAGGAGGGCTTCTACCAACAGCCTGCACTTCCCCTTCTGCTGTATCCTGTGGTCTCCTCCAAGCACACACAGATGGAGTCTTTTATGGCATGGCTTCAAATGGCAAGATGCAGGTGATCAATGGACACATTCTTTTAAAGATGATCATCTTGGGGTGTCAACAATGCAAACGATTCTCTCACAGCTAGGAGGAACATTTGCTCTCCCAAGTAGCTGTCTGAAACAGTCCTCTCTCCCAACCAGCTGTGTGAGTCTTCTCTCCCAGCTAGCTGTTTGAAACAGTCTGCTCTTCCAGCTGCTTTCTCTTCTCTTTCAAACAGTTCTCTCCCAGCTGTTTGTCTTCTCTCCCAACTATTTTTTCTCTCCAAACTACCTGTTTCAAACAGCTTCTCCCAGATACCACTTTTTTTTTTCTCTCCTGTTTCAGTCTTCTCTCCCAGATGATTTTTTTTCTCTCCTAACTAACCATTCCCTCCCAACCAACTGTTTCAGTTTCCTCTCCTAAGCACACTTCCAAAGTAAAAAGCCACAGAAATCAATACAGCTCTTGGCTCCCCACCTCCTTCCCTCCCAGCTACACAGCCACACGAGCCACTTGCACCCCATTACCTCAGCTTTGAGTACCTGTAAGTAAAGGGAGGAACTGGAGCCATGGGACATCTTCTGCACCATGCCATCTTTCTGCAAGATGCACTCCTCCAGGTGAATGACGTTGGGATGCTGGCTCTTGATACTGCTAAGTGCCCAGAACTCACGCAGAGCTAGTTCCACGTTCTCTGGAGCATGGCACCGAATCTTTTTCACCGCCACCCGGGCAGAGGTCTTCCTGACGACTGCTTCGTACACCACACCATAACTGCCACGACCAACCTCCCGTATTAGATCGTACTTAGGCTGGCTACTCACCATCTTCAAGATCAAGGGTTCTGGGGAAGGGGGGAAAAACCCACAGAGCTAAAATCAACAAGAACCGGGCTGCATGTTTTCCCCCCATGGAGGGAGCTTGGTGAGGCAGGACCAGGCCGACCAAAACCCTGCGGGGGAACAGGGCAGTGCCTGCCAGCAGGGCGCTGAGCGCGGCGCTGCCCCCCGGGGCTACAGCGCTCCAGCAGCTATTCTGTAACCCTCTACCTGTCGCCATGGACTACTTCCAAAGTGAAATTACATCCTTTTGTTTTTTTTTTTTTTTGGAGGGGGGTGGAGGGGGAAGATGATTAAGATCTCAAACACAGCCCAAGCTTTCAAGATGGCAACAATTCAAACCTAGACTCGCACTGTGCCGAGACAGGACTACGGCGTTTGCTCCTGCTCCTTTCTCTCAGTGTCCTCCGGGAGCATCTGTGGGAATAACAATGTGGTGTCATGCTCTCCATCCACCCCAGGGACACCAGAGAAGAGCTGCTGGTTGGGGCAGCAACAGATTTAATGAGCACTGCCTCTTTCTGCAGGTCACTGCGTAAGGAAATGATTCTGTGAAGCTCTTTCACTGCTACAGCAAGAGGCTGCTTCAGGTCGCTTCTGATTCCGTTTTTGGTGTCACTGTGATTTTTTTCCCAGCTCCTCTAAAGGAGGAGCCCACAGCTACAAGAAGTTAAAAGGGGTCACTGAATGTAGAAGTTTGTAGCCAGCATCTAACTCTCACTTCTGCTCAGCAAGGCAAGGGCAAAAGCTGAGCTATCGCTCTACGAACAAAACAAGAAACACACACGGAGAGAAGAAACAAAAAGCCACCAAACACTGCTAGAGATTTATCCCCTGCCCTGGTTACAGACCAAAGTAACACCAGGCAAGCACCACCTTCACTCAAACCAAAATGGGACACTGACTATGGACAGGAGTGAAAAGAACCAAACTAAAAAGCTTGGCTAGCCAATGGCCACTGGGCAAACAGAACCAAACAGGGAAAGCATCATAAAACAAACAAAACCTCTTTGAAAAGAACCAAATTAAGATGTGAGAGTGCCAGTGAGAAACGCAATTGTATGTCAGTAAACCAGGCAAGAAGGAGCACACTGCAGCAGCCTGGGATTAGTAAGAAGCTTTCGATTATTTCCACTCTTTAAGTACTTTTGGGTTTGGGTTTTTAAGAACAAAGGAAAAAACAAAAAGAAGAAAAAAAAAAGAGAGAGAAAAAGAGGAGTCATCAGTCTCAGGGCAGACATTTCATCCTCTCAGCAAAGTTCTGTGATGAACACTGACAGCAGCATTTTGAACTCAAGTGTGATTGTGCCCAAGACAAGACCTCGGTCCCAGCAGGCGCTGGAAGGAGCCTGCCCCTGCAGCCTGCCCCTGAGGAACACATTAAGGCTACAAACTGCACATTAGCATCGCATGGGCCAGCAGCTCCTCCCGTGCAAGGGGGAGAAGGGCAGGAGCTGTCAAACGTTTCCTGCAGAAAGGTTTGCTCCGACACGATCACACCAGGTTCGAAACGAGCAGGAAACGGTTCCAGCCTCCCCCAGGCCGCCGGCCAGAGCTGTGCGCTGCTCCCAGACTGGAGCTGTCATTCTGCCAGGTGCTGGGGTTGTTACCTGCCTCCCTTCACCCCCACAGTGGGCCAGGTCGCTCTGGAAATGCCACCGTGGGTTTTATTGCCCAACACGATGAAAAGAGCCGCCTGCTCCCCAGGGCACCGACCGCCCGGGCCACCTCCTGCCAGGCTGCGGGGCCCTGCCACAGGCCGGGCAGCGCAAACAGGCCGGGCCTGCTCCTGCCCCTGCTCCCTCCCGCAGGCCTGGCAGCCGGCATCTCGCTTTCCCTCCCCGGCTGCCTGCCCAGCAGCAGTAAGGAGTGAAATCAACTGCAGCGCTCCCTGCCCTTCACCTTGCTCCCCCAAGAAGCCCCTGTCACATCGGACCCCACCTGCACCGAGGGGCACCTGTCCAGAGGACGATTCCCGAGGCGCCGTTCACCCCGGGATGTGTGTTTGTGTGTGTCTGCCTCTGTGTGTGTGTCTGTCTGTCTGTGTGTGTCTCACTCCATCAGCCGCGGCCCGAGGTGGAACCGGCTCCGCTGGGCCACAATCGCCTCGCCAGGTCCTCCTCATACACCTGGAGCGGAGCTCCCCACCCGCCAGGACCCCATTATGACGCATTGTGGCGACAGCCTGGTCCCGGTCCCGCGCCCCCCCACCCCGAGCCCAGCCGGGCCAGGCTCGGCCGGGCCAGGCTAAGGCAGACTCCGCGTTACCTCAGGGCCGCCAGCGCCGCGCCGCCGCCGCCCGGCCGCCATTATAGGGCTGCCCCCTCCCCTCCGCCGCTCTGCGCCGCCGCCGCCGCTGCCCCGCGGTAGCCACGCCCGCAGAGCCGCCACCGCGCCCTCTGATTGGTCGGCGGCGAAGGGGAGGGCGGGAGGTGGGGAGCGGGAGGGCGCCCGGAGCCCGCTGCTGCCGGGGGGCGCACGGCCCCTGCTGGGCGCTGGCGCAAGGTGGGTCCCGTTCCTCCTCCTCCCCGTGCCTGCAGCCCCCAGCGCGGCGCTCACGCTGCCTTCGCAGTGCCTGCTCCCCTTCCCTGGCATTGTTTGGGGGTTCTGTGGGGTTACGTTAGCGTTCATTCATTCGTTCATTCATCGCCCGGCGTTGAGAAAATGAAGCGAGTCCCTCGCACCTTTGTTTGAGCTCTGACGTGGTGTGATGCTGACACAGCTCCCGGCAGAGAGCTGTCCCCCATCCCTGTGGCCCGCTCGCTGTCATTGTCCTCTTCCTTGCGTACGCTGTGAGGCTGGAGGTGCCGCCCATTGCACAGGAGGTGGGGGGCAGAGGGTTCCCTTCTTGATCCTCACCATTTGCTCCAGCCGTGGCACACGGGGGCATTTGGGGAGCAGCCAGGGCCACCCCCTACCCCCCACGCCCCCTCCCCAGAGGCTGCTCAGATAGGCTCGTGCCAGAGCAAGGCGCTCTCCCGGGTTCATTGGGCAGGAGCCCGGTGCTGATTAGTGCCCTCGGTGCTGATTAGTGCCCCCGGCCCTGCCTAAGCTGTCCCAAGCCAATTAGGAGCCGACGAGCCCCTTGTGGGTTCTGAAAGCTGCTTAGGGCATTAGAGCCCCTCCATTCCTGTGAATCCCTTTAATCGAGTCCAGAAGCAATTAGCTAATCAATGGTACCCCCGAGCAGGGCCAGCCGATGGGCGTGGGGGTGAGCGCACACCTGGGTGCCCCGCTCCTGGCTTCGTTCAGTGGCTGACCCCCGCTCTGCCCTCCCCAGCGCCCAGCCAGCCCTGCTTCGTGCCAGCTCCTCCCCGGAGGAGCGCCAAGTGCCGAAACAGGGACGATTGTGCAGGATGTGCTTGGCCGGACCCAGCACAGTCACTTGCTCAGCTCGTGGGCCTGCCAGGAGGGAGCACCCACAGCAGTGCTGGGGCTGCCCTGCCCCGGGCTGGGGGGGGCTGGCTGCAGATAAAATGGGCCCTGTGTGTCCCTGCACCTCTCTACCTCTGCATCTACATACCTCCGTGCCCATCTACCCATGCACCCCTCTGCACCCCTTTACCTATCCACCTGTGTGGCCCTGGACTCATGCACCCACACACCCCAGACTTGTGCACCCATATGCTCGTGCACCCCTGCATTCCTGCACCCACATACCCATGCATCCCTGCATTCCTGCACCCACGTGCCCAAGCATCCCTGCATTCCTGCACCCACATACCCATGCATCCCTGCATTTCTGCACCCGTGTACCCATGCATCCCTGCATTCCTGCACCCACGTGCCCAAGCATCCCTGCATTCCTGCACCCACGTGCCCATGCATCCCTGCATTCCTCCACCCGTGTACGCATGCACTCAGGTACCCCTGCACCAATGGTCCCTGTATACCCCTGCCCCTCTGCACCCCTGTATCCCTGCCCCATTTTACCCATGACTGCACATACTCTTTGCACATAGGCCCCCAGGTACCCCTGCACCCCAGCACCCATCCTCTCCTGCCCACAGTCTCTGTGGGCATAGCAGCAGCCTCCACCCCACCCTGTCCCCCCAGTGTGACCCATGGCCGAGGGTGCTATAATTACCTCTCTCCTCACACAGCTGCCCATATTTACAGGTCTTGCTGTGGACAGGCAGTGGCATTTGGCACACAACCAGTTTATCACCTCGCCAGCTGGGCACCCTGTGCCAGGGCTGTTTTTCCTGGTGGGTGCAGGTCTTGGGGGGCTGTGCTTGGCCAATTTCCCCTCCCCTGCCATTTCTGGGTCAGGTTTTGCAACCGAATGGAGGACCTGTCTGGGTCATGACCACACACACCAGTGCTGGGAGCAGCCATCACAGCCTTCCCTGCATCTGGGGGTACAGAAGAGCCCCCCAGACCCTGGCTGGGGACGGCAGAGGGGACCTTGGTGTACATGCCAGGCACAGGGGTTGCTTCTCCCTGGTGCTCCTCCAAGCACAACCTGCAGAGCCGCTGGTGAGATGCCCACTAGAGCTGCCTGCAGGACCTGAAGGGGCTACAGGAGAGCCAGGGAGGGACTTCTGATACGGGCCTGTGGTGACAGGACCAGGGACAATGGTTTGCAACTAGGGCAGGGCAGGTTTAGACTGGGCATTGGGAAGAAGTTCCTTACTGTGAGGGCAGTAAGGCACTGGGACAGGCTGCCTGGAGAAGTTGTGGGCTCCTCATCCCTGGAAGAGTTTCAGGCCAGGCTGGATGAGGCTTTGAGTAACCTGGGCTAGTGGGAGGTGTCCCTGCCCATGGCAGGGGGGCTGGAACTGGATGATCTTGAAGGTCCTTTCCAGCCCAAGCTGTTCTGTCACTCCATGTTCCTAGCGCAGAAGTGGCCACATATTAGGAATGCAAAGGGAAGTGTCCAAACGAACCACCCCTTGGGCAGCCCTGCCCCATTCCTGGCACCCTCACGATGTCTGCATGACCACAGGGATGATTTTTGCCCCTCCTCATCCCCACCCTGAGGTCGCTGTGGTGTCCAGCCCCGAGATCTGGCCATGGTGAGCCCTGGGGCGGGTGGCTGTTTGGCCCCGGGGTGATGTCTGTCCCTCTTCACCCCCAGCTCCGGTTTCGGTGCGCCGGCGACCGCGGCACGGGCGGGCAGGGCCTCCTGGACAGCCTGTCCCTGGCTTGTTTACCGTCGCCAGTGGCATCCCGATGGCTCAGTCTCCCATGTGACAGGTGCTGCTGCTTCCCCGGACACCCGACCCCGCCTCAGGATTTGGCTCCGCGTGACCGGAGAGCGACTTATAAATAGCAGGGCAAGGGGCGCCAGCGGCAGCCGCGGGGCGAGAGACAGGAGAGCCAGAGCAGCGTGGAACCCATGGACTTCCCAGCCGGCATCCTGCGGGATGGCAGCCCCATGGAGAGCCTGGAGAAGCAGCTCATCTGCCCCATCTGCCTGGAGATGTTCACCAAGCCGGTGGTGATCCTGCCCTGCCAGCACAACCTCTGCCGCAAGTGCGCCAACGACGTCTTCCAGGTGAGAGGGGATCTCGGTGCCCGTCCTTCCCCTCCTGCCCAGGCTGGAGGTCACTGGGGTGATGATGATGATGATGGTGCTGTGAGATGCCCGTGGTGCTGCAGGGATGCTCATGGACCTCCCCACGTTCATCTCCCCCTCCCAGGCTGCCAACCCGTACTGGCAGAGTCGGGGGGGCAGTGTGATCTCAGGAGGGCGGTTCCGGTGCCCGTCGTGCCGCCATGAGGTGCTGCTGGATCGCCACGGAGTCTATGGGCTGCAGAGGAACCTGCTGGTGGAGAACATCATTGACATCTACAAGCAGGAGTGCTCCAGGTTGGCACGGGTGGCCGTGACTGATTGCCTGTGCCTTGCCATGGCAGGGATATGGGGACACAGGGACATGGGGGCATGGGGATGCCCCCTGCTGAGCCCCAGCGTCGTGATGGAGACTGCAGATTGCATCTGGGAGAGAAAATGGGGGGGGAGGCTGTGTTCTGCTGGCTCTGACCCAAACCTTCCTCCTCTGACGCAAATCCCCCTCCTGTTCAGAGCTCTCTGAGTGGCTCAGCAGGCGCAGGACAGGTCCTGCCCACCTCATGCTCTGCCGCTGGAGCATTCGGTGGGAGATAAGAGGCGTGGAGGACAAACCCAGGCTCCGCCAGCGACAGCAAGCACTGCTGGCTGATAAGGGGCAGAGGGACAGCCTGGGGGCAGGGGGCAGCATGAAGCTAGTGGGGACCGACAGAGGGGGCGCAGGTTCTTGAGGCAGAGCAGTAGCCCTGACCAGATTCCCTGAACCACTGTAAATATTGTTTGAGAGCCATGGGGACAGGGCTGATGACACGTGGCAGGTGGCTGTGGCTGCTGGGGGGGCTTGGGGGAGCTGCTCTGTCTTTCCTTCAGTGGCTTGGCTTGTCCCCACGTCCCTTGTTGCTGCAGAGGGGACAGTTTGGCTGCAGCCCCCATCTGAGACACCCTGGGGGTTTCTGGGCACCCTCACCCTGGTCACGAGTTGGGTGACAGCAGCAGATCCCTGTCAGCCCAAGACTAAAATTAGGAGCTTGTGCAGCGCCCCTGGAGTGTGGCCTCCTGCCCACCAGTGCTGGCTGCTGCCATGCCCAGTGCTGCACTGGTTTAAACTGGGACCCACTGGGCTCGGGGCTTACACAGACACAGAGGCTGGTGGCTCCCAAAGAAGCAAGCGTGGGGTCAAGCTGGAATCTGAGCTCATCCCTGGGAACCTGATTTGGGGGTGGCAGTGCAGCATCGGTCGGGATGCCCCCGGCGGGGACAATGCTGCCAGGGGGATGTCATCATGGTGGGGATGTCCCTGCAGCAGGGGGACACTGCCCTGCCGGTGCTGCTGCCGGGGTGGGGCTGTCAGCAGTGCCGTGCCCCTCTCTCCAGCAGGCCCCTGAAGAAGGGGGAGCATCCCATGTGCAAGGAGCACGAGGACGAGCGGATCAACATCTACTGCGTCACCTGCGAGGTGCCCACCTGCTCCATGTGCAAGGTCTTCGGTGCCCACAAGGACTGCGAGGTTGCCCCCCTGGAAAACGTCTTCCAGGGCCAGAAGGTGCAGTGAGAGGAGGACAGGGGGGGCGTGGGGGACACAGCTGGTGCTGGGGTGATGTGCTGAGCTGGGGCTGTCACAAATAGCACCGGGATCTGCTCATGGGGTATTAATAGCCCCCGGGTGACTTCTCCTAGGAGACAGCCTATATTTAGAGCTGCCTAGGCCTGGGGGGGAGCAGAGCTGGGGCCGGGCAGTGGCTGGCCCATCCCCACCTCGGGGTGAGAGATCTCCCCATCCCTGCTGGCCTTCAAGCTGTTTCTGTCCATCTACCCCTGCTTAGACCGAGCTGAACAACTGCATCTCCATGCTGGTGGCAGGGAACGACCGGATCCAGACGATCATCTCCCAGCTGGAGGACTCCTGCCGAAGCACCGAGGTGAGCAGAGGCGGGCAAGGAGCCCTCTGAAACCTGGGAGTGAAACCTCAGCCGGGGACCCTCTGGGACGGTTGAGAGGGAGCTGCAACAGGGAAGCTCCGGGGACGCTGCTGGCGGCAAGGGACTCACAGGTGGCATCCCTCACCCCTTGCCCCCCCAGGAGAACAGCGAGGCGGCCAAGCGGGAGCTGTGTGCCCGCTTCGACGCCTTGGCAGCGCTGCTGGAGGAGAAGAAGTCAGAGCTGCTGCAGCGCATCAGCCGCGAGCAGGGCGACAAGACCAGCTTCATCCAGGGCCTCATCTGCCAGTACAAGGAGCAGCTGGAGAAGTCCAGCAGGCTGGTGGAAACGGCCATCCAGGCCATGGAGGAGACCGGAGGGGCTGCCTTCCTCATGGTGAGACCACCAGAACACCCCCACCGCTGCCCACGGGGGGTCCTGCCAGCCTGGGGGCGTCCTGGCGGCTGTCACACAGCTCTGCTCACCTCTCCTCTTGCTCCCCACAGAACGCCAAGCAGCTCATTCAGATGTAAGTGCCCCAGCTGGGGGAAATTCAGCCAGGCCCAGCCCCTGTCCCAAAACCCAGCCATGGGGCACCTAGGTGGTGAATGTGGGGGTGCCTCGTCCTGGCACTCCACAGTCCCCCAGCCTGGTGAGAGGGCAGGGAGGGCCATGGCCATGCTTTCCTTGTGCAGGATTGTGGAAGCCTCCAAGGGTGGCAGGCTGGAGAAGATCGAGCAGGGCTATGAGAGCATGGAAGCCTTCTCCGTCAGCCTGGACCACCTCACCGAAGCAGTCAATGCTTTGGACTTCGACCTCGGTAATTCAGCCCCCGACTCCCTGATGCCCCTTCACCAACCTGGTGGCACCCATCCCCTTTCCTGGCGACCCCACGGGGACAATATCCCATCCGTTTACAGCTGAGGAAGACGAGGAGTACTTTGATGGGGAGGAAGAAGATGTGGAGCAGGATGTGGTGCCCGAGAGGACAGTGATGGGTAACGTCTAACACGGCTAAGCCCACCCCCCCGGCACCCTCAGGCACTCAGAGGGGAGTTTTGGGTGCTCAGAGCCACTCTGACCCCCATCCTTTCTCCACGACAGCTCCCCAGTAGCCACGGCCACGTTGCCGGCGCAGGAGGAACGCCGCGGGCGCAGGATGTCCGGCGATGGGACCGGGAGTGAGGGGGGCACAGCGCAGGGGCTGGCAGCCTCGGGAGCCAGCAGCTGCTGCCGCACAGGACACTTTTCTATCGGGGTGCACAGAGGCCAATTCCGCACGTTTTGTATCTTTGTTTTGTACATAACTGTCACAGACCTCAACTTTGAGCATTTTGTACTGAACTCCGACGCTTTCTCTGCTCTCTTTTCGCTCTTCGCCGCTCGCTCTCGGCTCGCCGGTCCCGCTACCGGCACTGGCAATGTGAGTGGGTTTGCTGGGCTGGTGCCACCGCGGCTGTCCCTGCCAGCACCCGGCATGCCAGAGGGATGTGTCCCAGTCCAACACTTAATTTCCAGCCTCATTAGCACCTCCGGCAGCCCTGGCACCCCCGCTCCTGGCAGCCTGCCCGGGGATGTGACAGGTCAGCACCCGCTGGAATTTATCTCCTGGCAATGGGGTGCCAGGGGCCAGCGCTTGCCCAGGCTTCAGGACGTGATGGGGAGGGTGAGGATGCTCCCAGCTGTGCCAGTCTTCAAAACTGAGGTGGCCTCAGCACCTTGCTGCTGGTTTGCTGCTGGCTGAGCAAAGAGGGGAGCAAAAATATACCCTGCATATGCCCTGAATGTGCCCCAAATCATAACCATAGCATCAAGCATCAACCAGGTTGGAAGGGACCTCCAAGCCCATCCAGTCCATCCTATCACCCAGCCCCATCCGATCAACTAGACCATGGCACTGAGTGTACCCCAGAGGTACCCTAAGTGTACATCGGTGCACTGCTGCAAAAGAATAGCCTGGCTCAATGCCCAGGGGGGCACTGAGGCAGCGCCCACAGTGGTACCCGAGGCTGTGCCACAGGGCGACTCGTGCTGCTCCTCCCAGGCTGGGCAGGAGTCACTGCTGGGGAGGGCTGGGTCTGGTGCCAGGCTTATCCATCACATGGCTGCTCCACGGCTGGATCTAAACTCGGGGTGGGGGGAGCGAGGGCTGCCCAGAGCTGGGCAGGCTGTCAGCAGGTGCTTTTAGGGGCGCGCTCCATCCTCCCCTCACCCTGGGGAGCTGCATCCACCCCTGGCGCAAAGTTTCGGGGGGGTGCCCATGCTGGGGGTCACTTTTAGGGGGGCTGCTCCATTCTCTCCTCACCTTGGGGAGCTGCATCCACGCCCTAGTGCAGACTTCCAGGGAGGTGCCCACGGTGGGGTCCCGGAGCGTTCCCCCTCCTCCGCCAGCAGCCTCCCCGGTGCCGAGGGGAGCAGTGCCGCCGCTGTCGCTTTGCAGCCGGTCGGGTCCCTCCCTCCCTCGTCTCGGCGCTTTGCACACGAGTCCGCAGCACTTCACACGGGCCGAGGCCAGCGGCGGGCACCAGCGCGGGGCACGCAGCGGGGGCACGGCCCCGGCCCCTGAGCCGCAGGAGCATGGCGGCGGACGGCGAGAAGCGGCATCTGCTGAACCAGGGAGCCACAGGGTAGGGGGTGCCCGGGGGTGGAGGCTTGTTGGGGATGTGCTGTGTCCTCCTCCGTGTGGTGATCCAGGTGTGAGACTGGGGAGGGGGCACTCAGGGTCCGTCTGGCTCCCCAGGATTCCCCCAGCCCCCTTCCCCCCATCCTGCTCCAGACCACCGCTCTCCTCGGCAGGTCCTACCTGGGCGCCCTGCAGAAGAATGGGCACAACTCTTTGCAGGGTCAGGTGCCCGCCCTGGAGCTGGGGCCGCAGCACGGCGGGCACTGCCACACACGGGGGGCCAGCAGCCACCCGGGCCAGCGGCAGCGGGCACGCAGGAAGCTCTACGTGGCTGCTGGCATCTGCCTCGTCTTCATGGTGGGAGAAGTTGTGGGTGAGTGGTGGCTGCAGGCTCTGCCTGGGGAGGGCCCCGTGGGGTGCAGGCAGGCTGTGGGCAGGGTTCCTTGTTGAAGCACCCAGTGGGGCCCCCCTTGTGGCAGAGGGGGACCCAATCTGTGTCTGGCAGGTGAGACACCCACCACAATGCCACCCTAATGTGCCTGCTGCCCCCTCTCCGCAGGCGGGTACCTGGCACACAGCTTGGCCATCCTGACGGATGCAGCCCACCTCCTGACAGACTTTGCCAGCATCATGATCAGCCTCTTTGCACTCTGGGTGTCCTCACGGCCCCCCACCAAAACCATGAACTTTGGCTGGCACCGGGCAGGTAACAGGGTGGCACCAATCCCTGGGGCTGTCAGCCAGCTCCCAAGGGCACCAGGGAGCACTCAGAGCATCCCAGGGTGCCCTCAGATGGGGGCTTGGTGCCTCAGGGAGCCCTGGAAAAGCCCCAGCACCACGTGCATGGGCACGGGAGGGCAGAGGCACCACCGCACCCACACGGGGAACAACCCCCAGGGCTGCGTGCTGGGTGCCCACCCTCAGCCCTGGCACTGCTGGGGGGAGTTGGGAGGGTGCTCAGGCTTGGCAAAATGGCAATGTAGGGCTGGGGGTGCTCTCCACAGAGATCCTGGGGGCCCTGCTCTCCGTGGCCTCCATCTGGGTGGTGACAAGTGTCCTGGTCTACTTGGCTGCCCAGCGCCTGATCTCGGGCGACTACGACCTCGAGGGCAGCGTCATGCTCATCACCTCTGCCTGTGCCGTGGCTGCCAACATCGTGTGAGTAGTGCCACCTCTCACCCGCCCCGGGCGCCCCCCACCCTCTGCCCGATGGCCTCGAGGATGTCAGCACTCTCCTGCCCACAGGATGGGGTTGGCTCTGCACCAGACAGGGCATGGGCACAGCCACGGGGCAGGCGGTGAAGAGCCCAATGCCAGTGTCCGTGCAGCCTTTGTCCACGTCGTGGGGGACCTGCTGCAGAGTGTTGGTGTCCTGATTGCATCCTACATCATCTTCTTTAAGGTCTGGGTGGTCACAGGGCAAAGGGGGTGGGATGTGGACACAGAGACTTCAGCCAGCCCTGGCCAGCCACAAGGGTGAGGCAGAGGGGACTGTGTCCCCTCCCTGCTGGTGCTGATGGGGATTTGGGGTGGGGTGATGGCACTGGAAGGGCCTCACCCTCTGCCACCCCTCCAGCCTGAGTACAAGTACATGGATCCCATCTGCACCTTCCTCTTCTCGGCGCTGGTGCTGGGCACGACGCTGACCATCTTCCGTGACATCATCCTTGTCCTCATGGAGGGTAGGGACCCGCCAGGGGTGGTCCAGGCCTTGGTGCCACCCATAGATGCAGTGGTCCCATTCCTCAGGTGCCAACGGCTCTCCCTCCCCAGGCACCCCAAAAGGGATGGACTTCAACGCCGTGCGGGAGGCGCTGCTGGCAGTGGCAGGGGTAGAGGCTGTGCACAGCCTCCACATCTGGGCGCTGACCGCGGCACAGCCTCTGCTCTCCGTGCACATCGCCATCAGTGAGTGGCACTGCCTGGGGACTGATGGACATGGGGGCAGATTTGGGGCTCACCCGCACCCCAATATCCCCTCCCTTGCTCCGTACAGACGCAGATGCCAACGCACAGGAGGTGCTGGAGGAGGCCAGCTCCCGGCTGCAGGGCACCTTCCACTTCCACACCACCACCATCCAGGTGGAGAGCTTCTCGGAGGAGATGCGGGACTGCCGCGAGTGCCAGCCCCCCCGCGACTGAGCCGCCCCTGCGTGGCCCCAGGAGGCTCTTCTCATATGTGAGAAATAAAGTGGAGCAAAGGGCTGGGTGAGCGTGGGGGCTGTTGGCTCTGGCAGTGCCCGGGCATTATCTTGGGTGTCTGCAGCAAGGACAGGCCCACGGCTGCGGCGGCCGCAGGAGAGCAGCTGTCGGGGCCCAGCAGCCTGCATTTTCCCTGTTTCTGTCCAGCTGGGGCAAAAGGCAGCTGAAATGATCCTCCTCCCCCCTTCAGGACTCCCCAGGGCAATGCGGGCTGCAGGGACACCCAGCCCAGCCCGGGGGGAGGGAGGACACAGCTGCTCTGTCCTCGCCTCTTATCACTCCTCTGTTTGCCCTTGGCAAGTCAAAGGACTCTCCCTCGCTGCAGGGCTGGGGGCCGGGGGGGGCCTGCAAGCTCGGCTGAGTGCCACTCGGATTGTTCCCAGGGTGCCCAGGCGGCCACCAACTGCAGAAGCGCCAAACCACCAGTGGTGCCCACGCAGCATAGCCCCCACACCCTGCAGCCGCCGGCCAGCCTCCGCCTCTCCACCCGCCTTTATTGTACTGGTAAAACCCAATACCGAGTAAAACCCTGGCAGCAGCCACCGGCAGGGCTCCGTGCGCCAGGAACGGGACACCCGGAGCCACCCAGAGCCCAGCAGCCCTCAGGGTCTCTCCAAGCGGGGGTATTTCTTGCGCAGGACAGAGACCTGGTCCTTGAAGAGGACGGGGTCGAGGCGCAGCTGGGAGGACACGAGGGGCATGTAGCCAAACCAGTCAGCCAGCTGAGTGAGGCAGTCCTGCTGCTGGGAGAAACGCTGGCCCATGCCCACCCCGGACGTGCCCTTCCCCTCGGCAGGAGGGGAGCGCGGGGATGAGGCGCTCCACTCCGTGGCTGGAGGGGTCTCCACGTCGCCATCCTTGCACCCTACCTGCTGGGGCACAGTGTCCTTGTGCTGTTTGTGCTGGGTGACCTTGATGGGCGGCAGCTTGGTGACGGCGGCCACCAGGACGTTCATCAGGATGTCCTCGCAGGCTCCCAGGCTGTCCACCAGCTCCCTCAGCGCCGCCGGCAGGTACTCGGTGAAGAGGCTGTGGTAATACCTGGGAGAGGGCATCATGTTGTGGGGCAGGACGCGGCCGAGACCCCCACCCCGACCGGCCTCTCCCTGGCTGGGTACCTGTGGTAGAAGGCGGCGGCAGTGAGGACGATGGAGAGCTCATTGGTCCACTTGGAAGTGTAAGCCCAGCGCCTCTGCTCAGGGTCCCAGAAGTGGCTCTGCGTGAGGAAGCCCACGATGCGCTCGGGGAAGCTGCGCCACACCACGAAGGCAAAGTCCACCTGGTACGGGACAGGGCACGGCGTCACCAGGCTGCAGGGCTCTGCGGGAGGGGGCTCGTCCTTGCCCCAGAGCGTGGGTGACGCGCACCAGTTCCTGCCAGCGCCGTGGTGGCCGCTGAGCATCCAACGGCCAGGGACTGTGGTGTCCTGAGCCTCACCTCGCTGGTTGAGAGGCTGCTGTGCTCGTCCAGGCTCAGCACCGCGTCCGTCTGGATGGCCGCGTAGGGGAAGAAGCGATCACTGAGCTACGGAGGGGAAGAAGCAGGTTGGGATCACAGGTCGTTAGGGGATGGAAGGGACACAAAGAGACCATCGAGTCCAACCTCCCCTGCCAGAGCAGGACCACACAATCTAGCTCAGGGCACTCAGGAACACATCCAGATAGGCCTTGAAAGGCTCCAGAGAAGGAGACTCCACAACCTCTCTGAGCAGCCTGTGCCAGGCTCTGGGAACCTTCCAGGAAAGAAGTTCCCCCTTCTGCTGAGCTGGAACCTGTTGTGCTGCAGCTTCCATCCACTGCTGCTTGTCCTACCCCAGGGAGCAGTGAGCAGAGCCTGTGCTCATCCCAAGCTCCCTGCCCATGCCCCAGCTCCCTGCCCACAGACCAGCTCCTCACCTTTCCCCTGCCCCGGATGATGGTCAGAGGCACAGTGGTCTGGGGCCATCTTCCACTTGGTGGTGGTGGCTGCTCACAGCTCCACAGCACCAGGATCTGCAGAGGGAGCAACCAGCACATCCTGAGGTGTTTGACTGGCAGGACCCATTGGGGTGTGTTGGTGCAGCAGTGCTTGCAGGACAGCCACATTTGAGTCCTCTCCAGCCCCACAATGGAACCTGCTCCAGCCCAGCTCACCCCAAAATCACCTCATGGAAGTTTAGACCAGAATAAACCCGTGGGTGATCCCCCAGCTCTGCCCACTCAAGGGTGACACCCACTCACGTCCTTCCCAGCCCGCAGGACCCTGACCCATCCTTTCCACATCCCTGTAAGCTGCACTGAGTGGTGCAGGACTCAGCTCTTCCAACCTGGGCACAGTATTGGGATCCAGAGACAGCTTGGATGAGCCTGAGGATGGGCTGGGAGGGGAAGCCTGCTGGTGAGACCACCCGAATGAAAGCTGTGAACTTCTCAGAGGGGCTGGAGCCTGGAAAAAAGAGGAGGGGAGGGCCTAGATGTGTGGCATGAGCTGAGTTTGTCATGCTCAGATGGGGCTGGTGGAGTCCTACCATGCTGCAGGTAATAGAAGGGGAAGTCCCCGAGGTGGGTGGAGAAGTCGGGCAGAGCCAGGAGCCCCCCGGGCAGCGTGTTCCAGAGGAAGCGGGAGTGGGAGCGGTGCGGGAGCAGCCGGTCCTTGATGATCTGCCCAAAAGATGCTCTCAGCACCCGGGCTGTGACCTCAGGAGCTGGGGAGGGGGGTCCCGGGGGGCTCACCTCCAGCGTGGTGTGCACGATCTTGTCGACGGAGGAGAAGTAGGCATCCCACAGGAACTGGGTCTGCTGCTGGAAAGCCAGGACGCGCTCCGGGTGGATGCAGCGGACAATGGAGGGCACCTGCGGGGGTTGAGGGGGGAGCTGCTTTCTCACCTTGACTCCCCAGCAGGGCTATTTTGCCTCTCTCACCGCTGTGCCATCCCAAGGGACAATCCTGTGTCTCCTACTCCTCTGTCACCTGGCAACTGGCCAAGGACCCCCCTCACGGGCTTTGGGAGGATACTGAACACCCCCGCCCCGAGATGAACAGCGCCGCGGGGCTGCAGCTGAGATGGGACTCTCTTCCAGGCTGGATGAGATCCTCCTTCGTCCTCCCAGGCTCGGCTGCAGAGGTTTCACCCCGAAGCTTGACTGGAGCCTCCACCGCCCCTGGCATCAACACTGGGGGGTCCCTGTGCCCAGTGTGAGGCAGCATCCAACTATGGTACCTGCAGCAGTAGCCTCTCATTGCCCACGACAGCAGCTTTGCCCCAGTCGATGGCTTCAGCGAAGGGCAGCTCCCAGCCGTCACTCAGCAGCACGGGGATGCAGGCAGCCTGTGGTGGGACACAGGCTGGGACACAGTCCCCAGACCCCAGGGCGGGGGGTCCTTGGTTGCCCTGCCCACCCCATACCTGCAGAGCCTCCAGGAAGCGGAAGGAGCCCAAGCGCCTGCCCCGGGGCACGATGCAAAAGGTGGAATTGTGGAGCAGCTCCTGGTAGTCAAACCTGGGATGGGAGGTGAGGATGGAGGTCAGGCATGGGCCACACCACCACTTGTGAGCATTCTGGGGTATCCCACTGGAAGCCAGACAGGCTGAGTAGTGTTAGATGGGATTTGGTCTGATCTGGGCTCTAAACAGCCCTGGTTCCACAGGGGAGTTGGAGCAGAGATGCCCTGGAGCCTGTGGCAGAGCTAGGAACCAAGTTAAAGAGGGGGTCCAGGATAGCATCCCGGTGCCCAGACAACGCTTGGCTGGGTGTTACCCAGCTCCCACCACCTGCCCTTAATGAAACCTCAACCCCTGCAAAGCCAGCGCCCGAACCTCCGAGCCCGAAACTGCGGCGACTCCTCTGCCGTGCCCAGACTTGCCGGGCAGGCTCGGCCCTGCCTGCCCCGCTGGCAGCATTTTGGCGGGGCAGGCAGCGTGCCCCCCTCCCCCGGCTGGGCTCACACCATGGGGCTATGAAAGCCCCTTCTGTGCGGGCGGTGGGGAGAGGCGCGGCCGCTGCCGGGTCCCTGCCACCGCGCCGGAAAATCCAATATTGACTTTAGGTCGGGACAGACCCTGTCTGTTCCTGCCCACAGGGAGGGAGAGTAGGGGCAGCCAGGTCCTGGATGGGCTGGGAGGGGGGCGTGTGTGTGTGTGTGGTGTGATCCGATTTGGGGGCGCTGAGAGGTCAAAGAGCTACTTTGTCCCCAGGGCAAAAAGGTCTTGCCGTGGTGGGGACATGGGGCTGATGGCAGCCTGGATGGTGAGGTCGTGCCCACTCCATGGGCGCTGGAGCACTGTGGAGTACCCCAGCACCCTGGGACGTGGGAACTTTACTCCAGTGCCAAAGCATAAAGTTTTATGACCAAAACTTGCCTGCAGACAAACCACCCCAAAGTCTCCAGCGGATGCCGAAGGCCCCATTAGTGCACCCTGCCTCGTTAACACCCCAGCTTCTGGCTGAGCAGCCAGCTGGAGAGGGGAGAGCAGCTCAGGCGAGGTCCAGACCACTCCACGAAACCACAGCAGCGACAGCCACATCCCTGGCGCTGGACACTGACACCTGCTCCTTGGGGACCCCCAACCCGGCCGTGACCCCCAGCACCTCTGTGAGGCCATTCCCGCTGCCGAGACTGAGCGGGCAGCAGGATGAGTCTCGGGAGGCAGAGTGGCCGTGGGCAGCATCCCCTGCTGGTGGGGAGGCTGGCGCCGGGCGGGCTGCGGGGCAGCAGCTCCCGATGGAAATGCTTCGCTCCTGACGCGTTGCGGTTTCCGGGCACTCAGGCCGTCAGGGCTTCCTTGTTTTGTTAGGAGCTGGGACAGGAGCCCACCGCGCTCCCTCCGCCCGGCCCCTCCACGGCCCCGGCCAGGAATGGTGCCACCAGGGACCCATCGGCTCCAGAGAGCCTTTCCCAACCCACTCTTATTGCTTTAAACCTGGGGCAGCCCAGACCACAGCGCTGCCACAAGCCACCCTTTATCCCGGCACAGAACTGGTTTGTTTTCAGCAGCCCCACCCGGGGAACGAGGAGGGTGACAGAACCCTCTGCAAGGTCTTTCTCTGCTGCCAGTGCTGCCCTCCACCACGCCAGCACCCACCACCCCCAGCAAGCAGCAACACCCCCATGCACCAGGGGAATGGGGCAGCTGGGCTCTCACTTGGCTAACTGAGGTGCTCCCACTTTGCCTGCTGTCCTCTCCACACTGGTCTGTCCTCATGCTCGCCCTGCCCAGCTCTGGGGACAGCTTCTCCCAGGACAGGAGAGCATAAATCACCTTTAAGAAATCAGGCAGAGCTGGCCCAGAGCAGAAGATGCCATTGGCTTTTTGTCCAGGGGCCCATGGGGTGGCGCAGGATGGCAGAGTTTGAGGACTGTCCTGCACCATGTGCCCCCCACCTATCTGCTGCCCTAAAGCCATCCTGGCTGAGGTGCAGATCTGCCTGTGCTTGCAAACAGCATTAGGGGATTCCCTGGTCTGCTCAGGAGGGGCATTTCCCATCCCACCACCCTTGGCATGGTGCAAAGCCGACCTTGGGCCCCCTGCTTGTGGCATCTCCCACCATCCTGCAATGCTCCACCCCAGAAAGGCTCTGCCACAGGGGCTGACCCTACTGGGCTGGTGGCACCCCCTTGACAGGGATGTGCCATGCTCGAGCCGCCCTGAAGCCCCAGCTAATCCCAGTGCCTCAGCACCCCAGCTCCACTTTTACCTCCCAGCACCTCCTAAGATGCTTTGAGGATGATGCTCGATGTGGCCTCTCCCCATCTGCTCTCCAGCGGGTGCCTGAGGGACATGCCCATCACCACTGGGGCAGGGGCTGCGCTTACCAACCCTGGACCAGGCGGCTGCTGGCAGGTCCCAGAGGCAGCCAGAGGAGGAGGTGAGGAGCCAGCACTTGTCCTCTCATCATGGAGCCCTCCAAACCCGCAGAATTTTGTCTCCCTCATTTTTCCACCAAGATCCACCACACACTGCTGCCACCATCCCTGCTCCATGGACTCACAGAATTATTCTGTCTGGAAAAGACTTCCTAAGATCATCAAGTCCAACCACCACCCTAAGACCACCATGACCATTAAACCACATCCTGAAGTGCCATATCCACATGCCCATCCCTCACCCTATCCAGGTGAGCTCAGGGCTGCCCACACCACCATGCCCAAGGACCCTCCAGATTTGTGGGATGTTGAGCAGAAGCTACTGGGGGAATATGATCCAGGTTCATGTCCAGGAGAAACGTTTGTGTTAGGGGAGAACAGGAGGGGGGAGAAGAAATGCATCATTCATCAGCGTTAGGCAAAAGGAAATCGTATTAGAGGCGTCGGCGGCGATTGCAGCTAAGAGCTGCTCTGCCCAGATTACTCCAACTTTAATGCAGCCCAGCAAAGCCCTCGACAACCTCTGCCTCGCTCCTCGCTCTGCAGATGGAACCTTTATCTCCTTCAGGAGAGCCCAAAGCTTCCCTCTGACCCCACATCTGGAGGTGCAGCCACCTTGGACAGACACGGCTGCACCCCACAGAGGAGCAGGAAAGTTTCCCACCCCACCTCCAACTCACTTTTCGTAGTCGACGTTGTCCTTGTCGCAGCGAGTGTCCTTGTGCTTCTCCCAGTCTTTGCCGTGCTTGCAGGTGGTGAGGGAGATGATGTCCTTGCCGTTGTGGATGTGGTGCAGGGCATTCCTGGTGCCAGAGCCGATGCCAGTCAGGTACCGCTTCCCCTTGAAGACCAACAGGTATTTCTTTCTGGGGGGGATGGAGTCCCGGTGCAGCCTTCCCTTCTCCCCACCGCGCTGCGGGTGGTCCTTGGAGAAAAGAGGGATGGAGATGTCAAAGCCGGGTCTGAAGCTCTGGCTGTAGAAGCTGGCTTTGGCCAGGATGGCCTGGCCGATGTCAAAGCCCAAGTCCTCGGTGTAATTGGGCCAGGTGCCCGAGTAGAGGTTGAAGATGAGGTGGTTCCGGCCACCGTTCCAGAGCGGGAACCCGCGGATTTTCTCATCCACGTTACGGACATATTGAGCTGAGAGGTGGTCCCGGTCCAGCGTGTCGATGCTGAGGATGAAGAGGCAGGCTTCCTCGGGGTCCGGGGTGTAGTAGCGAGAGCGCTCGATGGAGGCGAGGATTTTGCTGTAGCTCTCCGAGGGGGGCTGGTCCCTGTCCCGCGGGTAGGTGAAGACTTTGAAGCCGTGCTGCTGGCACCTGGAGAAGTCGAAGCAGGTTTCCATCCGGCACCGACTGTTCTTGTAGACGCTCAGCCGTGCTGCCCGCCGCTCCTGGGGCGACGGCAGGGAGGGGTCCCCATCGTTCTGCAGCTCCTTGGGGTCTGCGAAGGCTTTGAGGAGGGTCCGATCCGTCCAGCGAGGCCAATTCCTCTGGGCTTCGGCTTTCCTCCCAGAAAAGAAAGCGAAACGGCGCAGCTGATCTCCGAGGAAGAAAAGCAGGAGCCAGGAGGCAAGGAAAGTCAGGAAAATGTATTTCTTCCTGGTCTGCATAGGTTCACTCACCGCCCCGGCTCCGCATCGGGCTTGGGTTGATGCCAGAGTCCAGTCGCAAGGCCAATGTCCCAGACCTCAAGCGGGCGGTGGGACAGCTCCTAGCCCCCAGGTATTGTCCTGTGGTCCTTGCAGCCCACAGGAGCGTGGATGAGCCCCAGGTCCTCTTGCTGCCCTCTCAAACCCGGTGTTTTGGGGCTCTCTGTCTCTCCAGCTGCGGAGCAGAGCTCGGTGCAGCGATGTCCTCCTCCGTGGTCACTTCCCTGGGCCCCTGTGCCGCGACAATGACATTTCCATCGCTGCTTGGCCCAGCTTCAAATCCCTGGAGAAGGGGAGAGGTTGCGCTGTCGCCGTCCTGCCGCCGCCAACCGTGTCACCACGTCCCTGCCGTGGGATCCCCCTGCCCAGACCCACCCTGGGAATAAACACCCCCGCTCCCTCGGGATCCTCCATCTCTTGCCAGCTGGCTCCTTCGCAGCTCGGTGTCCCTGTTACCTTTGGGGACACGCAGCCCCGGGAGGGTTTCGGACCGTTGTGCCTTGAAGTCTCGGTACAAGGCTCCTGGTGGTTCCGGGCTGCATCCCCGGCCGGGAAAGGCGGCAGAAAAGCCGCCGTGACACCGTGCCGGCTCTCCTGGTGCGCAAGAGCCGCTGCCTCTGCGGGAGGCTCCGCGTAGCCCCGGCCTCAGGGGTTCACCCCGCTCCTCTCGCCTGCCCCGGGGGTCCCTCCGGCGGAGTGCGCCAAGCTGGGGGAGCTGGGGATGTTCCCCCCGCTTGTCACCTTCTCCGTCTGTCCCTGCTTTGGGCTACCTGTCCCCGTGTGCCCCTCAGCTGCCTGCACCTCTCGGGGCTGCCTGTCTGCCTCTCACTGTGTCAGGCCGCCTGTGTCACTGCCCCCCGAACTGGCTGTCGTCCGTCTGTCTGTCCTCTCAGGCTATCCCCTGTCCCCTGTCCCCTTCCCTGCCTCCCGCCTCCCTCCTCCCCGGTCCCTGCCGGCCCCGCTGCCTGCCCGGTCCCGGTGCTCGCACACCGCCGGCTCGGTGCCACCCCCGCCCGCGTCTGTTATCCCCGCGGCCGATTCCCACCTTGGCCCCGCCCTCTCGCCTCCCATTGGTCTCTCGTGCCCCCGTAGGCGGTGCCCAGCGGCCGCGCCTCGCGGAGCCTCCCCTTGCGTCGCCTTCCCATTGGCCACCTGCAGAGCGCCCACGTGGGACGGGGGTTCCCCGCGCGCCGCCACGGCGGGGGGGGCAGGGGCTCTGCAGGGTCCCTGCGCCGCCCGCCTGCTTTGGGACCCCACGCGAAGGCTGTCCCACGTCTCCTGCCCCCACTCCGTGTCCCTGTCGCGGGAGTGCCGAGGGAAGCGGCTCGTCCTGCTGGGCTCAGCCCTCGGGTGTGGCTGCCTTCAGCCTCCCGGCACCGCCCTGGGGACCCCCGGGGAACCCCCAAGGGACGGGGCGGTTACAAGGCAAAGATGGGGACGTGATAGGGCAGCGATGGAGAACAGAAACAGCAACACGGCTGGGGCCACCTCCACCAGTGACACCCTCGGGCCCTCATGTCACTCACTGCTGGGCGCTGGCGACTGATCTCCAGGCTCCAGTGACTCCCAGGCTCCAGTGACACCCCCAGGCTCCAGAGCACCCTGGGCTCCTGTGACCTCTGCTGGCTTCTGTGTTACCCCTGGGCTCTGGTGAGCCTAACCCTCCCACGGGGCAGAGATGGGGGTCCCAGCCTGGCCTGCCCCCCCACCCCAAGATCACCCATCCACATCTCCATCTCCGAGAGCTCCTGAAGTGGGAGCATGGGCCCAGATAATCCTCTTGAGGAAAGCCCCTGAGGGCGCGGGGGAAGCGTGGTCAGCAGCGAAGCCAGCTGGGCACCAGTGGCATCCACACAGCTGGCACATCTGCGGGACCTCCACACCCCTGCCTTGCAGAGCTCAAGAGCAGGATAGCCCCAAGCAAGGTCCCACCACCCTGAGCAGCCCCCATCACCCCCCGCCCTCCATCTCCATCCAGGACCCCCTGCTGGCTTTGCTCGGGCAGTGTGGGGGTGTTGGGGAGGGAGCTGAGCCCCACCGTGGGGAGCCAGGCGTAGGCTGGAGTGGGCAGGAGGGACAGGTCGGAGCTTGCCTCTCCCACCCTGCCCTGGCATCCTCAGCCGTGCCTGCCACCCTCCGCCCTGCCCCGCCGGCCAGGCAAGCCGGGACGTGCCGGGATGCTGGATCCCACCCATGAGTGTAATGACCTGGCCGGCCTCAGCCTGCGGCTGGACCAGCCTCTGGGCAGGATGGCTGCTTGGCGCAGAGCAGAGTGCCAGCAGCCCCAGCTGGCGCCCCGGGTATGGACTGGGTCCCCTCTCCCTGCCCCAGGGGACGCGCAGAGTGGCAGCCACAGCGCCCAGCCCTCGCCTCAGTTTCCCTGTGCTGTCAGGGGACCGTGCTGGGGGCACTGGTGTGGGCTGGGGGTGTGGCAGCTCCGCGGGGATGGATTTGACCAAATCTTTGGCTATTTATTTGCCAGCCCCGGGCAGCTCAGCCCCGCGGGGAGTTAATCCCCGGCGCAGAGGGATTACCGCGGGCCCGGGGCTGCCTGAGCTGCGGAAAGCGGATTAACAGAGGACAGGGAACATGGGGACGGGCAGCAGGACCCCAGGGCACCTCTGGGTCTCTGGCATGGGGGACTTGGGGACAGTTCCCAGCCTGGGGAGGCAGGAAGCCAGCTGGGGTGCAGACAGGGACAGGGCAACGCTGGGGTCAGGCTGCTGTGACTTTGCACTCTGGGCACTGGTGGCGCTGGGAGCTGTGATTGGCATTGGTGGCACTGGGAGCTGTGACTTTGCACTCTTGGCACTGGTGGGGCTGGGAGCTGTGATTTGGCATTGGTGGCACTGGGAGCTGTGACTTTGCACTCTGGGCACTGGTGGCGCTGGGAGCTGCTGCTGCATTAATGGCACTGGGAGCTGTGAATCCACGCTGGTAGCACTGGAAGCTGCATCTTGCACTGGTGGGACCGGGAGCTGTGATTTTGCACTGGCAACTGTGTCCCGTACTGGTGGCTATTGGGAGTTGCAGTCCACGTTCACGAGTGACCCTGGGAGCTGTAGTGCAGGGCCCGCTGGTGTGTACTGGGAGCTGTGGCACTGGTGAGTGCAGGGAGAGCTGAATGGAGGCGAGTGGGGGATACTGGGTGCGGGGCCCTGGAAGCTGCGAGCTGGGGGCCTCAGAGGGAAACCAGGAGCAGGAGGAGCCCTGAGGGCTGGGGAGAGGCACTGGGAGTGAAGGGGAAGCTGCTGGGGGCCACTGCGAGTTCCTGGGGAGCGCTGGGAGCTGTGGGGTGAGGACACTGGGAGCTGGAAGGAGCACTGGGAGCTGGTGGTGGAGCTGGGGGGCACTGGGAGCTGGTGGGGGGAGTACTGGAAGCTGTGGTTGTAACTGGGGGTGCTGGGGAGAGCACTCTGGGCTGCGGGAGGGTTCGGGGGAAAGGGCACTGGGAAGCACAGCTGCGGAGACTGGGAGGCGCCGTGCGGGACCCAGCGCGTACCGGGAGGTGCAGCCCGCGGGCTCGGTGCGCACTGGGAGCTGTAGTCCCGGGCCGGGGCTGTACTGGGAGTTGTGGTTTCTCAGCCCCAGAGTCTGCTGGGAGCTGTAGTTCTGCACTGGATGGGGATGCAGAGCTCTGCCCCCACCATGTCCTCGGTGTCTCCCGTGGGTGCACAGGGCAGTGACAGCCACATCAGCCTCACGATGACACCTGCTCACACCTCCCTTGTGCCCCCCCAGCCTGACAGTGTCTGTGCTGCCTCCTCCCCAGCCCTCAGTATCCCTGGGTGCAGGAGGGAGACAAGGATGGGGACAGCTGCCCCTTGGCAGGGTGGCATGGGGAAGGTCCTGCCGAGCCCCCACCTGCTCCTTTGTCCTGTTCTAGGAGAGAAACTCAGAGCAGCCCCAAGGGTCTGTGCCCGGTTGGAATTCCATGGGGTGGCAGCTGGGAGCCTGTTCCCTGCTCTTGCTGCTGCTGCATTTGCTGGAGCAGTGCTGGAGGGAGGGGTTTGGGGTGATGGGGGAGGGGGGAGGGAATCTGGGGGGCCTCTGAGTGAGGGTCGCCCCGATGGGGGCATGGATGCCGACTCTGCTTCCATCCAGACTCAGCTGTGACAGCATGGGGGGGACACAGTCTCTGGCACTGCCCCCGGGGAAGGGCCCTCACCACGTGGGCTGCACGGATGTCATGGTGGGCCACACGCAGCAGGTAGGGCACAGGGATGGGCACACGGACGGGCACGGGGACAGGCTTCCAGGCTCAGCAGGGTTTTGCAAGAGCTGAGCTGGGTGTGGGCATGGGCACCGCTGCTCTGCCCCGGCCCCGCTCTGTGCCCCCTTCCCTCTCTCCCCCAGGGACTCTTCTTCCGCCTCTTCTACCCCTGCCTGCTGCGGGCCGGGGCCCAGCAGCCGCTCTGGCTCCCGCGCCGCGAGTACTGCTCCGGGCTGGGCAACGTCGCCCAGCGTGCCCAGCGCTGGCTCCTGCCCCTGCTCGGCCTCACCCTCGGTAAGGGGCTGGTGGGCACCACATCCCCTGTGGGGGCAACCCCCCAGCCTGCATGGATGGAGAGCAGCCCTGTGGAGAAGGACTTGGGGGTGCTGGGAGGAGCAAAGCTGGGCATGAGCTGGCACCGAGCGCTGCCAGCCCAGAGCCAGCCTGTCCTGGGCTGATCCCCAGCAATGTGGGCAGCAGGGACAGGGAGGGGATTCTGCTCCTCTGCTGTGCCTGCTGAGACCTCCCCGTGCAGTGCTGGGACAGCTCTGGAGTCCTCAGCACAGCACAGACCTCTTGGAGCAGGGCCATAGGAGGCCACAGCAGCGCTGGCAGGGCTGGAAAGGCTCTGCTGGGAGCCCAGGCTGAGAGTTGGGAATGTTCAGCCTGGAGAGGAGAAGGCTCCAGGGAGACCTTCTGGTGGCCTTGCAGTGCTTAAAGTGTCCTATGAGAAAGCTGGGGACAGACTTTTGAGCAGAGCCTGATGTGAGAGGATAAGGGGGGGATGATTTGAACTAAAAGAGGGAGATTCAGAGTGGAGAGAAGCAGGAAATGTTTGACACTGAGGGTGCTGAGACCTTGGCCCAGGTTGTCCGGAGAGATGGGAGCTGCCCCATGCCTGGAATCATTCCGAGTGAGGTCGTTTGGGGCTCTGAGGAGCCTGCTGCAGTTGTCCCTGCGCCCGCACAGGGGTTGGACTGGATGAGCTTCAAAGGTCCCTTCCGACCCAACCAGTCTGTGATTCTTTGATCTTGAGTCCTCCTCCATCCCTTTGGGACCCATAAGTGGGGTTTGAGGCCACAAAACCCATCCCCTGTGCTTGGCAGGGAAGGAGCTGAGCAAGGAGGTGCTGCAGCAGCCCCTCCTGTCCCTCTGCCCTCTCTCCTGTCCCTCTGCCGTCTCTCCTTGGGGCATTTCCCCTCTCCACAGGTTCCTGCCGTGTGCCAGTGAGCTGGAATGGGCCCTTCAAGCCCTGCAGCAGAGGGTACCCACTGATCATCTTCTCCCATGGCCTGGGAGCCTTCCGGTAGGATGAGCCCCAAGCAGGGCCGGCAGTGCTGAGCCCATGCTCAGGACCAGAGCTGGCACTGGGACACAGGAGTCCTGGGTCCCCCATGCCCACCCTTGGATCTGCCTTGCACCGGCAGCAGAGCCCCGACCGTGCTCCTCTCCCTGGCAGGACCCTGTACTCCTCGGTCTGCTTGGAGCTGGCATCCTGGGGCTTCGTGGTGGCATCACTGGAGCACAGGTCTGTGCCCTGGGCCCTGCAGGATTCAGCAGCCACGATGGCTTGTGGCAGCCATGGTGTGACCCTCAGGACTGGCACAGGGATTGTGCCCCTGTGCTGGGCACTGCTTGCCTGCATCTCAAATCCTAGGGTCACTTTTGGGCCCCTCACTCCAAGAAGGACATTGAGGGACTGGAGCAGGTCCAGAGGAGGACAAGGAAGCTGCTGAAGGGTGTGGAGAATAGGACTGGGGAGGGAGCAGCTGAGGGAGCTGAGGGGATCCAGCCTGGAGAAGAGGAGGCTGAGGGAGATCTCATTGCTCTCTGCAGCCCCCTGAGAGGAGGCTGGAGCCAGGTGGGCGTTGGGCTCTGCTCCTAGGTAACAAACAACAGGGTGAGAGGAAATGGCCTCAGATTGCACCAGGAGAGGTTTGGGTTGGACATGAGGAACAATTTCTTCCCCAGAAGGGTTGTCCAGGCCTGGCCCAGGCTGCCCAGGGCAGTCCCCATCCCCAGAGGGGTTTCAGAGCCTTGGAGGTGTGGTGCTGAGGGCCATGGGGTGGTGGTGCCCTGGCAGTGCTGGGGTGAGGGCTGGACTGGGTGGTCTCGACCGTGTGATGGGGCTGGCAGGGAGTGGTGCCCCTGTGGCACATCTTCCTGCCCTCTTGCTGCTGCAGAGACCATTCTGCCTGCGCCACCTACTTCTGCACAGCAGAGGCTGGCAGAGAGGAGTGGATCCCTTACCAGCAGGTGCCCCGGGGGCAGAAGGAGTTCTACTTCCGAAAACAGCAGGTACCAGGGTGGGGGGGGTAAGGGTGGGCAAGTGGGGAGGGGAGAAACCTCTCCTGCAAGCCAAGCTGTGCCCTTCATCCCCTGCCCCTCCCAAGCCCACACTGCCGTGAGGCTGGCACTGAGCTTTCTCCTGGCAAGCTGAGATGAATCTCTGCAGCCTCCATTTCTTGGGGGTCCTGTGCCCAGCTCCAGCTGAGCCAGGCTGGGCTCTGCCATGTCCTCAGATGCTTAGTGTCACCCCTGCCCAAGGCAGAACCAGGCTCTCTGCCCAGCCCAGCAGGGCTCTGGACCTGCTGCTGGCCTTGTGCACGCTCAGACTTTTGTCTCCGTGGGCTGCCAGCAGACAGCTGCTCGCTGGGGAGCAGGAAGGTTTCCTGCTGAGCACCTCCTGCCCCTTTCTGCCTTGTTGAAAAGGACAACAGCGAGGTGCAGAAAAGCTCTCTGGGAGACGTAGTGGTTGGAGGTGCTTTTGGCAGCCTCAAATCACCTCCCAGGCTCTGATTTTTTCGGGCGTGCTCCATCTCACAGCACACTGCAGGAACGGGGGAGACAATCTGCCTGTAAGGAGGAGCTCAGGAGCGTCAGGGAGAAAGGAATTGTAACTAGAGGCAGAGAGTTGCCAGGTCAGGCTCAGTTACAGCATCTCCTGTGCTAGAGGGAGGAGCAGAGAGGTTTCCAGCTCAGGTTTTTGTCACTTGTCACTTCGTGGGGGAAGGTGTTTAGATGTGCTCAGCCAACAGTATTTGTGTCCTTAGGGGAGCAGAGGACCTGGTGCCAAAGTGGCTCCAGGTCAAGGCATCCTCCCCCCAGAATTGGTGGTTTGGGGTTTTGAGCTGGCTGCCAGAGTGGCATCCAGGTTTGCTCCTGGCAGTTGGGGTGGGATAGGAGGGTCTGAGCTGCCTGTGGGTGTTTGCGTCGGTTGATGGCTTCAGCAGCGGGCAGCCCGTGAGGAACCTGGGCTCTGCCTCTCCGGAGCAGAGGTCTTGTGCTCCTCGGCTGCTCCCTGAGCCGTCAGATGAGCTGAAGTCAGAACAAAGCAAGACAGAAGCCTTCCAATAACTCCGCTGCGACCCTACCGCGCCGCAGCCTCCTCCCTCACCTGCTGGCTGCCAGCGCTGCGGCTTTGGAGGGATGAGCCTGGGCGGACATCAAGGGGAGGATCCGGCCCCAAAAATTGTGGGGTGGAGGAGGTGGATTCACCAGGGAAGGGGCAACTCTCCCCCAGATTCATCAGCGAGCAGAGGAATGTGTGCGAGCTCTGCGGCTCTTCCAGGACATCAGCAGCGGCAAGTCTGTGCCCAACGCCCTGCAGCAGGACTTCGACCTCTCGGCGCTGCAGGTATCTGGGTCTGCCCCGGCTGCAGGACCTGCCACGGGGCTTGTTTGGCTGTCGGGGGGCGCTGGATGCCCTTTGCTGGCAGGATTAATCCCTGTGGTGTGAGACTTTTTCCTCCCGGGACAGGCAGGATCTGTGCAGAGCTTCAGCCTTCTGCAGCGTGGCTCCTCCGTGTCTCTGCTCTGCTTTTCCCTCCCCACGCACGGGAGGAAGCTGAGCCCGGCGGGGAGCTGAGCCGGGCTGTGGCATCCCTCGCCGCGGGCAGAGCCGTGAGCCTTTGCTGCTCTTCTCCCCGTGGCTTTTTCTTCCCTAAGGAGGGGCCCCCTGCAGCAAGGCCTGGGTGCAGGCTCAGCCTTCTGCTGTTTGCAGGACAGCATCGACGTGACCAAAGCGGCTGCCGTGGGGCACTCCTTCGGCGGGGTGACAGCCGTGCTGGCCCTGGTGAAGGAGCCCAGCTTCAGGTGGGTGCCGGCAGGGCCGAGGGCCGCGGGCAGCTCGGGGGGCACATGGCTCACCCTGCTGGGCAGGGAGGCCCTGCTGAGGGTGGCAGCGGTGGGTGCCTGCCCCGCTGCAGGTGCGCAGTGGCTCTGGATGCTTGGATGTTCCCTCTGGAGAACTCCCTGTACCCGGAGGTGCCCAGGCCTGTGCTCTTCATCAACACTGAGCAGTTCCAGACGCCAGAGAGCGTGGCCAAAATGAAGAGGCTGAGCTGCAGGAACAGCCAGACGAAGATCATAACCATCCTGTGAGTCGGGGGCTGGGGGAGCCCCCACTGCCAGTAGCCTCTTGGGAGCAGCTCCGAGCTGTGTCCCAGCAGAACCTCTCCACATCTCCCACTGAACCCATCCCGTGCCTGTTCCAGGGGCTCTGTGCACCAGAGCCACACTGACCTCACCTTCCTCACCGGGAGGCTCATCAGCCACATCTTCAGTGCCAGAGGGACCCTCGACCCCTACAAGTGCCTGGACATCACCAGCAGGGCAGCTCTGGCCTTCCTGCAGAGGCATCTCAGTATGGCACGGGGTGGAGGGCAGCTTGGCTGGGGGCTTAGGGGGGCACAGGAGCTTCCCTGCGTGCAGGAGGCCACAGGGTGGCCGCTGCCTCCCTGGGCTTGGGTTTGGTGCTTCCCAGCCTATTGCACAGCACAGAGGGACTTGGGGGCTGCTCCTCCTTTACTCCTGGAGCTGGGCTGAGAGTGGCTGTAGTAACCATGCCACCATCTGTGCCCTGTGCAGACCTGGAAGAGGACTTCAGCCAGTGGGACCAGCTCCTGGAAGGCATCGGGGAGTCGCTCGTCCCAGGAGCGCCCTTCGGCCGCTCCCACCTGTAGCCTGCTCAGGTGGCACCAGTGGGAGCCAGGTTCTGGGACAGTGGCTCCTGCTGGCCCAACGTGAGCCAGGCAGGAGCCAGCGAGGGCATGGGGAGCCCCATGGGGAGCCCCAGACCTGGAGGCCATGCTCATGGGATGTGCCCACATGAGTGTGCCAGGAGAGCCCTCCCTGCTGCAGCACTGCTGCGGTGAGGGCTGTGGGGCTGCAGGAATAAAATCCCCGGGGACAGAGACCAATTTGGCTGTCACTTGGCTGTCAGTTGGGCCTGAGGCGATGCCCTTCTTGCACAAAGAGGGTAGGTGGGCATCCACCCCTTGCTGGGCCTGCCTAGGTGTGCTGCACCTGTGGCAAGCTGGCAGGAGCAGGCAGGAGGTTATTCACTGCGAGTTCAGCCATAGCCTAAAGAAGCACTGCAAAGGGAGGCAGCATCAGAGCTGTGAGCATAAAGGTGATGAAAATCTTCTCTTTGTGCTGGAAAGGTGTTCAGGGGCTGCCTCCACACCTGACAGCTGGGACAAAGAGAGGGGAGAGCTTCAAAGAGGGGGCTGGAGAAGGGCTGTTCTAGTGGTAGGTGACCCTGCCTATGGCACAGGGGCTTGGAACTGGCTGAGCTTTGAGGTCCCTTCCAACCTAAGCCATTCCATGATTCTGTGATTCTGATTCTGTGATTCCATGAAATAGGAGCTCAGGTCAGCCCCAGGGGCAGAAGGAAGCCAGCCCAGGCTGGCCTTGCAGCTGCAAACAGACACATGCTGCTGGTGAGAATGCTTTGGAAGTGCCCACAGAGCACAGGAAGCTCTTTGAGGAGGGTCCAGTCCTCAGCCATCCCAAAAGAAGGCTGAAGCCATCAGACCTGCATGGATTGACCCCACTGGAGACCTTCCCAGGGTCCTCACTGGCACTGTGGTGGGAGAGGTGGCAACAACCCTGCAGATGGCACTTTGGCAGCTGCAGGGAGTATCCAGGCTCCTGCCATGCCATCTGCCCCTGCATTGTCCTTGCTGGGGGGCATGTATGTGTGTGGGGGGGGACAGCAGCAGCCCTGGTTTGCTGCAACTCCAACCATGGCAGGGAGAAGCTGCTGCAGGTGATGGTGCCTGGGGCCACGCAGGGGCAGGATGTCTTGGGGTGCTGAGCCTGCAGGAGAGGGGGTTTGGGTGGCATGCAGCAGGTTACACAGGGGCCAGCAAAGCCCTTCTGCTAGGACAAGAAAGGGGAGTGGAGAAGCAGCAGCTCACTGCTCTGCTGCCCAGGTTGCTGTCGCTGTGACAGCCACATCCGAGCCTTGCTGCTGGCCCCTGGCCGGGGCTGAGATGCTGCGGGATGGCCCTGGGGGAGCTGCGGAGCTGTGCAGCAGCAGAGAGGACATCTTTCAACGTCTCCAGTGCCGTGAAGGGCTGATGTGAAGGGCCCCTGCTGCTTTTGAGCCTTCCAGCTTTGTGCTGTTGACTGTTTTCCACCTTAGCCACCATGTCTAGCACTGGGAGCAGGGCTGGGATGTGACAGCCCCGAGAGCCTCGGGACGGCTCTGCTGAGATGCTGAGGGAGGCTGAGGGACATTCAAGGTCGATGCCTGTGATGAATCGTGTGGGGGAGGCGGGAGGGGGGGCGGACAGTGCCCGGCAGGTCCCTTTTTAACAGTGAGAGACAGTGACTGGTGCAGAAATCAAATCCCCTTTTCCTCCCCGAGTTAGCAGGGCCGGGGAGCTGCGCTGGCAGCGCCGGGGGAGCAGCTCGGCGGCAGGGCACAGCTGAGGCAGGCTATAAATTCTGCAAGACTCTTATGTAAAGGCTTCCAGGAGGGGGACTCTGACAGTCCTTAACCCTTCGGTTCACAGGAAGCTGCTGCTTGTCCCCAGCCCCGAGGCCCGCGGGGTGGGAGAAGCAGAGAAGCTTGCTGCTGTCCTGCATCCCTTTGCTCCCTGCTCCAGAGCCAGCCTCTGTGCCCAGGGACCCCAAATGTCTTTGTTTCTCTGGAGGAAAACCCCAGCAGAAGAAAGAGGGTCCAAAAAAAAGCATCCTGTGACCCCTGCTCTGCCTTGGGCAGGGCAAGCAGCCTCATTCCTCCAGCCCCTCTCTGCTCTCCGGGGGATGTGCTGCTGCAGGAGCCCTCTCCGAGCATTTTCTTGCTGCTTCTGCTTTCAAATCCAGCCTGGAGCCAGCTCTTGGCAGGCTCCTCTTGCAAGCAGCACTTTCCTCCATTACATGTTGAAGCCTCGAGGCTGGAGGCAGCAAGTGGCACAGCTCCCTGCTGCAGCACACAGGGAAGCTGCTTGCAGAGAGCTGCTGAGGCTGGAAGAGACCCTCTGAGCTCAGCCAGTCCATCCACTCAGCTGCAGCTCCCAACCTCTGCTGCTGCTAAACCACAGCCCTCAGCACCACATCCCCACTGCTTTTAAATGCCTCCATGGATGGGGACTCCACCACCTCCCTGCACAGCCTGGGCCTGAGAACTCTTTCTGGGAAGAAATTGTTCCTCATGTCCAACCTAAACCTCTCTCGGTGCAACTTTAGGCCATGTCCTCTTGTGCTGCCTCTTGCTGAATGTGAGAAGAGACCAATCCCTACCTGGAAGAAAAGAGGAGATTTGGAGCTTGCACCAGGGGAGGTTTAGGTTGGACACAAGGAAGAATCTCTGCCACAGAAGGCTTGCCAAGTCCTGGCCCAGGGCAGTGGTGGAGTCCCCAGCCCTGGAGGGGTTTCAGAGCCATGGTGATGTGGTGCTGAGGGCCATGGGTTGGTGGTGCCCTGGCAGTGCTGGGGTAAGGGCTGGACTGGGTGACCTTAGAGGTCTCTTCCAACCAAACCAAGTCTGTGCTGAGGCTGGGGGGGTGCTCTGCCCACAGCTGCCCACCAGCACCAGCTCTGGGGTGCTGTGCCCTTACAGATGCTCAGGTTTGAGTGGGGACCAAACAGGTTTTACAGGCACAAAGCCCCTGCAGTTTATCCATGGAAGTATTTTGCATCTCAGGGATATGGGAAGGAGTCAGCAGCTCCATTTCATCCGGGGGCTGGCACCCAGGAACCCCCCTGCAGCATGGCAGCCCAGCCATGCCCTGCTACATGTCGGGAAGGGGCTCGCTGCCAGCCAAGCATCTCGGCGGCTTTGATCTGCTTTAATATTCACGCTGGTGGCTTTAAGCACGGCGAGGTCCAACCCCAGTGCCCATTGGTATTCCCCTCACAGCCGAGCCTGCAGCCTGCCCGGGCTCTGAATGCCCTTTCCCACAGCTTATCTCAGCCGAGCACCCTCCCCTCTGCCCCCGCCTGCGCCTTCAAAGCTTTGCCGCTCTGACATGCGAGCGGCAGCACAGACCCAGCTCGGAGCACCTCGTTCCTTCCAGCCCGGAGTCTTCTCCTCATCCTCCCCACCCCCAGCTCATCCTGCCTGTGGCTCACTCCCCCCTGGGAAGCCCCTTACCAGCAGCAGACCCCTCCCCATCCCCAGCGCAGCGCACAGGCATGCAGCAGGCTGGAGTGAGCAGCTGCAGCTGCTGCAGCATTTGCTGCTGCTGCCGCCGAGGGAGGGCAGGCACAAAAAAAGAGGAAGCCAAAGCCACAGCCTCATTGGCTTGATTGAAGCTTCCCTGTCGATTTAATTAATGCAAATTGAGACATGTGTTAGAGCCTCCTTGTAATTACTGTAACACTGGCCTGGGGGTTGTGTCTCAGCTATTTCCCTCCCCCCTTTTTTTCTTGTGTTTTAAAGGAAAATAGTAAGGCCTGGATCCACAGCAGCTCCTGAAGGTCCACAGCCCTGCAAGCTGAGCCCAAGGTGTGCAGGGAGAACCTCTACTAGAGGAGCTCTGGGCCCCCCAGCAGCCCTGGAGAGCAGTGTGGGAGCAGGAGCAGGGCTGCCCTTGCTGCCAACCCGAGCCTGGGCAGCACCCTGGAGAGCAGAGCTGCTTAGATCCCTTTGGCTGGTGAGTAGCTGCTTGGTTTGGGGCTGGTTTTGCTGCTGGCAAGGCACAGCTTTGCTCTGGGGGAAGGAAGGAAAGAAAATCTGAGTTTCTGACTCTCCAAAGGGAGTTTGTTATCAGCTCCTGTGTGGGCTTCAAGGCTGCCCTGGGCTGAGCAGCCTGGATGCTCGCAGCCGCCAGGGGCTCAGCTCAGCTTTGGCACCTTCCCAAGCACAACCTCCTCCCATGCCAGGACCAGGGCTCTGCCTGGCACTGGGCACTTGCTTTCCAGCTTCCAGGGGTGATGCTGCAGGCACCATGGCCCTGGAGGTGCTCAAGAAACATGTGGCTATAGAGATGATTTAATGGCCATGGTGGTCTGAGCTCAGTGGTTGGACTCCATCTTGCAGGCCTCTTCCAACCAAAACAATTCCATGATTCCATGGCTGTATGCTTGCTGAGTTCCCTGCCCTTTGAAATGCAATGCCCTGGGCCAGCAGGGCTCCTGTCCTCTCAGCCAGGGTATTATGAGGCCATGGCTGTGTTTTTGGACAGCTTTCACCCTGCAGCAGAAGCCTCACTTCAGCCTGCAGTGGTTTCTTGCTGACCCTGGAGATGATTCCTGGATAAACAGGGGGGAACAAAGGACTGGGATTGGGCACTGAGGCAGGGGAGGACAGCAGGGGCTGGGTGAGGTCTCTGCAGCTCCAGAAAAACCTTGAAACAGATTTGAAGGATTATTTTGGCTAATATCCACTTCCCCCCAGTTTCAGGAAGGAGAGGCTGAGCACAGCCCCTCCTCACACTCTGTCCCCCAGGAGTGGTGGAGGGCTGGGTGAGGCAGGAACCCCAAATGTCCCTCATCCTCCTTTTTAGCCCTTTGGCTCCCATCTTCAGCCTGGTCTGGGGTGTGGAGAGGTGCTCAGACCAGCAGCACCCCTCCCTGGGGGGCACAGTGACACCAGATCCCCTCCAGCCTCTGGCTGCCTTCACCTCCTCACATCGACAGCAGCTCCCTAACCACCTCCCCCAGGCAGGGTCTGGCTTGGGGGTGAATTTCTCCTTGGATTAATTAAAACGAGACACTTTTCTTGGCAATCACAGTGTGGTGGTGGTGGTGGTGGTGTCCCTCTGGGTACCACTTGGAGCAGAGGGCAGCAGTTTGCTGGTTTGTAGGCAAAGAGACCAAGCTGAGGCTCTCCCTGCAGCAAGGCTGCCTTTGTTTGGCTGTGCTCACGGCTGCAGGGAGCTGTCTGCCCCTTTAGCTTTTAATGCATCCATTGATCTGCTATGGACTCGAACTAGTGAGGAGGGAAAGGGCTCACACAGCACCGAGCACATGTTAAAGGCAGACGCCGGCCGGGGCGCAGCCGTCCCGGAGCGACGACAGGCAGCGCGCAGGGAGGGAGCGGCAGTTAACCCACTCCGGCTGCGGAGTTGTGCGTGGAGATGGGAGAGGAACTGCTCCTTGTCCTGGGAGGGGAACTGCTCGTGGTCCTGAGAGTAAAATGCCAAAGCATGGATCTAGACCTCCTCCTCCTGGGGCTGACGTTGAAAGGTGCCATGAAAAAACAACCCTCAGCCCTCATTCCTCAGCTCACAAATGCTGTGGGAAGAGTCAGGTTTTGTCCCCATGGCGTCTGACAGACCTCACCTACAGCCATCCCCAGGGCAAAACCAGCTGTGGCTGCTGCCCTGGGCAGAGCAGCATCTCCTGTGCCACCCGAGCCTGGGGTGGGATGCGAGGAGCAGGGGGAGATGCTTCAACCCCCTCCCTTTTTGATCAGGATTTGCCCTCGTGCCGTCCCTCAGGCAGCTCAGCACTTGAGAGCTGCACATCCACCTGCGCCCCGGGCAGCAGACCTCTGTGGAGCTGCTGTGCCCACTGGGCTGGGCACCACTCTGGGCGCTGGGCACCACTCTGGGGGCAGGCAGCCCTGGGAGCTCTGCAGCCAGCAGCGCTTCCAGGTTTGCCGTGGGAGGGAGCAGCCTTGGGGGCTGTCAGGAGCTCCTCCAGGTTGGTTGTTTGCCGCCAGGGCAGTCCTGCTCCTTTAAGAGGATTTCCATCCCCGAACTCCTCCCCTGGTGACACTTCCAAGCTGCATTCTGCCTGCGAAGGGTTTGAGGAGTATTTTTACCTCTGTCACGCCGGGGCAGTATTAATAGCACCGTAGGGCTTGCCGAGCTGCTGCCGGTGCAAGGCACTAATTACAGACTGGGGATAATTAGTGCTACACCCAGCTCTCCTTCCTCGCCTCCCCCCTGTGCTAGTCCAGGGAGCCAAGGCCAATGTCTCGACTGGAATTTTCGGTGCCTGCTGAGTGTTTGGTGCCTTCCCAATGCCCTTCCATGTGGCTGTCAAAAGCAGGCTGCCTGCTCTGCCCCAGCCCGGCTGGGATGGCAGCCCCTGACCCTTCTGGAGTCTGAGCACTGCTGCTGCTCTTGGCTCACACACACACAACGCCCAGAGCTCCATCAGGGTCCCCTCTCTGCTGCTCCCCTGCCTCACACCCCCCCAGAGCTCCGTCAGGATCCCTTCCCTGCTGCTCCCCTGCCCCTTGCTGGTGCTGGGTTATTTCTGATCCCCGCAGTGAGCTGTCCATGGGCTGCCTGGAATAGCAAAGCTCTTTCTGCTCCATATGGGAAATGCAAATTTGTGGATTCTGGCTGGGAGGAGAAAGGGAGAAGCAGTTGAGGATGCAGAGAAATGGGTCGAGGCTCTCGGTTTGGTTGGGAGTAAGGAGGTGGTGAGGGGGGGAGCAGAGTGGAGAGGCCTCCAGGCAGCTTTCCCTGTGTGGTTCTGGAGGTAGAGGAGGTTGGGGGCAGCAGCCACACAGGTCTGGCCTAATGCTGGGCAGGTAGCTTCCAGAAGAGGACAACCACACCTCAGGGCCTGGGAGGACCTGCTGGGGCCATGGAGAGAACCACCAGCTCTGAAATGGTACCTGCTGGGGGGAGTGGCTGCCACAGCCCTCCCTGGTGCCAAGTCTCTGCTCTCTAATTATAGCCAGGCTTGTGCTGGAGCCTTTTGCTCACTGCTGCCTCTCCCCAGCCATCTGTTTGCAAGAAACTTGTGGAATTCATCTCCCTGAGCTCTTCTCCATGTTTATCAGAGAGGGGCAGGGTCTGGCTCAGAGCTGAAAGCTGGGGGAGAAGACTAAGCTGAGACACAGAAGAGGTTTGCTCAGGTAAAAATTCCTCTCCTTAGGGAACAAAGAGTGCAAACCTTGCCAGGAGATCACCAGCAGGCTGGGGAGGGAATTCTGCTTCCTCTGGCCTGCCAGGACTGCAAGCAGAGCTCTCTAGGTGGGACAAGACTCCTCCAGTGTCCTGCTGGCAGCCAGCACCACGGTGCCCATGTGGGTGCCACTCCTGTGGGCTCTGTCACCATCTCAGCCTGCTGCAGAAGGTTTTCTTTGCAAGGACAGCAGAGAGCCTGTGAGGATTTTGCCTTCAGTGCCTTAGGAGGTGTCTTTGTTCTCCTGCCCTGGAGCCCTGTCAGCTCTCATCACCACGGTTTGGGAAGCAGGCAGCAAGGTCCCAGGACTGCCCCTGGAAGGGGTGAGGCTGACATTCCAGGGCTCTATTGCCCCAGTACCCAAGCAACTAATGGGAATCTCCACTGAATCCCAGGAAGCCAGGCTGGAAGGGCCTCCAGGAATTATCTCTAGGTGGTGGTGTGGGTGCAGAGCTGGCACAGCAGCCTGGCAGGCCGAGTCCTCAAACTGCCCATCACAGAGCAGTCCACTGCTGCCCCTGGGAGATGATTGTCCTCTCCCTGCTGCAAGCACCACCTCTGCAGAGGGCTTTTGCTGGTCTTGTTCTCTGGAGGACTCAAGTGAGTTGGAGTGAATTTCTCACAGCCCAAAGTAGCTCTGGAAGCTGGGGGGGGCTGTCTGAGCTGAAAAAAAACCCAAACCCTAAATCATCTCCTACAGCACACTGCAAGTGCAGAGCTGCTGGGAAGGGAGCAGCTGCCTGGTGCTGTTCCTCAGCACAAACTCAGGATCAGCCTCAGCACCTCCAGGAAACAAATACAGACCCACAGATTGGTAGGGGCTAGAAGGGACCCCCAGAGATCATCCAGTCCAACCCCCCCTGCCAGAGCAGCATCACCCAGGGCAGGTCACACAGGAACACATCCAGATGGGGTTGGAAAAGCTCCAGAGGAGACTCCGCAGCCTGCTCCAGGGCTCTGCACCCTCACACCAAAGGATTTTCTCCTCATGGAACCTCCTTGTGCCCATTGTTCCTTGTCCTATCACTTGTGGGCACCACTCACAAGATCCTGGCACCTTCACCCTGACCCCCACCCCTCAGACGTTTAGAGACCTTGCTCAGATCCCCTCTCAGCCTGAGCACCCCCAGACCCCTCAGGCTTTCTTCACAGCAGAGATGATTCCTTCTTGCCTGTGGAGGAGCTTTCACTGTGAGGGAGACACTCCCTGGATGCTTTCCTCGTTTTACTCTGCAATCCCTTGGGCTTCTTGGATCTGGGTTCAGATCTGTTTGGATCTGAAGAGCAGTGAGACCTTTGCAGCTCCTGGTGAGAGCTTTGCAGGCAGCAGCAGGTGGGTGCAGGCAGCATGGGGATGAGCGAGCTGCAGTGAGGAGCAAAAACACTGCTGGAGGTTAATGCAGGGACTGAGGAACACCAAGAGGGAGGAATCTTGTGGCCTCCTCTCTGCCTTGAACGAGTTCCTTCAGACCACTGCCACCTCCAGCAGGTTGTTTGTTCAATCCCTTCAACTGCCTGACTCAGGTCAAATGCCAGAGTGGATTTCTGCTCTTAAAGTGAACTTTTACTAACCACAGAATCCTTTGGGTTGGAAAAGACCTTGAGGAGCCCAACCAGTCTCTATCTCTGCCCTCAGCACCACAGCTCTGCCTCTCTGAAACACCTCCAGGATGGGGATTCAGCCACCTGCCTGGGCAGCCTGTGCCAGGCTTTGAGAGTCCTTTCAGGGAAGAAGTTTCTTCTAATGCCCAACCTAAACCTCTCCTGGTGCCACTTGAGGTCATTCCCTCTTGTCCTGTCTAGTTCCTTGGGTCTGTCCAGGGCAGTGCTGGAGTCCCCATCCCTGGAGGTGTTTCAGCAGTGCTTGGGGACATGGCTCAGTGGTGACCCTGCAGTGCTGGGGGGAGGCTTGGACTGGACGAGCTTGGAGGTCTCTTCCAGCTGGATGCATTCTGTGAGCTCCCATCTGGCTCCAGCCTCCTCGCAGGGGGGTTGTGCAGTGACTGTTAGCAGCCTTGCTGAGATCACTCACCCAAGGTGCTCTCAAACATGCTCTGGTGAGCAAATAAGCTGTCAGCCCAGGAGTGCTTGGGGGTGGCAGCTTAATCCTCAGGAAGCACAGGGCTGGGTTTGGGTTTTTTTCCTTGTTGGAGATTAAATATTTTTGCAAGTTGAAAGAGCTGCTGTGGGCTGAGTTGTCACCTAATTCTGTCACTCTCTTTGTGGGCTGTTTTGATAAGCACATCAGAGGAGATGCTTTAGTCTCTCTGCTAAATCTGAGCACCTCACGTCCTGAATTCACACAGCCACAGAGTCCTCCCCCAGGGGGCCTTGGCTGATCTGATTCACCCAGAGCAGAGAGGTTGAACCTCAGCCAGGTTTGGGCTGTGCTCAGAACGAGCCCTCCCTGACCTGGGGGTAGGCACTGAGCTGAAGTGGGTGCAGTTGTCAGTGGCTTGGCTGCATCACAGGGTCCTGGGATGCCAGGCTGGAAGGGCCCCCGAGGATCATCTGCTCCAAGCTCTCCAGGTGATGGTGGAGTTGCAGTCAGCTGGCTCAGCACCCTGGCAAGCTGAGGCTTCAAACTGCCCAGTGCAGGGCAATCCACTGCTGCCCTTGGGAGATGATTCCAGTCTGGAGTCCTCAGCACAGCACAGACCTGTTGGAGTGAGGCCAGAGGAGGCCACAGCAATGCTGGCAGAGGCTGAGAGGTCAGGCTGGGAGAGTTGGGGGTGTTCAGCCTGGAGAGGAGGAGGCTCCAGGGAGACCTTCTGGTGGCCTTGCAGTGCTTAAAGAGACTGAGCAGGAAGCTGGGGACAGACTTTGTGCAGCAGCTTTGGGATGGGACAAGCGGGGATGGGTTCAGACTAGAGGAGGGAGATTCAAACTGGAGAGAAGGGAGAGATGTGAACAGTGAGTGGCTGCCCAGAGAGGTGGGACCTGCCCCATGCCTGCAGCCACTCCAGGTCAGGTTGCCTGGGGCTGTGGTGGGCAATGTTGGACTGGATGAGCTGTAAAGGTCCCTCCCCACCCAAACCGTTCCCTGAGTCTACACTGGAGGGAAATTCTCTTATGGATTCTGTAGATAAAGCTGATGGCTTCTAATGGGGAAAGTGGAATCCCAGCAAGAGGTTCTGCTGGTGAGCAGGACTGCAGCAGACCAAAGGCAGTGCAGCCTGTGCTGCTGGGGAGGGAGCAGCCTGCTGAGGAGCACAGGCAATGTGTCCACAAACACAAAGCACATGCAGATGAAATGGAAGCTTTCCAGGGATCTCCAGTTCTGCTGCAGGTCAGCCCCAAATCAGCCACAGAAACAAACAGGCTTCAGGAAAGGGTCCCCAGAGTAAAACCACTCTTGCAAGGAAGTGCTGCCTGCAGTCTGGGGCTCCCCAGTTGAGGAGGGACAGGGATCTGCTGGAGAGAGTCCAAGGGAGGGCTATGAGGATGATGAGGGGCCTGGAGCACTGCCTGGTGAGGAGAGGCTGAGGGCCCTGGGGCTGTTTGGTCTGGAGAAGAGAAGTGAAAGGAAATTTAATCAATGTCTATAACTGTCTGGGGGCTGGGGGTCAGGAGTGGGGGACAGGCTCTGCTCACTGCGCCCTGGGACAGGACAAGCAGCAGTGGATGGAAGCTGCAGCACAGGAGGGTCCAGCTCAGCACAAGGGGGAACTTCTTGCCTGGAAGGGTCCCAGAGCCCTGGCACAGGCTGCCCAGAGAGGCTGTGGAGTCTCCTTGACTGGAACCTTTCCAGGCCTGTCTGGATGTGCTCCTGTGTGCCCTGAGCTGGATTGTGTGGTCCTGCTCTGGCAGGGGGTTGGACTGGATGAGCTCTTTGGGTCCTTTCCAACCCCTGGCATGCTGTGAGCCTCTGGAGCCCAAGCCGAGGGGGTCTCGATGCCCTTCCAGCTGCTGCTTCTCTTTGTGGTGCAATGAAACTCAAAGCCTGGGGTTGGAGCCGAAGGCTGCCCTGGCAGGTGCTGTCAGGAGGCTGCTAAAGAGTCTCGACCCAAGTGGCACAGCCTGGCAAATGCCAGAGCTGCAGAAGGATCCCAGCTCTGGCTCCCAGCTCAGTGCCTCTCCTCAAGAACTGGTTTACAACAAGCAGAAGCTGTTGCCTCTTCCAGAGGAGATCTCTTGGCTGAAGTGGATGTGTTTAGCCTTAAATCCAACCTGCCAATGAGGCTAAGTTGGGTCCAGGCCTTTTTTTCCTTCCCTTTCTTTTTTTAATCTCTGTGAGCCCAGGAACTAAGGCAGGGAGCAGCCCCTGATGGCTCCTGGGCTCGCCTCAGCCTGCATCCCCTCTCCAAAAGCAGGCAACGATATTTCAGCAGCCTCCCTGCCGGGGTGTGGGGCACAGGACTGACTGAAGGCAGCCACACAGCTACCCAGCCCGGGCAGCCTTCTCTCCTCTGGGAGTCCCTGCCTTATCCCGGGACAAGCTCGCTGATTCCCCTGCAAAGCACCCAGCCCTGCTGTTGATTTAGCAGGGATGCTAATTAGCAGACGACAGAGCAAAACAACAGGCTGGTGGCAGTGGCCTCTTGGCTGCTTTGTCTCTTCCGAGCAGCATTTCGATGCGATCTCATCCAAGGACTCAAGATGGTTCAGTTAAAAACCTGTTTGTTGGGCACGGTCTGGACACACCAACTGCTGGGGCTGAGGTGGGGACCCCCTTCCCACCTGCCAGGCACCACCCTGGAAGGGCCAAGCAGCCAAACCAGCCTGAACTGGGGGAAAGATTTCACACACAAAAAGGGCTCTGCCACGCTGCTGGAAAATGGCTCTTGCCTTGCCTGGCAAAGCTGCTCCAGCAGAGACCTCTCCCAGTTCTAGCAGCTCGGTGCCTGGATGTGGTTTCCATGGAAATCGACGTCAGATCAGCAAGGAAAGGGGAAAAAAACCAACAAAAAACCAGGGCAAGTGGTTAAAATAATCTCTGTTTTGAAAGCTCGATGCCTTCCTGTCACAATATTACCCTCCCTCTGGGTGGGATTGATTGCTTTTTGGTGCAAGCCCCTTGGGGTTTAGGAGCACGCACAGGAAGGGTGGGGGACCCCTCGGGGCAGTCCTGTCTCTGGGGTTCGGGGCACAGGACTTGTGCTCTAGAAGGGGTTTGCACCATTCCAGCCGCCTGCACCTCGGCTCTTGGTGTGGCTTCAGCGTCTGCCACACGGCGGCCGCCAGGAGCGGTCTGTGGAGCGTGGGGATTGCAGCTGGGTTCATTTAAAGCACATCTGGGGGAAAATCCCTGATGTCCACTTGGGAATGGCATTATCCCGGGAGCTGCTGGCAAGCAGCTTTGTGGGACAGGGGTCTGTGGGTCTCGACATGGCCACTGGGCACATGCATGGTGTGCTGGGACTCGCTGCTGTCACCCCAAAGGTGGCTGTGTGGCTGCCCCCCCAGAATACACTGCCAGGGGCTGTGGGATGAGTGCCCATAGAGCTTCTTTGGGGTTGACCCAAGCACAGCTCCAGGCTGGGTGGGGAATGGCTGAGAGCAGCCCTGAGGAACAGGCCCTGGGGGGTCTGGGCTGATGCAAAGCTCCACAGGAGCCTGCAGTGTGAGTGCAGCCCAGACAGCAACCCTGTGCTGGGCTGCAGCCAGAGCAGTGTGGGCACAGGGCAAGGGAGGGGATTCTGCCCCTTGGCTCTGCTCTCCTCAGACCCCACCTGCAGTCCTGGGTGCAGTTCTGCAGCCCCCAGCACAAGCAGGACATGGAAGTGTNCCAGTTGAGGATGGTGAGAGACTGGCACAGGTTGCCCAGGGAGGTTGTGGCTGCTCCCTCCCTGGAGGTGTTCAAGGCCAGGTTGGATGAGGCCTTAAACGACCTGTTCTAGTGGGAGGTGTCGCTGCCTATGGCAGGGGTTGGGGCTGGCTGAGCTTTGAGCTCCCTTCCAACCATTCTATGATTCCATGACCTGGTGATGATGAGCAACTTGGTGATGCTCAAGAGCCCAAAGTGCATCCTGGTCCCAGCATAAGGGTCCAGCCCTTAAGGGATCATGGCCTCGGGTAGGTGACCACAGCCTCGAGGTGTCTGTGTCCTCAAGGCAAGTGGCAATGACCTTGAGGTGGCCAAAGGCCATGAGGTGTCCATGGTCCTGATGCAGGTGAGCACAGTCCCGAGCTGGTCACGGTCTTGAGGCAAGGGGCCACGTAATGAGGTCGCTGGGTGGCCCCGAGGTAGGTGGCCATGGCCCTGAGATGACCGCGGACCACGTCCAGCTCCCAGGTGACCATCCGAGCCGTGCCTCCTCTCCCAGCAAACACCCCCGAGAGGACCGAGGACCCTGGCCGCCGGGACCCCGCTCCTCCCCAGCACAGGGGCAGGAGACAAAGGGAGTCCCTCGGCCCTCCGGGCACGGGCGGAGAGGGGGACGCAGAGGGGCGCAGGACCCCGGGGCGGCCAGCGGGAGCGGGAGACGTGGCGGCGAGGTCCCGCAGCCTGCGCCCGGTCCCGGCGGGGTCTCGGGGGTGGCCTCCCCTCGCCGACCCCCGCCCGCCGCTGGCGGACTACGCTTCCCGGCGTGCACCGGGGCGGCGGGAGAGAGGGTGGGAGGGGGCGCGCGCCCCCCCCTCAGCCCCCCCTCCCCCCCGCGGCGGGCGGCACGTGCCGCGCGCTGGGCCAATGGGGGCGGGGCGGGGCGGGTCACGTGCCATTGTTTGGCGCTTTTGTGCGCGGCGGAGCGGGCGGGAGCGGAGTGTGGCTGGAGCGGCGGAGCGGGAAGGTGGGTGCGCGGCGGCACTGCGAGCCGCCCGGGGCTGCCGGGCGGGCTGTCCGCGGCCCCTCCAGGGCTTGAGAATGACCAGGGGAGGGCGGTGGTCCCATGGGGGTCCGGCGCTCGGTGAGGTGGGCGGCGGCGCTGCAGCGGAGGGCAGCTGGGGATGGATGTCAGCGTGAGCCTTACCCCTCCCCGGGATCCGCGGGCGTTCGCGCGGGTTTGAGGAGAGGGGTCCCACGCCTGCTCCTTTTGTCCCTTTTCCTTGAGACGGTTGCGTCCCCTTCCGCCTCCCGCTTCCCGGGCGTCGCGGTGACAAAGGGACGGGAGACAATGGGCGGGGGAGGCGTCCCTGGCCGTCCGAATCGCGGTGGGGAAGGGGCTGTCCTTTGTCCCGGAGCCGGCTGCGCTCCGCGAGGGGCGACGCCCTACTGGCAGCGGCAGCAGCGGCGCCCCCTCCTCTGCCTGACAGGACCCCGCCATTGTTAGTGGGGAAGGGGCGGCGCCCGGGAGGCTGCGCCCCGACGCCATCGAACCCGGAGACCCGCGGCTGAGCCCGGTTTAGCGGCGGTGGGGTGAGGCGGGAGGTGCTCGTTGTCGTCTCGTTTCTAGCCCCCCCTCCACCACCCCAAACCTCTTCTCCCTCCCTTTCACCCGGGGCGGGGGTGGGGGCCCGCACCTGCGGCGGGGGGCGGCAGGTGCCCGGATGTTACGGTTGGCCCCGCCCTCCCCCGAGCCCCCCGCGCGCGCGGACGGGCGGGCGCGCGCGCGCTCTCCCCTGCCGTTTGAATTCGGTGCGGAGAGGAAGGCGCGTGCGAGGACGGGGCGGGGCCTCCGCCCTGCCGCGCGACAGCCTCGGTTCCTATTGGCTGTTAGCGAGAGGGGCGGAGCCGCTGGGGGCCGGAGGGGCTGCGTGGTCCTAGCGCCACCCGGTCGGGTCCGCGCAGCCAGCCCCTGCCTTACGCTGCCAGCCCCTGCCTTACGCTGCCTTTGCAGCCTAGGGAAGGAAAAAAAATCTCCCTTTTTTGAGGGAGTTTTGTGCCCTTTTTCTTCTTACGTCCTCATTTTTTAACAAGCGCTGTGGGGCAGTGTCCGTGCTCCCTGTCGGTGGTGACGTGCAACATCTGGTTTCGGCTGTACAAACAAACCCGGGGTTTGGAGGAGCTCGATGCGTGTGTGTTGAGATTCTTTGATGGCAGCAGAAGTCCTGGATGTGCCGTCCTGTGGCGTGCCCTGTTTTAATTCAGAGAGCCACATCGGTGGAATATCCCCACACAGTGTGCTGCAGAAGTGCTGGGGAAATGGGAAGCTTTGTCTGCCTATCTTCTTGCAGTGGAGCAAAACGGGCTGCAAACGCCCCACTCTGCAATCATACCCATCCTGCAGCACCAGTGACAGAACCTCTCTGATGTGCCTAGCAATGTCCATTAGCCTAAACTCCCCCAACTGCCTGGAGTTCCTGACTGGCTTTTGTTCAGCAGCTCTAATGATGCTTAGCAGGATATCAGCAGAAATGCAGTTCACCTCCCTGCTGCTCAAAGACCTTTCTCTTTGTTCTCCAGGAATCCATCTGATTGAAGTTCTCCCAGACTTGGCTTCTGGATTCATATTTTCTTGATCATGGCTACTTCTGGTATGTGGCATTATGTGCTGAGTGTCTCTTTTCCTCTCAGTTTCCTCAGAAACGAGGTACAATTAATGCAGTAAATTCAGCTGTGGCTGCTGTACTCTTCTCCCATCTCCAGGGTGCTTTGGAGAAGCAGTTAAAATGGGATGCTTGTGAAAAACAGACCCAAAGCCCTCCCAGGCTGCTAGCAGATGGGCCCCAGCTCCTCTGTGAGCCATCTGCTCTGCTACCAGAGCTGTCATCTCCACGTCTTGGTGCTCAGAGCTTGTATGCTGCTCCAGCTGACACTGGGCAGGGCTTGATGTGCTGGAGGATGGCTTGAAACCATCAGGTGGTGGTGAGCACCTGGAAACTTTCTCAGCCTTCTTGTTGGAGAAGGAATGGTTTTTATTTCATTGAGCATTTGAAGTGCTGATGAATTTTGTGTTCCCAGCCCTGAGCTCAGATTAAACATCAGGCTTTAGGTAACGTAGCCAAGAAGAATTCCAAGCAAAGCTGCCTGCCATGCTTCTGAATGGTGGTGCTGCTGCTCAGGGCAAAAGTGTCGGCTTGGGTCCTGTCTCTTCCAGGGAGCTTTGTGCTGTTGAATCTTCAGAGGCTCCTGTTGGAGTTGCCTGAGCCAATTCCTGCCTTCAGTCTCTGTCGCTGTTTTCCCTGGGTCCCTCCCTAGATATCCAAGTGAAGGAGCTGGAGAAGCGAGCTTCTGGGCAGGCATTCGAGCTGATCCTCGGCCCCCGCTCCAAAGAGGCAGCCCCAGAGTTCCCTCTCTCCCCTCCAAAGAAGAAGGATGTGTCACTGGAGGAGATTCAGAAGAAGCTGGAAGCAGCAGAAGAGAGGCGCAAGGTAAGTTTGGAAGGGCTGAAGTGAGCTCAGCTGTGCAGGTTGCACTGCTGGGGATGGATAATGACCACTTTGTGCCACGGTAAATGGGACCTGGCTGGGATCTTTGGGGCTCTTAGGAGCCTTTGTTACAGTGTGCAAGGCCACAGCTTTGTTCTGAGTGATCTGAAGTGGGCACTTGAAAAACTAGGGGAAAATGTTCAGCGTTCAGGAGGGTTTTTTTTGTGCCTTAGCATCATAACAGAGCAATTCTGCCACAGAGGATGTGGATGTGTAGTGAGCAGGTGTCCAAACGCAGTGTCTGACCTGATGGGAGGTCTGCTGTGAGGTGTGGCTTGGAGCCACTTGGCCATGCAGAGCCTAAATGCAGTGCAGTCTGCTCTGACCTCAGTCACAGCCAATCACAGATGTCAGAGGTTGAAAGGGACCCAAAGAGCTTATCCAGTCCAACCCCCTGCCAGAGCAGGACCACACAATCCAGCTCAGGGCACACAGGAGCACATCCAGACAGGCCTGGAAAGGCTCCAGAGGAGGAGACTCCACAACCTCTCTGGGCAGCCTATGCCAGGCTCTGGGACCCTTCCAGTCAAAAAGTTCCCCCATGTGCTGAGCTGGAGCCTCCTGTGCTGCAGCTTCCATCTACTGCTCCTTGTCCTACCCCAGGGAGCAGTGAGCAGAGCCTGTCCCCCCTCCTGACCCCCAGCCCCTAGATAGTTACAGACATTGATTCAGTCTCCTCTCAGGCTTCTGCAGACTAAGCCATTCAGTGGTGTGAGGACTGGGAGCAGCCTGGGCAGGAGCTGCAGTGTTGGCAGCAAAAATTCCATGGTGCTCCTTCCAGAGCGATCCCATTTGACATGACCTGCAACTCACCCCAGGATGTTAGGGGTAGGAAGGGACCTTTGGAGGTCTTTGAGTCCAGCCCCTGTGCCAGAGCAGGATCAGAGAATCTAGCACAGGTCAGAGGAACACATCCAGATGGGTCTCAAACTTCCCTTGGTAGCTCATGATGGTGAAATAAAGGTGGTGTGGGTGGGGGAAGCACCAGAGAGCTCTGTCCTGCGGCACAAGGTGACAGCAGAAAACCCCTTGGGAGCTGAGAGCCACTTGGCCGTGGCTGTCCCTGCGCTTTACCTGCTCCGTGTTCAGAGCCTGCATCCTCTCTTTCGTTAGTCTCATGAAGCAGAAGTCTTGAAGCAGTTAGCTGAGAAGAGAGAGCACGAAAAGGAGGTGCTCCAGAAAGCCATTGAAGAGAACAACAACTTCAGCAAGATGGCTGAGGAGAAGCTGACTCACAAAATGGAAGCTAACAAAGAAAACCGTGAGGCACAAATGGCTGCCAAGCTGGAACGCTTGCGGGAGAAGGTAGGTGCTGAGCCCAGCCCCCTTTGGGAGAGCTCAGCCATGGTCCTCGCTGTGGAAGTGGCTGAACAAAGCCAAGGAAGCCTTGGGACAGGCTGCCCAGGGCAGTGCTTGAATCTTATCCCTGCAGGGATTGAAAGCTGTGTAGCTGTGGTGCTGAGGGACATGGGTTGGCTGCCAGGCTTGGTAGAGTGTGAGAGTGGTTGGACTGGAGGAGCTTAAAGAGCTTTGCCAGCCTAAACCATTCTGTGGTAGATGGCCAAGTGAGGAGGGTGCTTTGAGGTGGACATCCTTGGGGGGTTCTGTGTTGGTCTGCTCTGGGAAGATGATTAAACCTGCAAAAGACTTGGCAAAAATCCTCCTCTTGGAGTGGAGGAGATGGAGTTGGGGTAGGGTCCTGCATCTCTGGCACAGCTTCCCCCTGCAGTAACCCAGACAGAGCTGGCGGTGGGTGGGACAGAAGCCAGGGCAGTGCCTGCCTGGAGTGGGGGCAGCTGATTGCTCCCTGCTGCTGTCTTTCAGGACAAGCATATCGAAGAGGTTCGAAAGAACAAAGAAGGCAAAGACCCTGGTGAGGCTGAAACCGACTGACTTCATTCTGGAAACTGACTCTCTCCCCCTCCTCTGAACATCCAAAGACTGCCTGGTCACTGCTTCTATCTTTGGGCTTCGGTTGGGTCCGGTTGGTTCGGGTTTTAATTTGAAGTTTCTAGAACCTGATGTAGAACTGTAAAATTAGCTCCAAACTGTACACTTAGTTTTCTTTTGGTTGTTTTTTTCTGTTGGGGGGTAGAGGAGAGACTTTCCCTGTTCCACTTTTCTAAAGTGTTGTCTTTCCAGTGTAGCTCTTCTCGTTGCATCCTTTCCCACTCCCAGCCACGTCTGCTCGCTGCTGGGGTGGTGGCTTGGTACTGTATCAGCTCTGTAAGACGTTTGTGAAAGGAATCTGTAGTACACTTCCATGCTCAGTATCTGTTACACTTCAACGAAAGAAACAAAACTCTGGCTCTGTCCCAGCCTGCTAAAAACTCCTGCTGTAATGAATGACTAAATAAAGCTGCACAGTGCTGTTACCACCAGAGTTAATTTGGGGGGAAGGAAGAAAGAGAAGGGTGTGAGAACAGGGAAGGGATAGGACTGCTGGGGTGGGAGGGACCTCAAGGATCATCCAGTTCCAACCCCCTGCCGTGGGCAGGGACACCTCACACTGGAGCAGGCTGCCCAGAGCCACCTCCAGCCTGGCCTTAAAAATAGCCAGGGCTGAGGCTTGCCTCACTTCCCTGGGCAACCTGTGCCAGTCTCTCACCACCCTTGCAGCAAAGATCCTGAGCCCTTGGAGGTCTCTTCCCTTATGGTGAAGAACTTCTTCCTAATCTCTAGCTTGGATCCACTCCCTCCTAGTTTTATCACTACCTTTTGAAGTCCCTCCCCAGTTTCTTGTAGCACCCTTCATCTGCTGAAGGGCCACCGTAAGGTCTCCTCAGAGCCTTCTCTCCCTCCCTTAGCTGAGGATTGTGTTGGGTGGGGGCAGATCTGCAGCATTGCAGGCTCCAGGGCTGCCTTTCCCCTCCCCAAGCACCCACATTGTCTGAACACCACAATCAGAGCTTTGTTTTGACACCTCAGCACTTGTCAGCTGCTGTGTCTTGGTTCAAAGCGGTTCAGAACCACCTCCCTTGGGCTGCTGACCTCAACAAACGAGGCCTTGTTACCCCATGACTGATCTGAGCCTTTTTTCCTCTTTGGGGAATGGTTTCTGGGAGATGATTTTGTGCTGCTGAATGGTGGTTTGTGTACCAGGGCCTGCAGTGCCAGAGCAGAACCTGCTCTGTGCTGGGACAATAAGCCTGGCCTGGCTGCAAGTGCTGGATGTTGTTTGGGTGTCTGCCCAGATGTGCTGGAGGTTAACTCCTGCCCACACCCGGAGGTTTATTTTTGTTTTACTGGGAGATGAGAAATGAACCTGACTGAACTCTTGAGGTGGTGCTTGTGGAGCTGCTGTGCCCTACAGGTGTCATAAAGCCCAACAGCCCCAACCCCTCTGAGGATATCCACAGGCACTGGGACTGCTCTGCAGTAAAGCCACAGCAGCCGCTGGAGTGTGAGCTGCCACTGCTGCCAGTGCAGCCACTGCTGCCAGCGCTGCCACCGCCACGGACTGAGGCTCTGCTGCAGGATGTTCCCTCAGGGCAGGGAAGCTCTTGGGTCTCACAGCTCCAGCTGCTGTCAAAGGCTTGCTGGTGCTGAGTGTAGTGGGGCACGCTCGGGCCCTCTGCCCCCTTTGGTGTGGGGCATGCTCAGCGTCTGCCCCTTGTGGTGTCTTGGGTCTTGAGGCTTCACCAGCAGGTTGGCTCTCCAGCTGACTCCATCCATGGAGCCTCTGCAGTGCCCAGGTGCCAGCCTGCCCTGGTCTGAGGAGAGGGAAGCTGGCAGGGAGTGGGATTTGGGTTTCTTTTGGAGGCACTCCTTGAGCCCTGCAGCACCTGAGCTGTCTGCTGAGGCTTGCTGAAGAGGAGCCTCAGGCTGCGGAGCTGTCCTGTGTCACACTCAGCCACTTCTGACTGTGTTTGACCAGAAGCTGACTGCAAGAGGAAGAAGCTGGGGATGAAGGCAGGCTCGCTGCGATCGGATCCTTCCCCTGAAGGACTTCCAGAAGTGTTCTGATCCTTCCTAATTTGAGGTAAGAGCCTGCTGGGGAGCAACCACTCCCGTCTGTGCTGGGAGGCAGAGGGCAGGTTCGAGGTGGTCCATGGCACATTGTGTGAGCTGAGATGACAGGGACGTGGGGGCAGGATGCACCCGGGGAGGTGAGAGATGGGGATTCAGAGTCGAGCTTTGAGACAAAGGCTTGAACCCAGCACAGAAGGAGCTTCTGGGCGATGCTGAGTGTCTCTGCCGCACATAATGGAGGTTTAAGTGATCGCTGGCGCAGTTCCCACATCTAAGACCGAGCCTAATTAGCAATTAAAAGCAATCAGCTCTTCACTCTACCCCTGCAGCTGCCCAGAGCACGCCAAATGTCCCAGATACTGCGGGGGTTTCTCCCATCTTTTCAAAGCACGGGGGAGGAGGATGGCAGCTCTGGCAACCCCTGGATGGTGTGAAGAGCCCCAGAAAGATGGGAAATGTGAGCTTTAGGACTTGCCAAAGCTGTCAGAGCTCAGCCTGAGGCCTTCTGTTCTCCTCGTTCTGCTTTTCGCTGCCGTCTGCGTTCTGGTTATCTGCAGCTCACTGCTTGGGGCTTGCGCTGGAGCTTTGGGCTGGTTCCCCGAGAGCTGCCGGGAGGAAATGGAAGCTTTGAGGGGTGGGGATGAGGTCGGGCGATGCAAACAGGATAACGATGATCAAGAACGGAGTAAGGGGCTGGGGGAGCTAGCATGGAGGAGAGGACAGGCGAGCCAGCGGTGGGGGGAAGCAGGACCAGGACCAGGTTGCTGTCAGATAAATAACTGCATAAAGGACAAAGCAGACAGAAGCTGCGCAGCAGGAGCCAGCGCCCAGCCCAGCCTGCGCTCCCGGTCGCAAAACCACAACCGCCTGCCTGCGGGGAGCAGCCCCGGGCCGCGCCGGGACCGATCCACGGGAAAGCAGCCCCCGCGGGGCTGGGTGGGAGCCGGGAACAGGGCACCGGGAGCTGCGGCGGCGCTGGGAGAAGCCAGGGAAGAGTCCGCGGCAGGCGCCGGTGCCGGAGCGAGGGCGGGTCCGGGCCCGGGGAGGGGGCGGAGGCTCGGCACGGCCCGGCCCGGCCCGGCGGCGCTCAGCGTCCTGCGGCGGGCAGCGGAGCGGCGGCGGCTCGGCAGGTGCCGGGGGGGGCAGTGGGGTGTTCCCGGGGCAGGGGTCTGGGGTTCTGACGGGGATGCAGCGGGGCCTGGCGAGACATCAGCGGGGACAGGGTCCCGTGGACCCTCACCTCCAGCGTCCCGGGGAACGAACCCAGCAGGGTTTGGGCAGGGGCAGAGGGGAGAGGCTGCCGGGGCAAGGGGGAACCGCGGGAGCTGAGGGACCCATGGCAGCCCGAAGGAAGCGGAGCTGTGCTTTGGCAGGCCGAGATGCAGAGGTGGGTACGGGAGCAAAGCGGATGGTAGCAGCCGGGCTGGGTCAGCAGGGAAGGGCCCAGCAGAGGACACGAGCAGGTCCCGGGCAGCATCGCTGCCATCGCCCAGGCTGCTCCTCAGGCAGAGGCAGGTTAATGGTTGCTCGAGTGCAGGAAGTGCTCCCCCAGCTCTGCCTTGCCCCAGGCTTTGGAGCTGGGATGAGCTTTGCTCGTTAACTCCTGCTCCAACGCGTTGTGGAGAACCTGAAGCAAACACCACTCCCTTTCCTGCCTCGCGTGGGCTGCTCCCAGCCTGGACTTTCCCACTGCCTCTCCTCCAGCAGAACCCCAAGGAGTGCTTTTCCCGGGGGAATTTGTGTCTTCTGGCAGCTGTGACAGGGTCAGAGACGGAGCTGAGCCACCTCCCAGGCATCCCCGAGGGCAGCGGCAGCCCTGGCACAGAGGTAGGCTCTGGGGGCAGCCGAAGGGCAGTGCCTTCTCCCCAACCGCTCAGCGGATTCTGGTCAAAAGAGCTCAGCTTGGGCAGCTCTGCTTTGGCTCCCCGCAGGGCTGGAGGCCGTTCGGGCTCGGCGCTCTGAGTCCGGAAGAGGTTTGTGGAGTTCATTTTTCACCGGCAGCCTGCGCCTGGTGCGGTGCTGAGAGAGGGCTTAGGAGAGGCCAGGCAAAGGGTCAGGGCTGCCCCCTGCGAGGTGCCGCCTGAATCCTCATTGAGGGCGCTGAGATGGGGCCTCTTGAACCAGGAGAGGTGGGGAAAAGGGGAAGCTGAGCAGCAAGCAGCTTTGATCTGTGTCTCTGAGCTACAGCCCTGCCTGCTCCATTTTGATGGAGAAACTACAGAGAGCCTTGAACCAAACAGTCCCATCCCCTCCTCCTGCTGTTCCCAAACTTTGAAGAGCTTTTCCTGCCTGAGCTGTCCCTGAAATGTCTGCACTTGCCGGGGGCTGAGGCATAAATCAGCACCGGAGCTGGATGGGAGCTGGGCTGCTTTCTGCAGAACTTGCCTGAGCAGGAGCAGGCCGTGGGGAAGGAGGGGGGCTGGGGGGGGCTGGTCTCCAGCATCCTGTGCTCAGTGTGGTTTTAAGGCTGCGGTGCAGAGGCAGCCCAAGCCCGCGGGGTTGTCTCTATCTCCGTGAGGACAGCAGCCTCAAAAATGTCAATATGGAAATGTTTGCTCACGAAGGTTGTGCTGCTGGACCTCAGTGATGCAACAGGAGGAACTCGCTGGAGCTGCGTTGTTTGTGTGCAAGGCCACATGGAAAATGAGGAGCTGAGGAGCAAGGGGGGGAGCTCCAAACACAGAAGCTGCACCTTCTGTTGCTGGTGGTACCCTCAGGTTCTCAAGTGCCCCCTCCGGGGAGGGCAGAGCAGGCTGTCACTGTGGGTGGGGTCCTGGCTGGTTGTGCTTTGTGAGGACAGATGCTGCAGACACTGCAGAAGGGAGAATCCAAGCAGCTGCTGCTGGAGTGGGAGGTTTGTTGAGGATGTGTTTGTTTAGCAGATCCCAGGCTGCTGGGGAGGGGGGAGCCAGGAACCGAGGGCTCTGCTGCTTGTCGTGTCCGCCCCACGCTGGCGTCCTCCACCTCTTCTCTCCTTCAGACCGTCTGTCGCCTGTGTGCTGCGTGGGGCACTTGATGGGGTCTTAAATCTCCCTTCAGCCTCCTTCCTACTTCTATTTTTGGTGATTCTTTCATCCCAGGCCATCCTCCAGCCACGGTTTTACAGAAAACCAAACCAGACAAAGCATCCAAACAGCTCCTGCTGGGCGCTCTTTGTGTCTTCGCTGAAGGTTCAACTCTGCAGCCGAACTTCCTCTTCTCATCCCAAAGGTTGTTACGCACGGTGGGGACCTGGAGTTCGGCTTCGTCATAGGATCACAGAATCGTTTGGGTTGGAAAAGACCTTTTTAAGGTCATCATGGCAACCGCTGTCACCGAGAGGCTCAGCCGCCTCTTCATCAACGTGCGGCAGGTCCCTCAGCTGCTGGCTCCTCTCTCGCCCTCCACCGTCAGCAGCTCGGAGGTGCCGAAGGTCTTCTGGAAGCCTTACATCCACTCTGGCTACCGGCCCGTGCAGCAGACCTGGCGTTACTACTTCTCCACCCTCTTCCAGCAGCACAACGAAGCCATCAACGTCTGGACCCATCTGGTGCCAGCGCTGATCCTGCTGCTGCGCTTCCAGCAGCTCTCGCGGCGGGTGGAGTTTGGGCAGGACCTGCACGCCCAGCCCCTCCTCATCATCCTCGTGGCATCCATCACCTACCTGACCTTCAGCACCCTGGCTCACCTTCTGCAGGCCAAGTCTGAGTTCTGGCACTACAGCTTCTTCTTCATGGACTACGTGGGGGTGGCCATTTACCAGTACGGCAGCGCTCTGGGGCACTACTACTACGCCATCGAGCCCAGCTGGCACGAGAAGGTGAAGGGGTTTTACATGCCGGTGGCTGTCCTGCTGGCCTGGCTGTCCTGTGCTGGCTCCTGCTACGCCAAGTACCAGTACCACCAGTCTGCTCGCCTCCTCAGCCTGCTCTTCCAGGAGCTGCCCTCCGGCCTGGCCTACCTGCTGGACATCAGCCCCGTGGTGCACCGCATCTACACCGCGCCGCCCTCGGGGCACGCCGACCCGGCCCTTCTCTACCACAAGTGCCAGGTGCTCTTCTTCCTCATCGGTGCCTTTTTCTTCTCACACCCCTACCCCGAGAAGTGGTTCCCTGGCAGGTGCCACTTCTTTGGGCAGAGCCATCAGATCTTCCACGTGTGCCTGGTGCTGTGCACCCTGGCGCAGATCGAGGCGGTGGTGCTGGACTACGAGTCCAGGCGGCAGATCTATGGTGCCCTGCAGGGCGATCTGGCACACAACTTCTCTGCCCTCTGCCTCTTCACTGTCACCTGCTCTGTCCTCACAGCTGCTTACATGGCCAGGAAGGTGAAGAACAAACTGAGCTTCAAAGAAGAGTAAGGTCCCTGAGGGAGAAGCTGGAGAGCTCATCCACGTGGTCCATCTGCAGGCAGCTGTAGCAGCGCTGGCGTCCACCCGGCCACAGGCTCGGAGGAGAGGAAGGGAACTGCTCCCGAAGCGTTACCCAGCAGTGTTCTCGGTACGGGGGGCAGGGGGGAGCTGCTCTCTGTGCATTTTACATTCAGAATTAGTTCCAGCTTGCTCTTAAAGCGATGCTCTGGCTTACTGCTCACGCCTGAATAAACATTTGGAGCAAAATGTTGTCAGTGCTGCAGCCCTGTACCCCAGGGAAGGTCCTTGGAAGCTATCAGGTGTCTCCCAGCAAAAGGTAAGGAGATGCCATCTGGCCCCCTGCTAGTGCTGGCAGAATGTAACCCACCAAAAGGGGCTGAGCCGAGCTTGTGTAAACCACAGACAAGGGTGGAAAAGTATTTCATGTCCTTCCAGGTCTCTTCTATATGGTTTGAGGAGCGGTACAGAGCTGCCCAGGCAGTGACAGGGCTTGGGGTGCCAGTAAGTGCAGCAAGAGAAGAGACAAGGCAGGGCTGGGGTGGATTTGATGGAGGCTGAGCCCCAGGGCAGCAGCTGGGATCTCTGCACCCTCCGGGGAGGAGGAGGCCCTGCGCTGTTGGTGCAACGGTGGAGCAAAGGCAGGGCAGGAAACAGCTGCAGCTGGTACAGACAAGGTGAGGGAGCTGAGGAGGGCTCAGGGCTTGCGCTGTGCTCCGCAAAGGGCTGGGGGCAGGAGAGCACCGCGAGAAGGGGAGAAGCCCTGGCACGCAGCGCTGCTCCCCGGGCCTGCAGCAGCCCCTGCCCTCCACCCATCTCCGCGGGCGCTGGGCTCCTGTTCTCCATCTCCAGCCGACCCCCTTCTGCGGCTCAGGGGCCGGTCCCGACCGTGAGGGGAGCCCAGCTTGGCGCCCCCCGAGCTCGGCGCCCTCACGGCCGTGCCCCTGGCCTGGTATAGACCGCGGCGCCGAGTGGGCGGGGCTGCGCCTGCCACTCATCCAGCCCCGCCGCTCTGATTGGTCCGTCCGCTAGCAGCGCGCGCGGGGCCCGGTGGGACCCGGAGCGGCCTCGGAGGGAGCAGCCAGGACCCGCCAGGACCTGCCCTTCCCTTCCCTCCTCTTCCCCCGGGTCCCGGCGGCAGCGGGGAGAGGATCCGGCCTTTCTCCAGGCCCGCGGAAGCGGGAGGCAGGCCGGAGCGCGCCCGGTGCCGGGGATGAAGCGCAGACGCCGAGGCGGCAGCGCAGCCCCACCGGCCGGGGCGTGCGATGTGTGGCTGGACACGGCGGAGCTGAAGCGGAGCCCGGTGCAGGTACTGCTGGCGCTGGGGCATGGGTCGCATGGGGACTGCCACCGCCGGCGGTGCTGCCAGCCGGGGTGAGCCCACGCCCGCGTCCCGGGGCAAGGTTTGGCTCCGCAGGGACAGGTCGGGTGGCACGGAGGGGTTAGGGGAGGCTGGCGGAGCAGGGCTGTGGGTCGGGCGAGATGCGGAGGCGTTGGCGGAGGGACATGATGGCGCTGGCGAGGCTTGGGCAGGGGGATGCTGACCCCCTCCAACCTCTGCCGCTCGGTGGTGGTGTCACGGGCAGGGCTGAAGCATTTAACCGAGGTGGGGGAAGGGTGGAATTGGTTTTTAATGTTCACTTCGCACTTGTTTCTTTCCCTGCACAGCCTCTCCTAGTCAAGCCGAAAGTGTCCAGTCGAGTTCTGGAGAGGAAGCTCCTCTCGGTCCCCTTCACCCATCCCGCAGCACCTCAGGCACGCAGCAAGCAAACCACCATCTCCTCCTTCTTCTGCACGCAGACAGGTGAGGGGAGCGGCCCTGGGGCAGCGGCTCCAGGCTGTGAGAGGAAACCATCTGCCTGTCTTGCGTGGCAGCTCCACCAGGCAGCGGCAGCTCCACCAAGGGGGGTTGGACTCGATCTGGTGAAGAAGTGAAAGGTTTGGGGTGCCAGGTCGGGGCTGACTGCGGGTAAAGGAGCGAGGGGACAATACAACCAAGGAGACATTTCCCCTCCCTGTGAAGCCTTTGAAGGCTCATCCTGGCAACGGGGAGAAATGAGGCTGAGTGAAAGGCAGATGAGCAGTAAGGACAGCCGAAATGCAAGGAGCCTTCAGCAGAGCTGCCTTAGTGGTGCAGAGTGACTGCGGGATGTGGTTTGAAGAGGGAACCGCTGCAGTGTAGCCCAAGGCTGGGGTGAGCTGGAGCCTTTTCTCCCTGTATCAGTGCACTCCACATTCACTTCAGCCCTTGCACACATCAGCAGAGAATGTAGGCGGAGGTCGGACCCTGAGGCAGTGGGTCTGGTGCGTGACAGTTTTCACTTGGGCAAGCCTCAGGGGGGTGGCAGCAGGCAGCAGTCTGAGCTCCACAGCGGCAGCTGCAGCTCTCACTGCGACTTTGGGCAGCCTGGCTCAGCCCAAGCGCTGGCACGAACCACCCAGCTCTGGGTTGTCTGCTGGCACCACAGGAAGGATGCTGCCGTTGGGATCACCACAGTAGGGGTCAGGGCAGGGGCACCATGCTCGTGGTGTCCTGTGGGCAGCTGTCTGCAGAAGTGGCACCATCCAGGGCCTTATGTGCCAGGCTTGGTCCTAACGGTGGTGGTTATCAGTTGACTGCCCTTGGAAGAACAATTAGAGCTGGAAGGGATAATGAATGTTGCTTGGTTCAAACAACCTCCCCAGAGGGGGGGGGATCTGTGTTAGTATTGTCCTGCTCTGGCAGGGGGGTTGGACTCGATGATCTCCTTGGGTCCCTTCCAACCCCTAACATCCTGAGAGGCAATCAGCAGGACGAGGCACTTGGTGTCATGGCCTAGCTGAGTGGACAGGGCTGGGTGCTAGGTTGGGCTGGACGATCTTGGAGGTCTCTTCCAACCTGGTTGATTCTGTGAGGTGAGTAAGGGGTCTCGTGCAGGGCCGGAGAAGGCCTTTGCTGAAGCATGCAGTGGTTAATCCTCAGGGAAGCAGTGAAGGAGTCGGGAGGGAGCTGCAGTATTTCAGCTAATTAAGGCAGCTCTGAGCTTTTGGGGCTGCTTTTGTGCTCTGGCTTTAACCACTTCCCTGCTGTTTTCAGATGAACAAGACAAAGAAAACGCCAGGCCACCTCCACGAGTAAAAGGTACTTCTTCGGCTGCCTCCCCTGCGAAGGTCCTGCCTTTGCCGCCCGCGGAGGAAGCTCAGAAGCCATCCCACAGGGCTGCGGGGGTGCAGGCTCCACCCTGGCGCCGGGCACCGACAGCAGCAGCGACAGCAGCAGCGACAGCAGCAGCGACAGCAGCAGCGACAGCAGCAGCGACAGCAGCTCCTGTGCCAGGAGCAGAGTACCACAGCGTGAGCGAAGCCTCCTGCGCCGTGGGAGAGGCTGCGGCAACCCCCTTCAGCTTCACCCAGGACTCGGAGGGCAGCCAGGTCATGGCTCACAGACACGACTCAGGTTTGTTTACCGCGGAGCTGGCTGCAGGAAGTGGCAGCAGAACTTCGGACTGCAGGATCGACAGAGGAGGGGAGGAGCTGAGCACCAGGCTCGACTTCCAGCCCGGGCTCGGTGCAAACCAGAGTCAGGAACACCACCAGCTGAGGAGCATTCATTCTTTAACCGATTGGGCTGAGACGGAGAACACAAACCCTGCTGTAAGGAGAGGCAGGAGCTGTGCTGCTGAGCTTTACTCCTCTCCACCAGGAGCAGGCAGAGCAGAGCCCCTCAGGGAGTACAGCAGCAACGCCGAGGAGGGACAGGGCAGCAAGGCAGCACCGAGCAGCCCCTGCAGGGACTTGTTCACGCAGGACTCCGAGGGCAACAGAGTCATCTCCCACCGCTGCTGGAGTGTCCCAGCCCCTCCCGGGGCCCCCCGCAGCTCCCTGCCCAGCTCGCCCTGCAAGGGCCGTTCCAGTGATGCTGCCAAGAGGAGCTTGAGCAAAGTGGGGGAGGAGTGGGCAGACCTGTGCCATGACTTACTGTTCACGCAGGATTCCCAAGGGAACAGGGTGATTAAACACTGAGTGCCCTCGAATGGCCCACCCAGTGAGCTGATCAGACACGGAGTGCCCTGGGCTGGCTCAGCTGATGGCCTTAGAACGCCTCGGGTTTTTTGGTGAGAGTGGCCAGCACTGGGTGAGGGCACCCCGTGGTGGTGTAGGGATGGCAGACCCATGCCACGGGCAGGACCTCTTTGTTCTCTGAAGTTTTGCTTCAATAAAAATGCAGTGCTGAAGGAGTTGGTCTCAGTCCCGGGCACAGCCTCTGGGCTGGTGTCCGTGGGGCAGGCTGCTGCCCAGCCCAACACAGGCCCCTGCTACTGCAGCTGTGGAAGCCCAAAGGTAAAGGTTTCGCAGGCTCAGCTCAGGACCCACACTCTGCCTCAGCTGCCTCGAGGAAGCCCTGGGCTCAGCTGTGCCCTGCTTGTCCCTTGTGCCAGCCCCGTGAGGTGGCAGCTGGGGACTGTGTGGTTCATGCCTTGCAACTTGTGTGTCTGTGAAAGATGCACCTCTGGTAGCTGTGCTCAGCTCAGCTGCTGCTGCCAGGCTCCTGTAGCAGAGCTTTAAGCAGGGGAAGGCTGTGCCAAAGAGGAGGAGTGGTGACAGTGCTCTGGGTGAGGCTGAGCTGCAGCCCTGAGGCTCGAGGTGTAGCTCTTCCGGGGGTGAGCAGGGTCTGTGTCAGCCTGGCCTCAGCAAGGTGACAGGTGGCACAGGAGAGCCCCAGGCTGCAGCCAGAGCTGGGCAGTGCTCATGGCAGCTCCACAGCTCAGCACCAGCCATGGTGCCTCTGCTCTGCATGGCTGGCTCCAACTAAGCCCTGCTCTGGGCGGGGGGTGGAGGAGCAGGCTCTAGGCTGCAGCTGGTTTGAAGGGCAGGGACCAGCTGCTCCAAAGCCCATGAGAGAGGAGCAGAGTCCCTCTGTGCCCATGCTGCAGGTCAGGCTGCTCTGCCAGCAGCAGCCACACTCCAGTCTGGTTCTGGTTTAAATGGTGAGGACATCACCACTGCAAGTGCTGCCTTCCTCTTCCCACGGGGCCACATTTGCAGTGTGCCAGCTGGGGTGTGGCATGGGGCAGAAGTTACTGGCTCTGATGGGCTCCTGCAGCCAGGCTGCACATGGAGCACCTCCTCAGGACCAGGGACTCCTGCTCAGAGCTCCATCAGCTCCAGAGGCAGCTCTGTTCCCAACAAACCCTCACGGAGAGGAGAGGTTGGGACAGGGAGAGTGAGCACATGGAGGAGCTCAGGGTCTGCAGCTGAGCAGGGAAGGGCAGCAGCTGAGGGGGGTCTGTAAGAAAGCTGAGGAGGGACTTGTAGGGCTAGAAGGAGAGGGAAGGGACTGAAACTGGCAGAGGGCAGATTGAGACTGGAGATGAGGAAGAAATTCTTGACAGGGGGGGCAGACACTGGCACAGGCTGCCCAGGGAGGCTGTGGCTGCCCTCTGCCTGAAGGTGTTCCAGGGCAGGCTGGATGAGGCCTTGAGCAACCTGTGCTGGTGGAGGTGTCCCTGCTCATGACAGGGAGTTGGGACTGGATGAGCTTTGGGGTCCCTTCCAGCCCAAGCCATTCGGTGCCTACTGTCACAGGGGGGCCAGGGGCAGCACCAGCCCTTCACTCACTTAAAGGCAGGGCTGAAGGTTACTTTGTCAAGGGCTGAGAACCAGGTGAAGGAAGAAACCTCTCAGCATTTGAGTCCCTTCAGCTGCAGCACCACCACCTGCAGCAGCTGCAATTCCACCCCCCCTCCACACCTCCCCTGGGCACAACAGCAGAGCTGCCAGCTCTGCCCCCCCACATCGACACCACCAAGCACAGCCTCACTCTTATTAAGGCTCCATTTTATAGAAAGGAAAAAAGTAAAACAAACCATACTTGGAATACAGCCATGAGGAACATTGCAGAGAAGGTGGAGCTGCAGGAAACCTCTGGGGTCAGTGACAGCCACAGGCAAGGCCAAGTCCCTTCCTGGCTCTGCTCGGGCGGCAGCTCTCGTGGCAGGTGCTGGGCTCAGCATGGGTGGTTCAATAAATAGACCTCGGTGAGCTAACTAAAATACATTCTCTGAGTACAAGAAACTAATCAGGAAACATTAAATCACTGCCAGGAAATTAAGGCCATTCTGTCATGCAAGTGTGGGGGGTGAGAGGACAGCCAGGGGACAGCCAGGGGACAGCCAGGGCACACCACAGCCAGCAGCCCTCGGCCATCCGCTGCGGCCTCCTCCCACCACGGGGGCAGACAAGAGGACTTCTTTTCACCACTGCTTCAACAACCTCCTAAACACTACAGACCAGGACACATTAATCAGCTTATTCTCAGTAGCTTCTGTACCACACTCAGCAGGCAGAGGACTGATGTGGGACACTGGGTTATACTGGACATGGTAACTGGTTAGAGTGGAGCGAGGCCATTCTAAGTTAATGCTTAACTGGAACCTAAGGAAAAGTGAAGGTAGAAGGAACTTTGTCCAGCAGCACTCATTGCACTCTTGAGAAGATCCTTAGCAATAGTCAACATCAAAACACAGGTGGAAAATGCTTCCCAGCTTCTTAAAAAGTGGTTTTGGTTTAGGTTTGTTTCTTAAATAGAACAATTCATGGAAACCACATCAAAAACCTGCAGGGCCTCAAACCTGCAGGGCCTCTCCTGGGCTGTGTCCAGTGCAGGAACCATTTCCTAACTCAGACAAGAGGCAGAAGGCTCAATCCTTAGGAAGGCAGCTACAGTGGAGGAGATTTGGGAGCATAACACTTTTGCTTACAGAGTTTAAGGACTGGGCCATCACTTCTCCTTCAGGGTCAGATCTTCCTCCTTCAGGGCAAATTTCCTTCTCAGAACTTCTGCTATAAGCACAGCTGGGTCCTCCTCCTTCATCGCTGTTCTGTTTCTACATGGGAGACAAAAACCTGCAGTGAACTGGTGAAGAGAAAATGCCAACACTGCTGCAGCTGTGCCCAGCCCAAGCAGCTCCTCAGCTCCCTGTGCTTACCCACCCCAAGCACACAGTCGGCAGCCCCTCACTGAGCTGCTGCCCTCTCAGAGGGCACCACAGACACCAGACCAGGCTCTGGCACACAGCTCTGCAAGCGCTCCTCTGCCACCCTGAGGCTCCCCAGGTTGTGTTTAAGCACCGAGTCCTAAACAGGAGCCTCAGAGAAGCATCTCTGTGGTTATCTCTTTAAGCACCACTTGGTCCTTTCATCCACTTAAGGACTGCAAGATCCTGTTAAGTGCTGGAGTGCTGCAGGGCCACAGCTCCAGTGGCAGCAGAGGGCTGTGCCTCGGAGTTAAAGCTCTTCAGTGACTTATTTAATGTAGCTCTCACCTGTCAGCTTCAAACAGCTCTAATTAAGCTGCAATAACCAGACCCCAAACTCTGCTGAAGTGTTGCTGCTGCACCACAGCAGTTCTCTGGACAATCCTCTCTCCCTTTGCCTAAGCAAATGATTTGGGGATTCCCAACGCCCTGCTCTGACAGAAGGGTGCAGAGGAACCACTCAGCTGTGGAAGGAACACTGCAGGCACTTAGAGGAAGCAGGGAGAGGTTCAGCCTGGAGGAACGTATGAGAGCCAGGAGGAGAGCAGCTGTGAGTGCTGGGTGCTGACACCTGGCTGATGTTCTGGGGGCAGGCTGAGCACATTTCTCTCCTCTGCCCTACTGAACTGCTTTCAGTGCTGAGAATTCAATTTCTTTTCATCTCAAGCAGGCACAGAAATGGTGAGCAGCAGCAGGGAAGCTGCTCCTCCTGGCCAAGAGGCTTACAGAGCATCCCAGTGGGCACATCTCTGGGCTGAAGACTGTGGAAGCTGAAGCTGATGCCTGTGATTTCAGCTGCATGAAGTGATGGCAGCTCAGCTTCTGGTAAGGAAGGTGCTGGCTGGGCAGGACCACAATGGCCAGGGTGGGGTTGGAAGCTCTTCAGAGAAGGAAACTCCATAACCTCTCTGGGCAGCCTGCTGCAGGCCTCCAGCACTCTTACACCAAAGAAGTTCCTCCTGCTCAGATGTAACCTCCTGGGTTCCAGTTTGTGCCCCTTGCCCTGTCCCTGGGCAGCACTGGGAAGAGCCCAGCCCCATCCCCTTGCCCTCCACCTCTCCTACTGAGCACTGATCAGGTTCCCTCTGCAGCTTCTCTTCTCCAGGCTAAAGAAAAACCAATCAACTCCCCCCAGAACCATCAATGTCAGCAAGTTCTGCCATAGCAGGGCCTCAGCAAGCCCTGAACACCACACCCAGCTGTGTGCCATGCTTTGCCAGCCCCAAAATCCCACAGGAGACCAAAGCAAAGGAAGGGAGCTCAGGAGAGCACTCACAGGTCTTTGCTCTGCTTCATCCTGTGGATGTCTTTCAGGATGCCCATCATGTCTGCAAAGCTGCTGGCCTTGGACAGAGACACAGAATCCTCCTCCTCAGGATCCTTTGGCTCTGGTTTAAAACACTCAGAGCTGGCAGAACAAAGCAGGGAGACCGAGGGCAGCTCAGGGCTGTCCAGCTCTGCCTCCTCCTCCGTGATGTCACTAATGACAAAGGAAGTTGTGGATTGGAAAGAGGGTCCAAAACAAGGTAAGGGAGAAGATGCATTTGAACTTCCTGGAGATAATAAATCTGGTGTGAAGGAAGCAGAAGCTGAAAAAGAAAATAACAGAGGTGGAGAGAAAAACTCAGCCCAAAGCATGCTCAAAAATAACAGGACATAAATAAACCTCAGGCAGCCTCCCCCAGGCTGGGACAAAACAAACTCAGCACAGCCTCTGTCCACTCTGCTTCCCACCACTCCAGGCTCCCAGAATCACAGAGTGAGCTGGGTTGGAAGGGACCTTAAAGCTCATCCAGTCCCAACCCCCTGCCAGGGGCAGGGACACCTCCACCAGCTCAGGTTGCTTAAGGCCTCATCCAGCCTGGCCTTGAACAGGGAGGGGTCATGCACAGCCTCCCTGTGCAGCCTGCACAGCACCATGCAGCTCTGCTGTGTGTGCAGGACAGGAGGTGGTTGAGTGCTCCAGCCCCAAGCTCCCTGCAGTCCTACCTGACTCCGCAGCCACGATTTTAGCAATCTGGCTCCGGAGGTGACTCAGCTCATCCTGGAGCTCTGTGGTCCTGCTCAGGGCTGGCAGCCCAGGCTTCTTCAGGGCCAGCAGCTTCTCCTCCTGCTTCCTCAGGTTGGGGACGGAGGCATTGCGCTGTATGACGGTGAAGGGACTTGGCTTCCACTTGTGCTTCAGCGGCCGAGTGTCGCTCCTGCGGCACAAACACCCTCACAGCACCCTCACAGCATGCCAGGGGCTGGAAGGGACCCAAAGAGCTCGTCCAGTCCAACCCCCCTGCCAGAGCAGGACCACACAATCAGCTCAGGGCACACAGGAACACATCCAGACAGGCCTGGGAAGGCTCCAGAGAAGGAGACTCCACAGCCTCTCTGGGCAGCCTGTGCCAGGGCTCTGGGACCCTTCCAGGAAAGAAGTTCCCCCTTGTGCTGAGCTGGAGCCTCCTGTGCTGCAGCTTCCATCCACTGCTGCTTGTCCTGTCCCAGGGAGCAGTGAGCAGAGCCTGTCCCCCCCTCCTGACCCCCAGCCCTCAGAAATTAGAAACATTGATTCAATCTCCTCTCAGTCTTCTCCAGACTAAGCAGCCCCATGGCCCTCAGCCTCTCCTCACCAGGCACTGCTCCAGTCCCCTCCTCATCCTTGTAGCCCTCCCTTGGACTGTCTCCAGCAGATCCCTGTCTCTCTTCAACTGGGGAGCCCAAAACTGAAGGCAGCACCCCCTGGTCACTTCAACACCATCAGCTAAGCTCTGCAGCACGATGGTGTCTGTGGCACTGCAGGGCTGCTTGCACCACGGTGTCTGTGGCACCACAGAGCTGTGCTGTGCTTCTGTGGGCTCGCTCTGCCTTACAGAGACTCAAGGTCTGCCACAGCCATCCTGACCCAGCAGCTCAGGATGTGGTGGGAGGACACAGAGGCCCAAGCCTGGGTGTGCTCATGTGGTCTGAAGTCATCTCTCCCCTGCTAAGCCTGTCCCCAGGCCAGGCAGGGTGCTGGGTGCACATAGCAGCAGCACCTGCAGAGCTCCACACACAGCAGCACAGGATTGTGCCCCTGCACTGGGCACTGCTGAGGCCACTGGGGTCACTTTTGGGCCACCCACTGCAGGAAGGACATTGAGGGGCTGGAGCAGGTCCACAGAAGGGCAATGAAGCTGGTGAAGGGTGTGGAGAACAGGGCTGGGGAGGAGCAGCTACTCCTTAGCCTTTGCCTCTGATCCCAAAGTCCTTTTTCTCCTCCGCAAGGGAACAACCAGAACCAAACTCCTGAGGGCAGAACACTTCTACCCCAGGAGAACTCAACTCCTCAGCTTTCTAACCAGCAAGCAGCAGGGATCAGGGGGGGTTACTCTGCACTGATCTTTCAGCAGGCTCTTAGCATGTCCTACAGGAATTCCTCCCAGGGTCCTTTTTGTCCATTTCCCTCCCTGTCTCTTGGGAAAAATGTCTTCAAACAGGCACCAACCACCTCAGACCTTGAGAGAGGAGGAAGTTGTGATGACCTGATCAGTGCCTGCCCCATGCTGTGTGTATGGAAACAAGGGGACAAAGGAGGAACCAACCTGACTCTTGCATAGGTCTCTTCATCATCTGCTGCTATCCACACAACGTCTGCCAAGGTGGGGACTGGAGGGACATCGTTTAAATAGAGCTCTGAAACGTTTGGTAGGACCTGAAGAGAAGAAAGCCTCATGAAGGAGAGAGCAGGTCCTGGCTGCTGCAGCTGGCCCCGGAGGGCTGCAGCAGCTGGCAGAGTCCTTCTCCTCTGCAGCAGGTCAGAGGTGCCACAGCAGCAGCCCTCAGCCCTCAGATGTAGCCTCTCACCCTGTCACTTGCTACCTGGGAGCAGAGCCCAACCCCCACCTGGCTGCAGCCTCCTCTCCAGGGAGCTGCAGAGAGCAATGAGCTCTGCCCTCGGCCTCCTCTCCTCCAGGCTGCACACCCCCAGCTCCTTCAGCTGCTCCTTCCCAGCCCTGTTCTCCACACCCTTCCCCAGCTTCATTGCCCTTGTCTGGACCTGCTCCAGCCCCTCAGTGTCCTTCTTGGAGTGAGTGGCCCAAAAGTGACCCCAGTGGCCTCAGCAGTGCCCAGTGCAGGGGCACAATCCCTGCGCTGCTGTGTGTGGGGCTCTGCAGGTGCTGCTGCAGGCTGCTGTGCTGGGCCAGGGGAGAGGCAGCGCAGGGACACCCGATCCAGCTGAGCAGGCTGCCAAGTGCAGCTCCCTGCCTCGGACAAAGCCCAGCCTGCCCTTGAGCTCCAGCAAGGACTCAGCCCTGGCAGGCACTGCTGAGGAAACACAGGCCCAGAGGGCACCTGCCCTGCTGGAGGTCACACAGCGAGGCACAGGTTCAGCAGCTCCAACTTGGAAACCCAGCCCTGCCCTCGGGCTGCCCAGGGGCACCGTCTGAGGAGGGGCTGCCCAGGGGCACCGTCTGAGGAGGGGCTGCCCTCGGCCTGCCCAGGGGCACCTGCAAGTACAGAACCTACAAAGAAGAGTAAAAGAACCCCCAAGCTGCAGGAACTTTGTGAGCACAATGGTGAGTGAGACCAGAGCAGCTCCTGGCTGTGCCCTGTCTTGCTCTCGGGCAGCAGCTTCCTGCACATCAGCTCCAGACCCCCCCGGGACTGCACTTACCTCGAAGGTTGCCCTGGGGCAGGGCTTTAGAGGGAGGTTTGAGCCAATCCTCCTGACCACGCTGCGAGCTGAGCCGTGGGGCTTGTTCTGCCAGATGGGGATTGTCTACAAGAACCCAAGGGATAGCATCAACATTCCATGGGATCACAGCACAGCTCAGGCTGGAAGGGACCTCAGAGTTCATCTGCCCCAACCTCCCCACCATGCCCAGGGACACCTCTCAGCCAGATTCAGCTGCTCAAGGCCTCATCCAGCCTGGCCTTCAACACCCTCAGGCAGGAGGCCACAACCTCCCTGGGCAGCCTGTGCCAGACCCTCACTAACCTCACACTGCAGAACTTCTTCCTCAGCTCCACTCCAGCCCTGCTCTGCCTCAGCTCCAAACCATTCCCCTTGGCCTGTCTCAGACCTCCTCAGCAAAAGTCTCTCTGCAGCCTTCCTGCAGGCTCCCTTCAGGCACTGGCAGCAGCTCTGAGGTCCCCTGGAGCCTTCTCCTCTGCAGGCTGCACCCCCCCAGCTCACTCAGCCTGTGCTCACAGCAGCTGTCACACCAGCACCACTGGAGGCTTCCTGCGTGGGGGAAAAGTGTCACCAGTGTCAGCCTCGACTGAGGGTGGCCAGAGCAGCCCTGGAGGATGCTGTGTGAAGGAGCAAATGTTTTAGTGCTCTTGGGGGACTCATGGAAGCGATGCAGCAGGTGAACTGCTCTGTCCTCTGAGCAGTGTCCTCCCTGCCAGTGCTGCTCCTGTGGCAGGAGCCTGCACAAGACTCCGGGCAGCAAATACCAGTGACAAGCTGGAATCCGAGCAGGGGGTTTGGCTCTCTCCACCACCAAACCCTTTATTTATTAACTGCTGGAGTTTGTTGCAGCCACAGCGCCTGAGGGCTGGGCCGAGGCAGTGCGAGTGAGGATGCTTGGGGGCCACCGACGGCTGTGGCTGTGCCACTGTGACAGCCGCCGGGCACCGCAGAGCCGGCAGAAAGGGCCCAGGGAAGGAGAGAAGGTGAAGGGAAGGGGCCCGGGGCGCCGGCGGCCGCGGGCAGCCTCCCGCTACTTACGGACTCCGCTGCCATCTCCGGCTCTGGCGGCGGCCGCCGGGGCGGGCTCAGCGCTGGCTGCTGCGGCTGCCGCGGCCCGGACTCATCTTCCCCTGCTCCCCGCCGGGCTGGAGCTGCTCACTGCGGGCAGAAGTGACTCGCTGCGGGCACTGCCCGCACGGAGCCCCCGGGGCCGGCCCCAGCGCGGCCTCCCCCGGCCCGCGGCGAGCTCCTCCCCATCCTTCGGCCGGTACCGTCCCGCTCCCGCCCCCGCCCCGGGGCCCCGCCGGTACCTGAGGGGCTGCGGCGCAGCTCGGCCCCGCCGCCGGCCCCTCCGCCGCCATCACCCGGAAGCAGAACCGCCCCCGCGCTTCCGGGCCGCCCGGGCATGCGCCGGTAACGGGGGCACAGTGCCCGGGGGCAGCCCGGGCTGAGCCGCAGGCCGAGCCCGGCCCTGCCAGCCTGGAGAAGGCTCCAGGGAGATCTGAGCGTGGCCTCCCAGTATCTGAAGGAGGCTGCAGGAGAGCTGGAGAGGGACTTTGTACAGCGGCAGGGAGCCACAGGACGAGGAGCGATGGCCTCGGGCTGCGGGCAGCTGGATTGAGACACTGGGGGGCGGTGAGGCACTGGGACAGGCTGCCCGGAGGAGCTGGGGGGGCTCCAGGCCTGGAAGTGTTCAAAGCCAGGAGGGATAAGGCCTTGAGCAAGCTGCTCTGGTGGGAGCTGTCCCTGCCCATGGGGACCTTCCAGGTCCCTTCCAGCCCAGCCCCTCTGTGGTTCTATTCCCATCCCCCGCCCGCCCGAGAGAAGTGAAGCACTGCAGGAGCCGCGGGTGTGAGATGGCTTTAAGGAGTGAGCTACAGCCGGGGCCCTGCGGCCCTTCCCCGCCGAACCGGCACCGAGCCGCGCGGAGCTGCTTCCCCCAACCTTCGCTGGCAGACATCAGCCCTGACCCGCTCCGTGGGTTTCAGACCAGGGCGTCACAAAGCTCAGGAGGGGTGGGGGAATGCAGCACCTCCTCCCCCCGAGGTCTCAAAGCCGTCCGAATAAACCCGAGTTTACAAAGGGGGGGGCACTAAGCTTGGCACTGTTAGTAAAGCCTCTGGCGATGGCTTCTGGCTGCAGCCCTAGGGCAGGGAATGGTTAACAGGGAGACAGGGGAGTCCCCTGCTCCTTGGGTTCCTTCTGCCATCCTTCAGACGAACCCCTTCACACCCTGAGCTCACAGCAGAGGATGGCTCCAGGCAGGGCCCAGCAACACACCAGGGAACACCGAGGTGCTCCCAGGGATCCCCTGGCACTGTCCCTGCCAGTTCTGCATCAAACGAGTGATGCTGCCTCTGCAAGTCCTGACCTTGGCACGGCAGGAGGCAGAGCCGCTGCTGTGCCTGCTCCTCCAGGCCCTGGGCAGATGCAGTCCCTGCCTGCGCAGCCACTGCCCCCTCTGCTGCAAACGGGGGGGAGGAAAACCAATGGGAGGGACCCAGCACAGCACAACACAACTGACAGTCGAGGTCTGAAGCCCCTGACCAAGGGAGGCTCAGGGAAGGTGCAGCAAAAATACCTCCCGTGGAGCTTTGTAAAAGCCAGAAAGGCAGGTCTGTGCCTCCCGAGGAGCCAGGGGAGGCAGGCACTCAGTCTGCTCTGCACTCCTGCTCAGGCCAAGGTGTCCCAAGGGGACCAGACCAGAGTTCCCCTAAGGGACAAGGCTGCTGCTGTGACAGGAGCTCGGTCTTGAACACTGCCTGGGGCCTTTGGCACCTTCTGCACTGTTGCCAGATGCCAGCCTGTCATTGCTGCAGGGCCCTTGGAGGGAGAGGAAAGTGCAGAGCTAATGCATAGTTATAAAGCCAACACTGAGAAACATCCCAGGGGAAATTCATCTCACCAGAGCAATGAGTGGAGCTAGGACTGCCTCAGCCCAGAGCTGTCTGGGCTCGGTCTCCAGCCACAGATGCAGACAGAAAGGGTGGGGGAGGGTAAGGACAGGGTAATCGCCACCCCTGGGCTCCTCCCAGGTCCTGGAGCCCAGGAACGCAAATATCCCTTCCAGTGAAAAATAAAACCCCAAAGGCTTTCCCCCTGTTTGATTTGGTCCAAGGAAATTGTGCTTCAGAGAGCAGCAAAAGCATCAACAGGCACGGCTGTGGGCAGCCACCTGCTGCAGATGCTTTGTCTCCTCACTTGTCTACAGGAAGAGACTTCAAAACTCCTTTCATTTAACCTTTCCCTCTCCAAACTGTGCTCACTCTGTAGCCAGGCACTGGTACAGACGTGGAGCAACTGCTCAGGATGGTTCCAGGTAAGGGACAACAGTGCTGTGTCCCAACGAGTTCCTGGGAAAAGCTCTCCTCAGAGGTTCTTTAGTGGAACTGCTCAGTCCTCAGCCAGTTAATGCTCTCAGGGTTCCCAGAAGGAACTCTGATGGTTCAGTGTCACCTGGAAGCTCAAAGCAAACAGGGACAGAACACTTCACCATCTCTGAGGAGAGCCTGGGAGAACAAAGCTCTTGGAGCTGGTGAGGAGGAGGCAGCTGGGGCTGGGGGCACTGCTCACTGCCTTGTCCCATAGCCTGGAGTGCAGCACTGGTGGAGCTAAGAGGGGCTCTGGCCCCTCCTTCCCCAGGCCGAGTTAATCCACATCTGACGTCTCTGAGCTGCACCTTGACCTCCCTTCCTCATCTCACTGGGCCAGCCTCAGCACCTCCCTCAGATGCAAAGAACCTGAGCAAGTGAGACCACTCTGTCCCCCAGGGTGCTGGGAGGAGGCCACTCCAGAGGCTCAAGCCTCCAGCCCCAACCTCCTGTGCTCCCATCTACACCTTACCAGCTACAGCCCCATCAAGCACTGGCTGCCAGCACTGCCAGTAACTGCTGGCATCCAAGCCACCAGGGCAGCTTACAGCTCAGGGCTGCACTGGTGGGAGCTGTGGAGGACAGCAGAGACCAGGAGGGAGCTTCCCAGGTGGGCTGGATCCTGCACCAGAGCCCAGAGGGCACAGGCAGAGTTCATGAGTGTTGGGTTGCTGTTCTCCAACACAGCCCAGTCCTGGAGATCAGGGCCTCTGGGTGACACCTGGCCTGGCTGCCACACGACTTGCACCACAGGGCTGAGTAGCAGCTGCCAAACAGCAGGTGGGTGGCAAACCATGGCCTGTGCCCCTGAACGTTCACAGATTCAAGTCCTTTCACTCCTGAACTCAGCAGGGGCAGAGGATGTAAACTGGCAGCACTTGGAACCTGGCCTCACACCAACACCCAGAGCCAGGCCCCAGTCCTGGGACTGTCTGCATCTGAACACCTGGCACGAAGATGAGGAAGAACTGCTCTGGTCTCTGAAGTCTTTGGCCATTTCTGTGGGGCACTCAGGTGCCTTTGTTTTTAGCTCTGCAGGTATGGCTTTGCTCTTTGCAGTCCTTCCTTCAGGAACTGGAGGTAAGTTGCAGTTGAAGGGTCCTCAAAATTGGTGGAGAAACTAAAGATGTTACTTTCAACATCTTCAGGCTTCATGGAAGTAATATCCAGGAAGTAGTTGGCATTGATATGGTGAACCTGGGAGAGAAAACAGGTAAGACATTAAAGGCCAGAGCAGCTCCCAACCCACTGCCTTGGTCTTCTGCCAGCACACAGGGGACAAGCCTGGGAAAGAACCTCCAATGCTCTGCAAATGCTAATTCAGCAGCCAGGGCTCAGGGCTGTGTCTCACAGCCAGAGAAAGATGTGTGAGAGACAGGGGCCTGGGGCCTGTTCCTTGCCCTAGGAGTGCTGAGCCCTCTCTAGGGTTAAGAGGAAGATGAAGGTGATCTGGGAAAACTCAGTCAGGTGCAGACCTTGGCTCTGGAGGGAGAAGGGGAGGTGGCAGCACTGGCTGCTGGGGTGCTGCTCTGAGCCCAGCTGAGCTGCAAAAGCAGCAGTGAGCTTCAAATACCTCTGGGGGTGGGCACGGGGGACATGTGGGCACCAACCATGGGACTGAGCTGGAGCCACCCAGAAGCCCACAGCCTCATCTGGAGGGGAGCCACTGAAGGGCAGCAGGGAGCCACTGCACGTGGTGGTAGCTCAGCTCTGCCCTGGCAGGATGCTGGGCACACAGCAAGGGCTGCCATCCTTCAAACCAAGGCAGGGGGGCTGCTGGGGAGCAGAGCTGAGCTGGAGCCTGGGGATGTGCTAATGGCTGATCTGCTGTGACAGATAAACGTGCCAGGAGGTGCTGGTAAGGAGCATGAGCACAAAGGGTGCGGGCAGCAGGCTGCAGTGGCCTCCCAAAGGTCACTGACTCCAACTAGGGACAATGAGGAATCCCAGGCAGGTTTTTGGTGCAAGTCAGACTGCTCCCCCTCACTGCTGCTGTTCTGCCCCCGAATAAGAAGACATTTGCTTGATTTCTTTGTAGAGCTGCTGACTGTCACAGCACCCCTGGGAGCACAGCACCGTGAGGGACTGTGGCCCCACAAAGTCTGGAGGAGGCAGGGAATGGCTGAGGGAGCAGACAATGGCTTCAGGGTCTGTGAATGACCCTGCAGAGAGCAGGTTCTGAGGGGCAGAGCCCAGCCCAGCTGAAGGTCCTGAACGCACCACGGTGCCGTTGGGCAGGCAGATGATCATCTCCACAGGGAAGTTGTACTTCTCCAGGTGCAGGGCAGCCAGCTTGCTGTGCAACTCATTCTCTCTGTTGCTCTGCAAGAAGACCCCAAAGAAACATTCCTGCCTGCTCTGAAGCTAGCAGAACACCACTGAACACAGGAGGCAGACCACAAAGTATGGTAGTAACTGACTGCATTCTCATCACCTGCTTTACTGTTCCCTTCCAGTCAGTCTCCTCACATTTCACCTCTAAATTTTCTCCCCAAGGCATAAAATCACCCCCCAGCACTTCCCAGACACAAGCCATGGCCTGATCCCAGCTTTTCCCAGAGTCTCCAGCTCTGTGAGGGGCCCCAGCTGGCAGCATGGGCCCAGAGACCAGCTCCTAAACTGGCAGACTCAGGGTTCAGACAGCATTTGGTTGCTCCCTGGTTTGCAGAGGAGTCAGTTTGTTGATGGCACAAATGGCCTTGGGCAGGGCTCTCACAGTGAAGCATTTGGTTTAGCTTTTAGCACTGGCACCATGACAGAGCATGGGAAGTCACTGTGCCATTTTCTCAGCCTGCCTCCATCTGGCATTTGCTTGCCCCCTGCAACCGCTAAGGCACAGAGCTCAGAACCTAAATTCCCCCTGGGCCCAAGTGGGAGCTCCCTGCTCCTGCTGGCACCCCCGTGCCAAGCACCCTCTGCGTTCCCCAGCCCCAGATGTGGCCGTGGCACTCACCTGCAGCTCCTCCAGCTCCTTCACCAGGGACCAGCTGCTCACGAAGCTCTGGTTCAGCAGCGCGAGGATGGGCGAACTTTCCAGGACAGTCTCCCGGAGAGTTCGCCCCGAGCCTGGCAGAGGAGGAGGCAGAACCTTGGCTGTGTTTCCTCAGTGACTGGTGCCACGTTTGATGCCACCAGGATGCCACTGCTCTGGTTGCTGTGACAGCTGGCTTGGGCTCCCCCCAGCCTGACCCACTGTTGTTTTTCTCCTCTGCTGGCAGCTTCCTACAGCTTATTGCTTCCTGTGGGTGCTGAAGGACTCACCCCAGCAGAACCCAGCCCCTTGCAAGGCCACAGAAGCACCAAAAGGCCATGGAGGCCGATGTGGGCCTTTGGGAAAGGATCAGACCCTGCAGATCCACCCTGAATGCCTCTAGATGCTTGTGCTGAGCAGAGCCCATCCATGCTGGGGAGCTTTTAAGGGCAGAGAGGACTAAGACCACCTCATCCCTGGAAGTGTTCCAGGCCAGGCTGGATGAGGCTTGCAGCAACCTGAGCTAGTGGGAGGTGTCCCTGCCCGTGGCAGGGAGGTTGGAACTGAATAAACTCCAAGGCTCCTTCCAACCCAACCCATTCTATGATTCACCCTGCAGATGCTGCCTCTATTCAAGCAGAATGAAAAGGGAAGAGAAAGGGGAAAACCAGACCCATGCCTCTCCCTCAGCAAAGGCACCTGAGTTATCCAGAGCTTGTCTCACAGAGCTCTGATCCTGCTCCTCAGAGCTGAGGCCCTGAGCTCTGATCAGCAATTTCCTACTTTCTTCTGTTCTCTCTTCAGCATCTTCAGGGCCAGAACAAGCAACACAACCTTCACTGCTGGCTTGTGACCAGCACCCTGACCCCTCAGAGCCTGAACAAGGCTCCTCACTCCTCCAGCCATGCTGGGACTGTCCTCACCTCAGCAAGACTGATCATCCAGGGCACCCCACAGCAGGATCGAGTGCACCAGCTTCTTCTCTGCTTTTGCTCTCTCAAAAGCTTGTGTGAAGGGCAGGTAGGAGACCTGGGGACAGAGAACTGGCTTGAGAAACACACAACAGCCCTTCCCAAACACCAGCAGAGTCTGGAGGACCTGCCACATGCCACAGAGAGTTCAATCTGCAGCAGATCCTGCAGATCAAAGCAGATGACAACTGTGGTGCAATCCCCAAGGACAGCCTCATCTCCTGGTGAGATTGCAGCAAGCCCCTGACAGCAGGAGGGCTGTCAGCAGCACCTGCAGAGCCCCATCCGCACCCTCTGCAGAGCATCTGCCTGCAAACACATCTCAGCCAGCCTGGGACACCTGCCCTGGAGAGATTTATTACCAAACCTCGCTGAAGCAGCTTCAGAACTGCCTGAGAGGAAGCCTGCACAGAGATGGTTCCAATCACTCAAACGAAGGGAATTTGTATTAACATCTTGGCAGCTCCCTGGGACATTTGTAAGCTGAGGCAACAAGCAGGCAGCCACAGAAACACAGTGACAGGCAGCAGACATCTGCTCCACAGGCTCCTGGTGTGTTGTATCGTTTGGGTCACCCAGTGCTCTAAATCTGTGTCTCCCTGCGGGGTGCAGAGGCAGGAGGCAGCTGTGTGCCTGCTGCTGCTAAGGAAAGCTTGCTCCAAAGGCAGCTGAAGGCTGCAAGAGCAAGGCCAGAGGAAAGCCTCTGCAGGCAGCGCCGTCACCTGTGCCGCTCCGACCTCACCTTGGCCACTGCTGACCAAAGGAGGGGAGGGTGAGCCTGCATCTGCAGCACAGCATGGCACTGGTGGCATCCAGGCTTTGCTCCTGTCTGTGTGACCTAAAAGGCCTTTCAGAGGTGCTGCACTCCCTCATCTGCAACCTGGCAGCCCACTGAGCTACACACACAGTGCCTGGGAGGCACAGGCTGAGCTGCAGACCCTGGCACTGCTCTGAGTGCTGAGCAGGTTGTGGCCTCTGGGTTCTGCTCCAGGTGCTTGGATGTGTCAGTGGGGGTGACCTGCCCCAAAGAAATGTGCCAAGGAAGAGCCCAGCCCCTTCCTCACCTTCTTAAATGGATACATGGCCACCTCCAGCCTCCGGGCTGCCTCTTCCCAGGGGATTTGCTGCTGCCAGGTTATCTCTTCGAACACAAACTGGATGGGCTCTCCCGAGGGGTCCCTGCTGTCAATCACATTTCCATTCTCATCGTGGATCACAGAGGGGATGGAAGGGCCTGTTGATTCCAGCTCCATCTGCAGGAGAAGATGCTGAGTTGGACACTGCAGACAGCACAGAATGATAAGGGCTGAAAGGGACCTCAAGAGATCATCCAGTCCAGCCCCCCTGCCAGAGCAGGACCACCTATACCAATTCTTCTTCCTCCTCCCATTCCTCTGCTTTTTTTGCCATGATCAAGATGCCCAACGAGGCTGTGGCAGCTCCTCATGAAGACACAGCTTCACCTATGGGCTCCTGGAGCTGCCCTTCCCCAGCTGCAGACAGGTTTTGTTGGGCCATAGCAGGAAAGCAACTTCATTTCCCTAAGCCATTGTCCGTCTGAGCTTGCTGCATTGGGAGTTCATGAAAGCTCCACGCTCCCCCCTTCCCACTGGAGATTTCTGGCTGTGGGACACCAGATTCTTAAAGCCACTGGGACCTGCTGGGCTAGTTGGAAGCTCCTGCTCATGCCACAGCAGAGCCCTGGCACAGCCCATGTTTAACCACGAGAGGGTGCAGCTGCTCAGGAGCCTCCTGGTACTTGAGCGCTCTGCCACGTCTGAAACCTCTTCGGAAGTCTCCCGACTTGGAGCGATTAAAAAGAATCCCGGATCCAGCTTAGGAGACAGTGAGACTTGTCCAGCTCAGGTGTTCCAAACCCTGACTCGTGCTTCCTGTCCCAGGAGCTGGCATTACCAAAAATTAGAGGAATAACCTCGCAGTTGCTGAAGTCAGACACTCCCTAGCTTGTACCCCCCTGGGCTCACAGCCTGGCTTCAGCTCATCTTACAAGAAATGGAAACAAGTCAGAGGGCTCCAGGAGCTCAAGAGTCAACCCACGGAGAGGAACAAGCCACAGCGCCACAACGAGTGGCAACAGGCAGCCAGGCTGCTGCAGAGGCCATAAGAGATCAGCAGATGATACTGTACTGGAGCATCCCAGACAAAGCTCTGCAGCCCGGGGCCAGCTGCGGTGACACAGCCTAGGGCCAGAGCAGCTGAGGTCCCTGCTGGGATCTGTGTGCACGGAGCCGTGGCAGGAGCACAGACCTGAGGCAGGTAACCGATGTCCACTTCCATGTTGCTGCTCTCACTGGCCCCATACAGCCACTCCATGTCAACGTTCAGAGACCTGCAGGGAGAACCAACTCTGCTCAGGGCCACCCCAGCCTGCAGCTGGGCATGGAAACCCCAGACCCAGCACAACATCCACTGTCCCTCCTGCAGGGGCAGCACTGGAGACCAGAGCCTCTGGCTCCTTGGAGACCACTGTGCTCCCTGCACAAGGCCAGGGCACAGGCACCCACACAGCACTCTGCACTCCTGCCCTCACACCTCTGAGAACTCTCAGAGCAGGGAGGAGAGAGATGCCTCTGCTCCCCCTCCTCCCTGCACTGAACTCCCACATCCTGATCCTGCTGAACTTTTCAAAGTGTTTTTTTGGAAGCAAGAGGCTTTTCTGAGGAGCTGCTGGCAGAGCTGGAAGTGTCTGCTTGCTGTAACAAATGTGCTGACAGAGGCACAGGGATTAAGCCACCAGGGGAACGTTAGAATAGAATTTTCACTCCAGCCATCATGGGCAAAGAGATTTGAAGCTTCTCTCCTCTGCAAGGCTCCCAACTGCTTGCCAGAGAGCAGGAAAGAGCTGGTGAGAAGCTGTGCACACAAAACCTTAATCTGTGAGACACCAGGCACAAAGTATGTTGAAGCACGAGCAGCAGGCTGTGCTGAGCTTCAGTGCCCTGAGCCAGGCACTGGCACTGCCAGGGGCTGCTCTCCACACCCTGTCTCTCCCCATCCTCCAGCTACCAAGTGACAGCTACTGGTGAGTGAATCAGACCCTGAAATGAGTCTGGGATCTTCAGCGAGCAGGGAGGTTGCATTTGCCAGTTTTGCAGACCACTGCAGAGCTCAATTCTCTGAGATTTTCCAGGGCCTTGGCTGCAAAGCAGGAGCTCATCCATCACAGACACCCCAGCAGCCTTCTGCAGCTTGCAACAGGTCTCTGGCATCTGCAGGAGCCTCTGCCACAGCCAGGGCCTGCTGGCACAGGGCAAGGGGAGCAGTGCTTGTGGCAGTTCTGCTAACAGGCTGCTGCCTGTCTCCAGGGCAGTATCAGGACAGCTTCAATTCCCCATTCCTGTTTGTCTTCCTTGCCTGCAGTGGTTTGGCACAGCACAGCTGAGGCTTGGCCATGCAGCTGCAGCAGGTGACAGCTGCAGACAGGTTGTGCAAGGACCATGATCCTCAGCTCCATGCCCCATGCTCTGCCTTGCTTCTGCCCTGTCCCCTCTCTGCTCTTTGTGCTTCCCTGCCCCTTCTGAGCCACATGATCCCCAGACCTGTGGATCAACACAGCTGTCCCTGCAAACTGCAACAGAACTTGCCTGGGGAGCAACTGTATCCAGAGAAGGGAGGGCAGGGTGACCCTGAGGACTGCTGGCAGGGAAGGATGTGTGGGGACAGCAGACAAGCAAACAGCAGAAGCAGCCTGCCCAAAGCTCAGACTGTAGGATCTGCCCATCCTGCAGACCAGGATGCCCACATACAGCAAGGGACAGAGCTGCCACCACACTCTCCTCTTCGTAACAGAGCCCACCAGCCTCCCCACACACAGCCCCACTGCTGCACAGGACAGGATCCCAGAGGCCCTGAGTTCCACTGGGATTCATTTACAACAATCCCGGGCTCTGCAGCTCAGCACCCAGGAGGAGGCAGGCAGGGCTGTACCTGCTGTTGGGAACAAAGAGCTTAAAGTCGCGGACGTGGGAGGAGTCCTTGGCCAGGACAATGTGCCCTGTGAACTGGCCTGGGGAGAACCAGAAGGGGAAGTCTGGCGGCTCGTTCAGCTGGAACTCAGCGTGGATCCTGCAAGGAGAAGGGAGCCATCAGCTGCAGTGCCAGGAGGAGAGAGTGGATCATGTGCTGCAGATGACAGCAGGGAGAAGTTATCTCCAGGCACCAGAAATTAGAAAGCTCAACCAGGGCAGAGGTTCAGCCCAAAAAGCCTTTCACAAAGCACAATGAAGAGAGTAAAAGACTGGGTCAGAATCATCTCCAGTATCCATGCCTTTTGGAACTGGGCAGCAGGTGTCCATCCAGGGAGGATGAACTGCATTAGCAATTCCTGAACACTGGAATAGCCTAAGACCCCTTCAGCCTCCCCCCAGCTTGGCCAGGCAAGCAAAAGCTGTAACACTCCTGGCAGAACAAGAGAACACTTCCCCACTGGCCACCTCCTAACTCATTTCTTGCTCATCAGCCAGGGATAGCTCCAAAGGAAGAGCGATGGAGAAGGGCTCCTCTCCTGCAGCTGGGCAACAGCCCCTGCCTCACCAGGGCCTCAGTGACACTGGCATTATGGCTGCCCTCTCTGGGTGCCAACAAAGTGTCCCACAGGGAGCAGCTGGCTGTGACCCATCCTCTTCCTCTAAGTGCTCCACCTCCCTCCAGATCAGGGCACAGCTGATCTTGCTTGGGAACAGGACTGCACATGCCATGACCCCCACCCTGCTCTGCCATGGGCTCACAGAGGCCTTCTCCACTCCCAAGTGCCCCCCAGGGCCTCACCTGAAGGCTATGGTGTAGTAGAAGGTGCTGATGGCTTGGATGCAGGCCACGGCTCCCTGGGGAGCAAAGCGGCTCTTGACGAAGGGGCGTGGGTGGAACATGCTCAGGAGCTTGTGGATGATGACCTAGGAAAGAGTTGTGAGCAAAAATGACAACAGCTCCTCCACCTCGGGGCAGCTGCAGCTCCAGCAACCCCCCCCCTCCTCAGCTGGAAGGCAAAAGGCTTAAATCTCAGCTCAGAGACCTGCCTAATCACAAACCAGGGACCTGAAGCAAGAGGCTGCTCTCCAGAGCAAAAGACCAAAGCCTCCTGCCACGAGTTTTGGGCTGTTCCCACTGCTTGCAAGTTTCCACCGGCCCAGCTGGCTGAACACCTGAGCACAGCAACCCCATCTAGGAGGCTGCCTCCATCAGCACTGCTTGAGGCTTTGGAAGAGTGAGCACGGAACTAATGGCCACAGCAGCTGCTGAGGTCCATCAGCAGTGATCACTGACACCAGCCCCCTGGGGCAGAGCCACAGACTGCTACAAGCTGCCTGTAGGCACAGCTGCCCTCAGCACAGCACTCACCTCTGGGCTTGCACCTGGCAGCGGTGCCACAAGGCACAATCACTCCACAGGACTGCTTCCACAGAACCCCAGCACAGTGGGGCTGGAAGGGACCTCTGGAGCTCATCCAGTCCTAGCCCCCTGGCCCCAGCGGGGCACCCACAGCAGCCTGCCCAAGACCACAATGCCCAGGGGGTGTTGGAAGCTCTCCAGAGGAGGCTCAACGACCTCTCTGGGCAGCCTGCTCCAGGCTCCAGCACCCTCACACCAAACAACTTTCTCCTCCTGTTCAGATGGACCCCTCTGGGTTCCAGTTTGTGCCCCTTGCTCCTTGTCCTGTCCTGGGCACCACTGAGAAGAGTCTGGCCCCACCCTCTTGTCCTCCACCCTTTAGCTCTTGCTGAGCATTGATCAGATCCCCTCTGGGCTGCTCTTCTCCAGGCTCTCAGCCCCAGGGCTCTCAGCCTTTGCTTCCCACCGAGGCCCCTCAGCATCTTTGGAGCCTCCACTGGACTCTCTCCAGCTCTCTCCTCTTGAGCTGAGGAGCCCAGAACTGAATGCTGTACTCTGGATGTGGCTCTCTGAATAACCCTTCCTAGAACCCCAACCAGTCCAATGGAGCAAGCTGCAGCTACTGCACTCAGCCACATCTGGCCCTGACAGACCCCCACAGCTCCTGCCTGCTCCCAGTTCTAGCTCCAGTTTAGGGGGTGGTGCTCCTGGCTGTGCCCTGCAGCCTTCTGGCTCCCTTAGGAGCCCAGGGAGACATAATGCAACAGCCTTGTCCCCTCCAGGGACTCCTTCATCTCGGCTGGCTGCAAGGCAGAGCATTCACACAGCTACCTCTCAGGCACACAGAGATTAAGTTTCATCTCTCACCTCTTTGCCCTTGGGAGGAGGGGGATAAAACCTGTTGTTGGACAGGTAGCCAGTGAAGATGTTCAGCTCACTGGGAATTATCCACCACGGATCCCCCAGATCCACTTTATTCTTTGGAGGAAGAAAGGCTTTAAACTGCCTGGCAAGCAGCACACTCATAGGGACTGCTGGGGCTGTCCAGTTCCTCAGCCCAGAGAGAGCAACGTGAGAAATCTGTGAACAGAAGACACCATCAGAGCCTAGATTGGGCTGCCCAAAGCTGCCCAAAGCTGCAGCAGAGCTGGGGACGGAGCAGGCTTTGGAGAAGAAAGACACAGATGAGGTTTGAAATCCTTCCTACATCACCAAACAGCTCTGTCAGCTTCCAGTGATGGAACAGGGGGTGGGAGAGAGTGGAAGAGAGCACACAGCAGCACTGCCCTTGGACTTGGCTCCACGAGAGCCATCTCTGATGTCTGCTCCTCGCTTCCCAGGCAGGGAGTTAACTGGGGCACAGCACTGCTGAGTGCACTGAAAATGCTGAAACGCTGCCCACAGCAGGGAATTCGCTCTCAAAGCAAATTCCAGGGGCTCAACAGGACCACCTCCCCCTCCCAGCACAGCAGCACTTGTGCCAGCTGCTGGTACCAGCCCGCAGCACTTGTTTACAGCAGGATTTCTGGCCACATCCTGCAGGATACCTACCCCCAGGAACCCATCTTTGCTCTTCGTCATCGTTTCCATCACCAACGGCTGGAATTTAGCTACCACAGACAAGGTCTCCCCACTGGGATCAGGAGTCTCCTCCTCTTCAAATTCGGAGATGGGAGCAACCCCTAGACAAAGGGGCAGGAACTTCAGCAGCTGTTTCCCCTCCCTCCCTTTTTAAGCAAAGGTGAAGTGCTGACACATTTGTCCCGGCAAACCCAAGAGCCTTGGGAGTCTCCCAGCTGTGCCTACCCCCTCAGACCCACCCCAGAGGCCAGCTCTGGCTGCATGAACTAAAGTGCAGTCCTCCTTTGAGGGAGCAACTCTCTTAACCTCCATAGCTCAGCTGAGGACTCTCATTTCACCCAAGAGAGATCAGGCCACACATTTCAGCCAACTTCATGCAGCCCAAGCAAAACCTGTCTGTATTCTGGCAGCACTTTAAGCTCTCCTGTACATTAGCATCACACTTTGCCTGCTGGCACCGCCAGGAGACACTGGCCACACGCTGCTGGCCTCCAGACATGATCTCTCACAGCTGCTGTCTGAGGGGCTGTGAGGGTATGAATGAAACCCTGCCACTCACTAATAGTTTTGGCCCAGCCTGGGCTGAGCTGTATTTGTTGCATTCACCCATCCCAAATCCCCTTTAAGCCCTAGACAAAGTAACTTATGTACTCTGCTAGGCCAGCAATGGGATCCTCCACCTTATCCAAACTCGTTGTGAAAGCCATGTCTAGTGCTTAAGCCTTTTCAAAAGCACACAAAGCTCCAAAGCCTCTCTTCATGTAAATAAGACCCAAAATAGCACCCTGAAAAAAAAATGAAGGCATGAGTCAAAGTGGTGAATGCTTCACCTTTGGCTTTTGGTCTGCAAGGCACAGAATTGGAGAAGAGACCTCTGAGATCATTACAGACTGGCTCAAGGTAGAAGGGACCTCAGAGCTCCTCCGCCCCAACCTCCCCACCATGCCCAGGGACACCTCTCAACCAGACTCAGCTGCCCAAGGCCTCATCCAGCCTGGCCTTCAACACCCCCAGCCTCCCTGGGCAGCCTGTGCCAGGCTCTCACCACCCTCCTACTGCAGAACATCTTCCTCAGCTCCAGTCTGCACACCCCCAGCTCCCTCAGCCTATCCTCACAGCAGAGCTGCTCCAGCCCTTGGCTCATCTTTGTGGCCTCCTCTGGCCTCACTCCAGCAGCTCTGTGTCCTTCTTACGCTGGGGACACCAGATCTGGAGGCAGTATTTGAGGTGGGGTCTCACCAGAGCAGAGCCATCAAGTCCAAGCACTCATCTGAGCTCACAATCCCACCACTACCTCTATGCCACCACCACCTCTAAAGCACATCCCTCAGCATCAAATCCACCACTAGACCACATCCTGCTGCACCACATCCACACAGCTTATCAATACCTCCAGGGATGGGGACTCCACCACCTCCCTGGCCAGGCTGCTTCAGTGCTTCTGTAAAGCAGTTTTCCACACTGTCCCACCTGAAGTCAAAGAGAAACCTACCTGTTAGCTTCTCAGCTATGGGCTTGAACTCCTCTGGACTGAGGTAGAGATCATTGTTTGTGTCCAGAGAAGAGAAGAGGAAGAGCCCCTCGCTTCCCAGAGACTTCATTGCCAGCTCCTAGTTTGGGAAGAAGAGGTGAGTGAGATTTCATTCCACCCCCCTGCAGCCCCTCTCATGCTGAGTGCTGCTCTGCCTGCTCTGCAGCACACACACAGAGCCAGAGCTGGACGCCCCTTGGCAGCATCCTGTGCTGTTTACAACGGGGCTGGGTGTCCAGGAACTGTTGGCATGAGCACATCTAACTACAGCTGCCTGAGTCATTCCAACTGAATCATTTACTCAGAGTCTGGCCTCAAAAGTCTTTTGTCAGAAAAAAGCTCCAACTGTTTTTCCAGGCAGTCTCTAAACCTGTGGATGTGCAGAGAACCTGGAGAGCCTCACTCGTGCCAGTCCCTGGTGCCACAAAGGCAGGTAAATGCCTGCCCAGATAAACACAGAACCACAAAGGCAATCGACTGAGCCCCTGCGGCTGCAGAAAGCAGTTTCACCCTCACCCATGCTCTGCTCAGGCTCCTCTCCAAGCCTCCACCCTCAAGGCTGGATGGAGCATTTCAGCCCCTGGCTCCCTGCTGGTTTGGCCATGCACTGGGGAACCACAGAGCATGCACAGGCCCCCCCCTGCCTCAGTGCCACAGAATGGTGGGGGCTGGAAGGGACCTCTGCAGATCATCCAGTCCAAGCCTCCTGCTAGAGCAGGTTCACCCAGAGTCAATCACACACAACACATCGAGGTGGGTTTGGAATACCTCCAGGGATGGTGACTGCACCACCTCCCTGGGCAGCCTGCTCCAGGGCTCTGACACCCTTGAAATTGAAGGATTTTTGACTGAGGTTTATGTGGAACCTCCTGGGTCCAGTTTGTGCTTCTCCATCTGCAGAGCCCACACTGAGATGACCCAGTGGAAAACACCAACACCTCCCTTGGCAGCCCCAGAAAGCCTCTAGATGCTTCTACTCATTTCCACTTAGCACTGAAGAGACAACTTGCAGGCAGGAGAAGAGCTCCACAGTGATGTGAGAGAGCAGGAGACACAGAGCAAGTCAGACAAGCCACAGGGCTGGCAGGCAGCCTGCAGCACAGCCTCTGTGACCCAGCACTTGGGGTGGCTTCCTCTGCCACCCCTGTAACAGCCTGGAGCCAAGGCTAAGCACTCTGCATCCTGCTGTTGGAGCCTGTTTGTTCTCCTCGCCTGCAGCACCATCCCCATCCCCTCAGCTCCTCAACCACTTCATTTGCCATCTGTTGCCTGCCACCCTGGAGCAACACTAATGCAGCCTGTGAGGCTTGGCTCCTGCCAGCTGCAGCAACAAAAGCACTTCAGAGCCTTCCAGGGCAGTTTCAGGAGTGAGACAGGCAGAAATAACCCCCCCTGGAATACCAACCAGAGGCCTGGATGTGGAGGTGGCCGAGGAAAGACAAGGAAGGGAACATGCAGGAGCTAAAAGAGGGGATTAAGGAATCCCAGAATGCCAGGGTGGAAGGGACCCCAAGGATCATCTGCTCCAACCTTTCTAGGTGATGGAGTTGAAACGAGCTGGCCCAGCACCCTGGCAAGCTGAGCCTTCAAACTGACTAAGGCAGGGGACTCCACTGCTGCCCTTGGGAGATGATTCCAATGTCCAGCTGCTCTCCGGGGACACTTCCTGCCTGCTCCTGCCTGCTCCTGCCTGCTCTGCCCTCCCCAGAGCTGCTGAACAGCCTCTTCTGCAGGCAGCCCTGGCACAGCCCCGAGGACAGAGACTGCTCCCTTTAGACACATCCATCCCCACGCTCCCAGCCCAGCAGCAAATCCACACAGCCTTGCCCACAGCAGGACCACAGGGACCCACCCTGCTGGAGAGGAGACCTCAGGACAGAGGGGCAAAGGCTTCTGCAGAGCATCCACCAGCCCTGCTGCCCCTGGTCGAAGGGGATGACAGAAATGATGTTTGAAAGGGGAGCGAGATGTCAGGGCTTGGCCTCCTGCTTTCTGACAACACCCTGAAGAAAGCTCTCCAGGGTTTGTGGTTGGGTTTGTTTTTTCCCTAAGCTGGGATTGAAAGAAATAAAAAAGTTTCCCTGCTTGTGCCAGAGGAGTGAGCTGGAGCTGTGCCAGCCAGAGCAGCAGAGCTGTGCCTTGCACCGAGTCTTCTCCCACCTGCTTGTGGCTTGGAGCCACAGAAACATTTCCATAGCAGCAAAGACACAACTGAGATGCAGGAGAAATCAAACCCTCAGCCCAGCAGCTGCCACCTCAACCCTGATGGGCACTGGTCTGTGGTGGTCCCCTCAGCCCAGCAGCAGCCACCTCGGTCCCGATGGGCACTGGTCTGTGGTGGTCCCCTCAGCCTGGCAGTGGCCACCTCAACCCTGATGGGCACTGGTCTGTGGTGGTCTCCTCAGCCTGGCAGTGGCCACCTCAACCCTGATGGGCACTGGTCTGTGGTTGTCCCCTCAGCCTGGCAGTGGCCACCTCAACCCTGATGGGCACTGGTCTGTGGTTGTCCCCTCAGCCTGGCAATGACCACCTCAGTCCTGATGGGCACTGGTATGTGGTGGTCTCCTCAGCCTGGCAATGACCACCTCAGTCCTGATGGGCACTGGTCTGTGGTGGTGCCCTCAGCCTGGCAATGACCACCTCAACCCTGATGGGCACTGGTCTGTGGTGGTCTCCTCAGCCTAGCAACAACCACCTCAACCCTGACGGGCACCAGTCTGTGGTGGTGCCCTCAGCCCAGAAGCAGGGACCTCAGCTCTGTGCCCTCCTCAACCCTGACAGGCACTGATGTGTAGCAGTCCCCTCAGCCTGGCAATGGCCACCTGAACCCTGCAGGCCACCAGTGCCCAGCGATCCCCCTCAGCCTGGGGCCACCTTCGACCTCAGCAGCCACCACTCAGCGGTCATCCCCTCAAGCCTACCAACGCCTGCCTCAACCCTGCCGCCCACCCCTGCCTGGCGCTCCCTTTAATCCCACCAACGGCCACCTCAGCGCCCACCTCCCCACTGCCCACCCTTGCCTGGCATCCCCTCCTCACCCCACCTCACCTCACCCTCCCCCCCGGCAGCCATCACCCAAGGCCTCTCCTCCGCCCCGCGGCCGCTTTCCCGCCGCTCCCCGCCCGCCATTTCCCAGCCCCTCACTGAGGGGCAGCCTCACCGACAACCTCCTCCCTCCACCTCGCTTCTTCCCCACTCCCNGAGCCCACAACATTTCCAACCTCCCTCTTTGGGGGGTTTTTTTTGTTTTGCTGCCCTTCGAGCTCTTCCCCACCGTTGCTGCATCCTTGCTTGGCCAAAGGATCTATTTGAAAGTCTTTTGAAATCTTCCCTCATTAATCGCAGCTCAAAATCCAACACCCCCCCACCCCCAGGTCCCTGTCCCCTCCGTCCCTAGCTTCTACCCCGGGGTGCCAGGGGAGCGTTTGGTGTTGCAGGGCTAACAGAGCAGCATCTTTGATCTCTAAGGGTAGCTTTAGCGTTCGCAGGCTTTGAAGCCTTTGCTGTTTCCTTAAGCCTGCCTAAACCGTTTGGGGGTTTTTTTGGGTTGTTTNCGTTCCCCGCCATTACTCTTTTAAATCGCCATTCCGTTACCTGCTGCCGGGCGGTTTCAGCGTCCCGGTAATATTTAACGGCGACTAAAGCCGCTAAAGCGGCTACGGCCAAAGCCAAACGCGGAGGGGCCGCGTTGGGCCCTGCCATCGCTTTGTCGCTTTAGAGCCTCAGCCGCGGAGCCGCCATGGCCGCGTCGGGCGAGGGGGAGGCGTTAGGCGGGGAGAGATCGGTGAGGAGGGGCCGGAGCCGGGCTGGGGCCTCTCAGTGAGGGCTGGAGAAGGGNTTCTACCCCGGGGTGCCAGGGGAGCGTTTGGTGTTGCAGGGCTAACAGAGCAGCATCTTTGATCTCTAAGGGTAGCTTTAGCGTTCGCAGGCTTTGAAGCCTTTGCTGTTTCCTTAAGCCTGCCTAAACCGTTTGGGGGTTTTTTTGGGTTGTTTGTTTCGTTGTCGTTTTAGGTTTAAAAGGGAGATGAGGGGAGTGTGTCTGCGCCATTAAGGCAGCTGCAGCCAAAAGGCAGGGGTGGGTGAGGGCGGGGGAAAGGTTGGGAATTCCGAGTTGTGAGTGATTCCCATCCAAATCTGGGATCTGCACATCTGCTTAGATCAGGGAAGACTCTGCGAGGACAGGCTGAGGGAGCTGGGGGTCTGCAGCCTGCGGAGGAGAAGGCTTCAAGGGGATCTCAGAGCTGCCTGCCAGTGCCTGAAGGGATCCCGCAGGAAGGCTGCGGAGGGACTTTGCCTGAAGGGGTCTAGAGACAGGACAAGGGAAAAATCACAGCATCAGAGAATGGTTTGGGTTGGAAGGGGCCTTGAAGCTCAGCCACTTCCAACCCCTGCCATAGGCAGGGACACCTCCCACTGGCCCAGGTTGCTCAAGGACTCATCCAGCCTGGTCCTGAGCACCCCCAAAGAGGTTGTGGAGCACAGAAGCACAGAATGTGATCTTTGATCACATTGGGTGCTTCTGTGCTCCACAACCTCCCTGGGCAACCTGTGCCAGTCTCTCACCACCCTCACTCCGAAGAACCCTTTCCTAACATCCAGTTTCAGTCTCCCCTCTGCCAGTTCAAACCCATTCCTCCTCATCCTGACATTACCACACCTTGTCAATAGTCCCTCCCCAGCCTTCCTGTAGGCCCCCTTCAGATATTGGAAGATCTCCTGGAAGCCTTTTCCAGGCTGCAGAGCTCCAACTCTCTCAGCCTGTCCTCATAGCAGAGCTGCTGCAGCCCTCTGATCACTTTGGTGGCCTCCTCTAGACTGGCTCCAGCAGTTCCATGTCCTGATTGTACTGGGGGCTCCAGAACTGCACACAGGACCTCAGGTGGGGTCATGGTTTGAAGCTGAGGCAGAGCAGGGTTAGACTGGAGCAGAGGAAGAAGTTCTTCAGTGGGAGGGTAGTGAGGGTCTGGCACAGGCTGCCCAGGGAGGTTGTGGCTGCCTCCACCCTGGGGGTGTTGAAGGCCAGGTTGGATGAAGCCTTGAGCAGCCTGGGCTAGTGGAACATGTCCCTGCCTATGGCAGAGAGGGTTGGAACTGGATGATCTTCAAGGTCCCAACCCAAACCATTCTATGAATCTGTGGTTCTGTGAAGAGACCTTTGAAGATCACCAAGTCCAAGCTTTAACCCAGCACTGCCAGGTCACCACTAAACAGAGTCCCTCAGCACCACAGCTTTGAAACCCTGTCAGGGATGGGGACTGCCCCGGGCAGCCTGTTCAGGGCTTGACAGACCTTGTGGATGTCTCTTCTGCGGTGAGGCTGTGAACCTGGGACGACAGTGAAGTGCCCTGGGGAGCCCAGCAGCGGAGAAGCTGCTGGGTTATTTGTACCTCACCCTCCTTACGTCTGCAGGGCCAAGGGAGGAAGGAGAAGCTCCCTTCTGGCAGCTCCAACACAGGAGAAAACGGTCCTGAGAAACTGTTACTGCTCCTTGCTCTCCACCTCCTCATCCATCAAGGAAGCTGTGCTTGGGCCAGAGGAAGATGGGGATTATGAGAGCATTTCACTCATGTCTGGGAGCAGGGAGAGGTGTGAATGAGTTAAGTGCTGAAGCGTTCAAAAGCAGATGTGCTTCAAAAACATCTCGGACTCATTAGGCTGGGCAGTGAGGTGTGGAGAGCTGTTGCTTACCTCGAATAACCTAGCAAGTACCTTTAGAGTACAAAATGTAAGCGGACAAGATAGCTTTGAGACAGAATAAATGTGCCTGGGTGTCTGGGAAATGAGCAAGAGCAAGAGGTGACAGCAGGTGACAGAGCCTGCAGCCTCCCAGCTGGGGAAGGGGCCCTGACAGGGTGGCTGCCAGAGCCGAAGTGACACCGTTTAGAGGAGAAGCAGAGAGGCTCATTTGACATCTGAGCCATTGCCAGTGTCATCAGCCACCCTATAAAGATGACAAAGGGATGAATTATTTGATAGGAAAAAGAATGAAAGACAAAAGGTGAAATAATTCAGAGCAGCTGCTGGGAAGGAATCCTCCTCAAACCAGAACAAACCCAGCAGCTCCTGGCTCTGCACTGCTGGCTCTTGAGATCGCAGCCGACAGCACTCAGGAGGGATTGGGAATGCCCAGACAGCTGCTGTGTGGCCCACCTGGGCACACACCTGGAGGTCCAAGGGATGACTTGTGATGGGAGAAATGAGGAGGAGGCAGATTTCCACCAAGAAGATTATCCCAGCAGGGAAAAAAAAACCAACCCAGACATCTCCTTGTGCCAGCAGGGAGAGAGTTGAGGTAAAAATAAGAAAGAGTGAGAAATGGGTAGCAGGGATGAAAAAATCAGAGCGAGTTGTGGGGTTTTGCAGTGGGAGGATGGATTTCCTGTGGGCTGGAATACAGGCAGTGGCTCCACAGTCCAGGGTGGCACAGCTGTGAGAGCAGAGGAGCCTTGGCCTCGTTGGCATGGACGGCTCTGCTCCCAGAGCCTGGACCCCTGGCCTGCTCCAGAGTCACAGCCATGCTGCTGGATTGGAAGCTGGCATCAGTCTGAGCAAGCGGAGGAAGCACCTGGAAACAGAACCCCCTGGGGCAGCACAGCCTGGCCAGAGGCCCAGACCCAGTAATGCTCTGGAAACAGTAAGGAACAAGGAGTGGCCAAGTCTGGTTTCAAAGGAGCCAAGAAAATGAGAGGTGTGTGTAGGGGCTGGAATCCTGCTCCTGGGCTGTGCTGTGACCAATCTTCACAGCATGGAAAACACACAGCTCCTCCTGGAAAGGGAGCTGGGAAGGGTCTGGAGAAGAGGGCTGGGGAGGAGCAGCTGAGGGGGCTGGGGTTGGTTAGTCTGGAGAAGAGGAGGCTGAGAGGTTAAGAGAGGGGAAATCAGAGCCAAGGGAAATCAGTCCCCCACACATAGTGCCCAGGGTTGAGGGCAAGAGCACCCAGCTAAGAGGTGTGCTGAAGAGCAAGGGAAGAGCAGGAGCAGACCAAGACACCAGCAGGCCAAACAAACATTTCTGTTACCTGCACTGCTGTAGGACACAAAAACCCCAGCTGTGGATCAGGGCCAGGCCTTGGAACAAAGCAGATCCTTGGATCTCTTGCTCAACACATGTGTGCTGAACTGGATGCCAGTGAGGAATGCCCTGGCCTCAGGGATGTAACTCTGGGTTCCTGTGAGCACAGGTAGAAGTATTTACAGAGTTGGGGTCTCTCAGAGAGGGAATTTCCAACAGGGCTCTTGGCAACCAGAAGTTTCTGCTGTGAGTGCTGCTGAGCTCCACACCAGCATCTTGGTAACCAAACTTAGTAAGCTTGACACTGCCAGGCACAATGGGCAACTAAAATCCTGTTTGTGATGCAGCCACTGAAATGCAGGAAAGCAGCAGCAGCTCTCCCCCAGCAGCAGCAGCAGCAGCAGCCGCAGCAGCAGCAGCAGCAGCTCTCCCCCAGCAGCAGCAGCTCTCCCCCAGCAGCAGCAGCAGCAGCAGCAGCAGCAGCAGCAGCAGCAGCAGCAGCAGCAGCAGCAGCAGCAGCAGCAGCAGCAGCTCTCCCCAAGCAGCCTTCCTGACTTTACAGAAATTGCTTTGTCTCTCTTGTGGGGAAGACAAAACAGGAGCAGAGCTTTAACCTAACCCCACGAATCTATTCTAAAGGAAGCCAGACCCACACTACTTATTTTGGGGCTTACATTTCACCAGGCCAAGTGTTCTGAGTTCCCCCAGGAGCAGGATGTTTGTATTTACAGAATTCCCTTAATCCATGATAAAAATCCTCTGAGCTAAAGCAGCTTCCCAGTCTCCAAATCTCTGGGATAACACAACTCACTCCCAAGATGTTTATTTACCAACACCCATCCCTCTAGGCCAAGCTTAGCAGCCAGTGGCTTTATCCCTGGGATAATGCTAAGTCCCCATCTGACAACCTTCTTTCTCCCAGGGAATTACAAAGGCAGGAATTTAGAGAGACAGTTTTGGTTTTCACAACCTGCCCTAAGCAATTTGATCTTCCCAAGCTGCTGAATGAGCCAAATGTCAGCGAACAAACACCATGGACTCACAGAGAGGTAGGGGCTGGAAGTGCCCTCTGGAGGTCATCCAGTCTGAGCCAGAGCAGGATCACCCAGGGCAGGTCACGCAGGAGCACATCCAGGTGGGTTTGGAAAGCATCCAGAGAAGGAGACTCCACAACCTCTCTGGGCAGCCTGCTCCAGGCCTCCAGCACCCTTTCAGCAAAGAAGCTGAGGTGGAACCTGCTGGGTTTGTGTCCCCTGCCCCGTGTGCTCTCCCTGCTCTGTCGCTGAGGGCCAGGCAGCTTTGCTGTGAGCAGAGGGAAGGACGATGGGCGAAGAGCTGCTGACCCCAGAGCTCCTGAGCACCTGCCCCAGAGCAGGAGTGGCCTAGGGACATCCTTACACGCTTGGTCCTGCCTGGAGTCCCAGGGGCTCAACTGCCAGCTGCATGCCTGGAGATGCGGAAGAATCTGGCTTCACTTTTCCCCCTTTCTTCTCGTTCAGTTACTTTGTTCCAAACCCAAGGGGTCCCGGAGAGTGGTTATGCCTGGCTAGAAAAATAAAGCCATTGAGTAGAGAACACCTCAGGGGGTGAGCAGGTACCTGAAGGGAGCTGCTGCAGATGGGAACTGCTGCCCAGCCACAGGCTGGCTGAGTCTGGAAATCAGCAGCTATTGTGCAACAGTCTTGAAATCAATCAGGATTGTCACCTACTTCTTGCAAGCACGATGCAGCAGGTCCTGGACAGGTGGCTGTGAAGAGGAGCAGCCCAAACATGCTTTTGCTTTTCCAAGGCTTTTATTCTGTTTCACAGATCTATTACAGCAGGGAGATGATTACAAGTGACTCAGAACATTTACCTCCAAATCAAAGGAGAAAAACACAAACCCCATCGAGGGAGGTGAGATGAGAGCTGCTGTGTGCCAGGTGTGCTTTAAGGGCACAGAAGAAGTATCTAAAACCACATCAGGATTGAGAACTTTGCAGAGAGCTTTTGGTGTGGTTACCATTTTGACACCATGGACCTCTGAGGTCCATCTGGGCCAACTCCAGAGAGAGTTGCCCAGGACTGTGTCCAGGCAGCTTTTGAGTATCTCCATAGGCAGAGACTCCAAAGCCTCCCTGGGGAACCTGTGCCTGGCCCTCTGCAGAGTCAAAAACTGTTTCCTGATGTTCAGAGGGACCCTCCTGTGCTCCAGTTGGTGCCCAGCCTCTAGGCACGCTGGCAGGAGCCTGGCTCTGTCCTCTTTGCACCTCCCTTCAGGGACTGGCAGACATTAACAAGATCCCCCCTGAGTCTTCTCCAGCCTGAACAGTCCCAGGTCTCAGCCCTTCCTCACAGCAGAGATGTTCCAGTCCTGCTGTCTTGTCCCTCCAGCAGATACCAAGGTGGCTGAACCCCCCTCCAAAGATCAGGGCCTACAAATTCAATCCTGAGGCTGCTCCTAGCTTTCTGTGGAGGGCCTGATCCTCTTTGTCCTCCCTGGTCACCTTTACCTGTCCTCTCCCCAACCCCTCCCGGTGAGCTCTGTCAGCTCCTCGCCCCCCCAGGCAGTGGGGATGCCCTCCAGCTGCTCCCTCATATAAAGGACAACTCTGCCTCCTTCCTGCAGAGCCTGCACTGCTGACCTCCTGGCAAGCCCAGCACATGGAGAACTTCATTAGAAAGTGAGAAACCCAAGAGTAGAAGAAAGGCAAAAAGTGAAACAGAAAACCAAAAGGAGGTGTCTGTGAAGTCCATTTTATGGCAAACTTCCAGGCCTTTGGCCACTGGAAAGCAAAAAATCCGTGGATTTCATATAAATTCTCTGTAGAAAGGAATGTCTGTGAGCTGTGTACAGTATGGCCCAGAAGAAACATCTCAGCATCAGGCTAAGAGAGCTCCTCACAGAGGAAAAGAAGGTGCTTACGTCGTGGTTTCCTCTTCCCAACGGAATACTGTCTGCAACTGGAGCAGTGCCCCAAAAATACCACTGTAGGAAGCAGAGGAATTCCTTGAGTGGGAAGGAAGGGCAGGAACCAGCCCAGGCCTCCTACTGCAGGCTGCCCTTAGAGTCTGTGTGGTTGACTGGCAGGGGGTGAGCCTCTGTGTTGAAGACCCAATCGTGCAGGGACAGCACATCGTCCTCCGAGAACAGCAGGTACAGGTACCTGGAGCCAGGGGGCAAGGGGATGGGAGCAAAGGCAGAGGACACTCAGGTGAGACTCCCAGCACGGAGCACAGAACCCCAGCACGGCGGAGGCTGGAGGGGACCTCTGGAGCTCACCCAGTCCAACCCCAGCAGGGCACCCACGGCAGCTTGCCCAGGAGCACAATGCTCAGGGCGGGTTGGAAGCTCTCTGGAGAAGGACAACAACCTCTCTGGGCAGCCTGCTCCAGGCTCCAGCACCCTCACACCAAACAATTTTCTCCTCCTGTTCAGATGGAACCTCCTGGGCTCCAGTTTGTGCTCTCTGCCCCTTGCCCCTTGTTCTGTCCCTGGGCACCACCAAGCAGAGTCTGGCCCCAGCCTCTTGTCCTCCATCCTTTAGCTCTTGCTGAGCACTGATGCCCTCTGGGGCTGCTCTTCTGCAGGCTCTCAGCCTCAGGGCTCTCAGCCTTTGCTCCCCACAAAGCTGCTCCAGGCCTCTCTACTTACTTCAGAGTCTCTGCCAGGAAGAAACTCTGTTGCATGTTGTCGTGGGTCGGGGTCGTGGTGTACACATCTCGGATGCCAGAGAAGCCAGCTTCTACTCTGCAGTGTTTTTCCAGGGCCTAGGAAAAGGAACAGGAATCTCAGCACCACATCTCTGCCTCTCTGAAAGGCCCCCAGGGGTGGGGATTCAACTACCTCACTGTGGAGCCTGTGCCAGGCTTTCAGAACCCTTCCAGTGAAAAAGCTTCTTTTAATGCCCAATCTAAACCTCCCCTGGTGCAGCTTGAGGCCACTTCCTCTTGTCCTATCAGTTGATAACAGGGACAAGAGCCCAACCCCCCCCTGGCTCCAGCCTCCTCTCAGGAAGCTGTAGGGAGCAATGAGGTCTTCCTCAGCCTCCTCTTCTCCACACTAAACGTCCCCAGCTCCCTCAGCTGCTCCTCCCCAGCCCTGTTCTCCACACCCTTCCCCAGCTTTCTGGACCTGCTCCAGCCCCTCAGTGTCCTTCTTGGAGCGAGGGGCCCAACCCTGACCCCAGTGTGGCCTTCCCAGTGCTGAATCCAGAGGGACAATCCCTGCCCTGCTCCTGCTGGCCACACCACTCCTGACCCAGGCTGCTGGCTGCACTCCTGCCTCTGCCCTCTGCTCTTTCCACAACCAAAGGGAAGAGTTTTCCAAGACTCCAGCAGCCTGTAGGAGTTTTCCAGCCTTACCTTCACCACCTCCCAGCCCCACTGCCTGTACTTGGGGTCGTGTGTCAGCCTCCACAGGTACATGTAGCTCTCCACTACCTCGGGCCGCAGGATGTAGTAGCGCTCGCTGAGCCTGGTGGCCATGGCCTCACTGCCGGCGTCAAAGCGGAAGGCTTCAGGCCCCAGCTTGGTGTCTAGACACAACCACAGACAGGCAATGAGCAGCTGCAGGAGAAAGCACAACTCTCCAGGTGCTTCTGTGCTGCCCTCATGCCAGCATTTAACTCAGGCTCCTGTCTGAGGCCAGATGAGATCAGTCAGGCCTGGGGATTGGATCAATCTCACTGCTGATGTCCAGCCAGGGGCAGCTCCATGCAGTGCATGAGCTGTGCCCACTGCCACTGCTCTCTGTAGCTGATGTCCAGCTAAGGGCAGCTCCATGCAGTGCATGAGCTGTGCCCACTGCCACTGCTCTCTGTAGCTGATGTCCAGCTAAGGGCAGCTCCATGCAGTGCACAAGCTGTGCCCACTGCCACTGCTCTGTGCTATGCCTGGCTGCCATCCAGGTGAGGATGAAGTGTTTCTGAGGGTAGCTACAGCTGATAACACACAGATGTGGACCAGCTGTTCTGCTCTGTAAGGACAGACACCTTGCAATGAATCTGTCAAACCTCCCTTCCCTTCTTGCCTGCCAAGGGCTGTGGAAGGCCAGACCCACACCACCCTGCTGCTGGAGGGCAGAGCAAGGCTTCAGCCCTGAGTTCACTTCCCAGCTGTGCCACAGGAGCTCACATCTGCCTGTCCTGCTCCAGCTGCCTAAACCATGCTGCTGTTTCTTCCAGGCAGCCCAGGAAGAGAGGCCTGAAAGCCACCCACTGGGATGCAGATGTTGCTGAGGCACAACCCCCCTGCTGCAGAGCTCTGCCACACACAGCTGGAGGCCCTGGGTGCCCCTGGCCAGCCCTGCGGGTACCTGAGCGTGTGTAGGACTCGTGGCATGTGTTGGTGATCTCTGCTGCCAGGCTCATGTAGTGCTGCTTCCTCTCCTCCGCAGCCTGCTCAGCTCCCAGTGCTATCATGCCCCCGGAGAAGCAGGCCAGGTGGCCCATTTTGTGGTCCAAGATGCCACCCCTCCATTCGGCAATGTAGGTCAGGCCTCCAGCAGACTTCTTGACCAAGTGCTTCTCTATTGCCTGAAGGGATGCAAATAGGGGCTGAAGGTACTCACTGGGCAGGTAAGTGTAAGTTACTCACTAGGCACTGCAAGACACTTAGTGGGCAGGAGTAAGGAGGAAACTCAAAGACCAGCAGGCCAAGGGAGGGGGATTCTGCCCTCTGCTGTGCTCAGCCCCCACCTGCAGCACTGCCTCCGGTTTTGGGACTGGAGCTGCCGGAGAGCGTCCAGAGGAGGCCAGGAAGATAATCAGAGGGCTGGAGAACCTCCCCTGGGGGGTCGGCTGAGAGAGTTGGGGCTGTTCAGCCTGGAGAAGGCTCCAGGCAGACCTTAGAGCAGCCTGAAGGGGCTCCAGGAGAGCTGGGGAGGGACTTTAGACAAGGGCTGGGAGTGCCAGGATGAGAGCGAATGGACTGAAACTTGAGGAGGGCAGATTGAGCCTGGAGATTAAGAAGAAACTCTCGGGAGTGAGGCTGGGCAGGCACTGGCACAGGCTGCCAGGGAGGCTGTGGGTGTCCCCTTCCTGGAGGTGTTCCAGGCCAGGCTGGATGAAGCCTTGAGCAACCTGTGCTGGTGGAGGTGTCCCTGCCTGTGGCAGGGGGTGGGACTGGATGCCCTTCAAGGTCCCTTCCAACCCAACCCATTCTGTGACTCCGAGACCACTTCCCCTGCAGTATTCTGACCAATGTCCCCCCAGGCTGCTCCTTACCTCCAGTGCTTCGTCGTACATCCTTTTAGCTTCAGAGTCCTTCCTGTCTGACATCAGCCAGGATTTGATGAGATATTCATAGAAGCTGTCCCCAAGCCCCCCAATGGAGACGTGATCTGCAGTAGGGAGGCCAGAAAAAAGAACTTCAGGTCCACCACGCTCGGCAGTGAGCAGCTGCTTTACAAAGAGCAAACAAACACCTCCTGTTTAAGGCCCTTGTTCTCTGCTGCCTCCTCCCAGTGTCATGGGGAGAGCCTGCAGCGTTTCCTTCTCAAAGGGGAAGAAAGGTGGAAAGTGCAATCAGGAGAGAAATGCTCCAAGCATTGGTGTCCCTTCCCACAACTACTCAGAGGTCTCATTTTGCCACACTTTTTTACCCTGCCACTCCAAGGAGCTTCCTGTTCGTGCAGCAATCAGCATCAATCCCAGCCTCAGGAACCAGAGGCAGGTTTCAGAGGACCTCTGCCTCAGGAAAGGGAGGACACAGCCTGGGTCACGCCGAGCTGCCGCAGGGACCTTCCCCTCCTGTTTGTATGCCTGGCTCATGGTGAGCCTCTGTCCCCTGGGGAAGGTTGGGGCTGTTGGTGTATTAAAACGATAAAGTCAGCTACAAGGCTCCACACTGAATATTTTCTTCTCGCAGCAATCAGACTCCCAAGGCTGCCTGCTCAGAGCACTCTGAGCTGCGACCTTCCTGCAGAGGAGGATGCTGAAGAATTGCACTGTGAAATGAGCCTGACAGCTGCAGGCTCCTGCCCGGGGGGGACTGCTGGCTGCATTTGTAGCCTGAAGCTATACCACAGCGCAGGGCGGAGGGGGGAAGCAGCGTTTCTGTTCTCCCCAGCAGCCAAGGCCTCCCCTTTTCTTCAGCAGCACAAGGCAAATTGTGGCCTCAGCCCTCCCTGTTAATGACCCCAGCCCCGTGCCTGCATGCAGCCTGCCCTGGCATGGCAACAGAGGCATCAGCAGAGGCAGAGGCAGCAGCAGAGGGAGAGGGAGAAGCAGCGGCAGCAGAGGCAGCAGAGGCAGCAGAGGCAGGAGCAGAGGCAGCAGCAGAGGCAGCAGCAGAGGCAGCAGCAGAGGCAGCAGCAGAGGCAGCAGCAGAGGCAGCAGAAGGCTCCCAGAGTTAGCTGCTCACATTTTTATTTTCCCTTTCACATCTATCAAGTCCTGAGGCTTATCCTAAATCCTAAATCCTACCAAGAGAGGAGATCAGCAGCCATGCATTTTCCTGCCCCGAAGAGCAAATCTCCCTGATCCAGCCTGTCCAATGATCCATGGAATAATCCACAGCAAAACAATGAGATTAGGAGCATGGATTCGGGAGGGGAATAAACACACAGCAAAAGAAAAAGGCACAGGGCAAGGGGAGAGAGTGCAAACAGTGACTGCACAGCCTGCAGCTCTGCGACCCTGAGCCTGTCAGTCAGAAACTCACCAAAGCAGCAGCTCTGGTACCTAATTGCTTTCCAGATGGCATCAGCTCTGGCAGCGTTTGCCCCCTGGGCACTTGGCATAAACAAACCTCTTACTGCAGCAAGGGGACTGCACTTCCATTTCCTAAAGGTAACAACTGCACTCGAAGGGGCACAGCACTGCCTGCTCCTCCAGCAATCTGCTGGGCTCAGCCAGGGCAGAGAACGAAGCTTTTAAGGAAATGACAGCAATTGGGAGCACAAACAGCTCCTGCCAGGAGCTTTAATGACAGCAGAGAAACCAGAGCCTGGCACCCGCGGGGAGCAGCTCTGCGGCTGCAGGCTGCAGCTGCCTCCCTGCTTTGGTCCCAATCTCTCTCTCAACCAGCAGTATTGGAGATGCAGGAGAGGTTGATCAGTTTGTTCCCTCCCTGGGAACATGGATCCAGCCCTGAAGGTCACCTCAGGAGCAACTGCCACAAGCAGCCTGCGCCGGGAGCTGCCCTCCCGATGTGGAAGGCTGAGGGAGAGGTTAGCTCCAGTCCTCTGCCATAAATCATCCTTGCCCACAACAATTAATCAGAGGCCACTTTTAATAAGCTCCAAGAACCAGCAACAGGCTCCTCTGTATGCCAGCAGGGGTGGGTGCAGGTCAGCACAATGAAGTAGAACTTGCAGACGTAAATGGAATTCAATCAGTGGCAGGAGAGGTGAATGCTGAGTGCCCAAGCTGAGTGCTTTAACCACCCGAGGGAAGGGCACAGCCCTCCCCTTTCCCAAGGATCCTGCAGCCATCCCCTGTGGCACCAGCCAGCTGCTTCTCCTCTCAGCACCAGTGCCCAGGCACAGCCAATGCTTGTGTCTGGTCAAACCTGCACTCTGGCTGCCACCTGGGGCTAAGCTCCACAAAGCAGCGTCCCAGGGGGCAGGAGGGGATGGGAGATTTGTTCTGTGAGTGGAACATACTGCAGCAGCTCTGCTGAGACAGCAGCGGGGGGAAGCTGAACTGCTTACAAAGGGACTGGGGAACTTGGCAGTCCAAGCAATGGGACAAGCTCAGGAGCCTCTCTCCTTCCCTCAGGGCACCGAAGGACAGCTCTGCTTTGATGGGGCAACTGCAGCCATCCAGGGGGCTCTGCTGGGACACCTTGCAAGCCAAGGCCTGTGGAGCAGCAGGGAGGTGCTGAGATGGCAGCTGAAGGTCAGGGATTGCTCACAGCTGAGAGCTCTCCGACTGGCTCAGATGATGGCAGCCAGGCAGCCGCCTGCCACTTACAGTCAGAGCTGTGAACGCAGGAGCTGGAAAGGTCTGGAGCCATCAAGATGAGCAAACGGTGCAGTGAGACATGGGGACATGAGGTAATGCCACAGCTCACTGCAAACTGCTCAGACAGGACCAGTGGAAATCCTCTGACAGGTTCAAAACAGCCTCTGCAAAAGGAGACTTCTTCCTCTGACAGAGGAACACCAAACCCAGCAGCTCTCCCTTGCCAATGCAAGCAAATCCCCACGGAGCAGCTAAGTCCCCAGGGCTGTGATTTACCTCAGCCCAGGAGTTTCCTCACTTTTACCCTTCCCTCTCTAGGGGGAAGTGAAGAGATGTCTGTGTGAGGCTCATTGCCAGCTGGGGTTAGAGCATGGCAATGCCCACATGTCTTCAGTGCCAGGCTCAGCACATGCCTGTCTCACCCTCCTGGCACCAGCCTGCACTGTGCAGAAGTGCCATGGTAACAGGGACATGACTGCACACAGGAGAACACGGCCCTAGGCCCCGGGGGGAGCAGCAGCTCTGCAAGCCCTCTGCCTCTCCAGGTGCTTCCTTCCTTCCTGCAGCAGGGCAGCAGCAAATCTCCCTGTCCAGCTCACAGGCAGCTCTCGGGGCTATGTGATGACTGCAGGATGAGCTCTTCACAGAGAGGTGCTGATTTCTGACCTCTGGGTGCTGAACCATGCAGCATTATCCTCCCCTGTGCCAGGGGGGCCTGATCTCCCCAGAGCTGAGACTCTCAGCTGGAGAGCAGGCTGGGGGCAGATGGCAGCAATGACTGTGCTGCCTCTGCCAGGGCAGGCTGCATTACCCAGCCACACTGGCACAGCCTGCTGAAGGGCCCTGCTTGGCTTGCTGCTCTGACAGGCACTGCTGCTGCCCAGACAGCAAGGGGAGAGAAATGCTCCAAGCAGGGCTCTGAGCACACAGATACCTTGAGCTCAGGGATGATACCCTCAGCACAGGGGTGACATTCTGAGCTCAGTAACACCCTGAGCACAGTGGTACCTGCAGCACAGTGATACCTACGCTGCACCCAGTTCCCTGTCACCGGGCTCAGAAAGTTGGGATAAAGGCCTTGAGGCTTCTCGACTCTGTTCAGGACCTTGCGGATGTTCATCACCTAGGAAAGAGGAGAGAGGAGAAATCAGTGACCTGGCTGCAGGAGCCAAGGGTTCTGCCCTGTCCCTGGGAGCTCTGCAGCTCACTGCTGAGCTCTGGCTGAGCAGGCACAGCAGCCTCTCAGGTCAAGCATCACCAGCCCAGCACAGCTCCCCTCTTCCTCTGAGCAATTTGTCACTACCACTATCCTCAGGAACCTTCAGCTTGTCTCCTCCACTTCACATCACCAACCTCCTTCAGCTCCCCTGCAGAGTCTCCTGGCTTTGTAGATTCCTTTCACCCTCTGTTTCTCTCTCCTGCTCCCCCACCCTTTCTGTTTCCTTACACTCCATCCTATTCCCCATTCTGCTCTCCTGGCTCCTTCCTTCCCTTTTTCCCATTCCCAAATTCTTGTCTTTATTTCACAACTGTCAGACCTGCACTGGAATCATCCTGAGAAAGCATCACTTGGAGCTTGTCACTGGCAATCCCTAGCCCCACTGCCTGCTTTCGCCCCACTGTGGAGCTCTGACCAGGCCTCATTTCCTCTGGGCCCAGCAGAGCAGTTTGAGGCTCTTAGCTGGGACAATTTGTCTCCCTCCAAGCTGGCTCTGCAGGGCTGTGCAGCAGAAGCTGTCTTGCTGGTATCTAGCAGCATACACTCATTGAGCTGCTCTCACATGCACTGCAGCATCACCTGGGGTAGAAACAAAGGTAAAGCCTAACATTAACAGATCTCCAGTGACAAGTTGCACAAGAGGGCTCCAATGTGTCAGCTGTTAGGGCCCTGCCTCAGCAGAAATGCTGCTGGCTGGAGCAGAACATTTAATACCTGCTCAGAGCAAGGTGGTCTGCAAGTACAAGGCTCTGCTCCTGTGACACCAGGAGCAGCAATCAGTTCTGCAGCCTGCACCCAGCAGATGGTTGCATTTTGGCCCTTGTCAGACTCAACTCTTTGCTACAACTTCACACTCCTGAGATGCTGGGAGGGACATCTCCGCCTCCCTGGTGGCTGCAGGTGGTGGAAAGGCAGCAGAGGTGAAGGAGCAAAGCAGACTGGGGTTAGCTGCCTCCCAGGGCCCACTGCTATGACAGATGTCTGAGGGCAGCTGGTGCCCAGGATGATGCCCTGAGGCCTGCTGACCTCTGCAGCCTGCCAGGCTCTGCTTTCTAAATCCCACTCCGAAGCTTCCTCCTCTGGTGAGCTGCAGTGGTGCTGGGGAGGAGGAGCAGGCTGCTGCCAGGGTGCCTGCTGCAGGCAGCCCCTGGAGCTGTGCTCCACACTGAGGCCAGCAGGATGGAGAGCAGGGACTTGCCTTTTCTGCAAACACTGGGCTGCCAGAGAGCTCCGAGAGGTGCAGGAATTCCAGGTGCAGGGTGCCAAACTCTGCCAAAATGCTGCTCCCAGCCGATGCCCAGCCCCAGCTCCAGCTCATGCCGCTGCAAGGAGAGAAAAGGGAACCTTCAGTGCCAGGAAACCACAGCCAGAGCCTCAGGGCCCCCCGGCGCAGGTCCTGGCTTTGCACACCAGGGCACAGAGAGGCTGTGAGGCCTCTCCAGGAGCAGTTCTTTGCCACAGGATTGTTTGGGATGGGGCACACAGACTGCACATGCTGGGGGGCTGCAGCTTTGCTGGGAGAGCAGTCACAGGGGCACAGAGTTAGGTTGGGAGAGACTTTCAAGGTCGTTGACTCCAGAAGTTAACTCAGCACTGCCAGGTCACCACTAAGCCATGGCCCCCAGCACCACAGCTCTGCCTCTCAGAAACACCTCCAGGGATGGGGATTCAGCCACCTCCCTGGGCAGCCTGTGCCAGGCCTGGAGAGCCCTTTCAGTCAGGAAGTTCTTCTCCTAATATCCAACTCAAACCTCCCCTGGTGCAACCTGAGGCCATTCCCTCTCATCCTATCACTTATCCCTAGGGAGAAGAGCCCAACCTCCACCTGGCTCCATCCTACATGGAGCTGTAGAGAGCCAGAAGGTCTCCTTCAGCCTTTCATCCAGCATCCCACTTCAGCAGGTCAGGGTCCCTGAGCACTCCTGCGTGGTGTCCAGTGGGCAAGGTTCACAAATCGAACCCCAGCAGGGAGGAGGCTTCCATCTGGCAGCGCTGTTGGGGTGGAGGTGCTGGAGGGAGCAGGTTGGCAGTGGGGGCAGCACTAGATGGCGCCTGGCAGCTGGGCTGGCAGAAGGAAAAGGCTTCTGCTGCTCACAGCAGGCTGAAACTGAAGAGTTCTCCAAGGGGGATGGGAGGGGGGGAAAAAATGAAGTTTCTCCTCCCTGTGCTGCTCTAGGGCAAAGCATCTGCGGTGCGGAGCTGATTGCTCTGCCCTCAGATCAGCACCGAGGTCAGGCTGCTCCCAGGCAGGGCTCTGGCAGTGCCAGGAGGCTGCTTTCCACTTGAACACCCTGGGTGCAGCCCAGATGGGCACCCCAATAACAGCGACTCGCCAGGGCAGAGATCCCCCTGGCCGGGAGCAGCTTAATGTGGCACTACTCTGGCACTGGGCAGAGCTGCCGGAGCTGGCAGCAGCTGGCCCTGAGCTGGGTCTGCAGAGCAATCCCTGCGTGTCCTCAGCCCCGTGGGGAGTCCATCACTGCCTTCACTGACTGTGCTGAAGGGACCCTCTGCCAAACTCCATCTCACACACACTGCCCTGAGCTCCCTCGCACCAGCACCAAACGTGGCTGTGCTGCTGTGACGGCAGCCAGGCTGGGCCCAGGGCAGCTGACACAACCCCCCCGGGGACCTTCTGTCCAGGCACTGCCTGCAAGGTCCATGCTGCTGGGAGCCCAAGGCCTGGGAAACTGAAGCAGGGGGGGCTGGGGGAAGCAGAGAATGTCTGCAGTGTGTCCCTGGGTTAAAGAGCAGCTTGGAATGACCTCCTGCAGGAAAGGAGTTTGGCAGCACTGCAGGCTGCACAACCTGGGGCTGCACAGCTGCCTTGGCTTGGAACAGCTCAGAGGACTCTGCTGGTCAAAGCACCTTGGGCTTCAAAAGAAAATGCCCAGAGCCCTGGGCTCTGTCCCCCAGCAACCTCAAACCCTGCCCAGGCTGGCAGTGTCTGCAGCACCTCCTTCCCCCATGCAGACCCAAAGCAGCAAACCAGAGAGAGACCAGGAGAGGCTGACGAGGACAGGTCTGGGGGTGCAGAGGGTTTAGAGGAGAGGTGAGGGAAAGCAGGGGGCAGGAACCTGGAAGAGGAGGCACCGAGGAGAGAAATGGCAGTGGGACAGGCAGGCAGAGAGCAGTCAGCAGCAGCCTGAGCAGGCAGTGTGCTCCTGGAGCTGGCAGGCAGCCTGGCAGCTGTGCCAGCAGGATGGAACCAGAGCTGTGTGCGAGGTGATGCAGAGCCTGTGCACAGCAGCAGAGGGGGGACAGGAGAGGAAGAGGATGAGGTGGGAGGAAGAGGATGAGGTGGGAGGGATGAAGGCAGCTGGCTGTGGCAGAGCCGGGGTTGGGGGTCTGCAGCACTGCTGGGTGCCAGCTTCTGTGCGGTTGCATTTTCATTCACGTTTCTGAATGCCACTCCTGACCCACACCCCCGAGCCACCCCCCAGGAGCCTGCACACGCTGCCAGACTCCTCCGGGGGTGAGGAGGTCCCTGTGGAATCAGCACATCCTTGCAGCAGCAGAGAATTCCTTCCTCCAACCCCCCCAAGCTCTGCTCTGCCCCTGCCAGCTGGGTCAGTGAGCTCTCCGCCTGCCTCCGCTCCCCCTCCCTGTCTCACACCCAGCAACTCCCTTCCCCTCTGCCTCTTCATCACATTCCTGCAGCAGTCAGACCACAGATTTTTGCTCGCTGTGTCCTTGCTCCTGAACACTCTGAGCCCTCAGCAGTTTGACTGCCCTGCAGCCAGAGCTCAAGGCAGCCGCAGGGGCTCTGGGCTGTGAGCTTGGTGTTACTTTGATTTTCTTTGCTCTTAGTCATGGTCATCAGCAACACAGGTGGGGGCCGTCTGGGCAGCCAGAGCCTGCTGCAGTCTGCTCAAAGGGCAGGGAGGCTTTGGCTTTTCTGGGAAAGGTTGGGCTGTGCCGAGCGTTATCAGCTGCAGAAGGAAGCAGAGTGTCTCCTCCCGCAGAAAGAGACAATGAAAGTCGTGCTTCGGCTTCGGCTTCCCCCGGGGATGAGCTGGAGATAAGGCAGGGGAAGGGTGGCAGTGCCCCCGGCACGGAGCAGTGGGAGCCAGGAGCTCAGAGCCTTGCACCGCGCAGGCAGCAGCCAGGAGCAGATCTGGGTAAGAGCTGAACGAGACTCAGGGCAGCTGCTCTGAGCTGTGCAAGAGGTGAGGACGAAAGGCTGTTGTTAACCCACATCTGCTGCTCCCCCTGCTTCAGCCAGCACCCAGCTCTGACCCTGGGGGGGTTGTTCGGAGGCATCAAACCAGGGAGCACTCTGCCAGCGAGCAGCAGACGCTGGGGGCCCAGCTTTTGGGTTTGCCTCTGAGAGACCTTCGGCGAGGTCCTTCCCTCAGCTGCCTCCGAGCCCCCCTCCGGCAGGAGAAGAACACCTACCTGACATGAAAGGTGGTCCGAGGGAAGGACTCACGGCTGGCTGAGTACTGCCAGCAGGGAGAGCACCAAAAGCCCTGCACACAGTCCCCTTCCTGGCAGCAAACTTCTCAGCCGGGCCCATGCAGCTCCTTCCCCAATTCTTCTCCCACGGAGCCTGGATAAATTCACAGGCCTCTGGCTGGGCAGAACCCAGAGAGCACCACAGGCTCCGTGCAGACTACAAATAACCTCTCAAAGAAAATGAGAGGCAGGGAAATAGGTTTGCAGCAGGGAGCCCTGCCAAGAGGTGGAGGAAGGAACCTCACAGCTCGGCCCAAATTCCTCCAGCACAGCTGGGGCTGAGTCGAGTCCCCTGCGCTCTGCCCAGGCTGGCAAAACCAACGACCTCCAAGAAGCTGCACTAGAAAGGGGCATCTGTGAGGAGCTGCTGCTGCTGCCCAGGTCCTGGTCTTGCACAAACCCTCAGCCCCACCGTGCCAAGCTGCTGAGGAGGTCTCTTGCCTGCCCAGGTTAATGACTCCGCGTGGGATGCCAGTGGGGGTGTTAAAAGCTGGCAGCAGTTTCTCCCCGAGCTCCAGAGCCTTCCTCCTGAACACCTGTTAAGAGAAGAAGAGGAGGTAAATATTTGCTGTGCTGCTGGTGACACTCAGGCTCTCTGCCTCCTTTCCAACCCATGGCTCCAAACTCAGCCTTGGCAGAACTTAACCCTGCTGCCACTCTGGCTGTGCTGCTGCCCTTGTGCCACTGCCTGCCAGGCCTGATGCTGCCAGCTGCCTGAATGTCCCACACCAAACCAGCCCCAAGTGCCCTGCCAGGCCCTCAGCCTGGACGAGAGCAGCCAGAGATGCAGAGCTCAGAACCCCCTCGAGGCCCCAGCAGCACAGTTCCGTGATCGGAGCCGACCCAAAGCTGAGCCTCTGGGGGCAGATTCTTCCCTTTCCCTTCCCCTGGGCTGGCAGAGGGCACAGGGAGGTGAAACGACCAAACCCAAACCAAAAGAGCTCTCCCCAGGGTGAAGCAGTGAGAGGTTCACACCAGTTTGTGTCACCTCCTGTTGTCACACCCAGCATTTCCACAGGACAATCTTTTCCTGGCAGCTCTGCCCCGGGAAGGGTTGGAGGCTCCATGGCTCAGCTGCTCCTTTTCCATTTGGGATGTTTTGGGGCTTCAAATCAAACCACAGCCTGTGCTGGCTTGCAGCACGAAGCCACCAGGCACAATTATTTTGGGACAAAGTGATACAAGCACTAATCTTTGCTCCAGAGATTAGTCCTGACCAAGGGAAGCCTCTAAGTGACTCAGGAGCTGAAGCAGAAGCCTTTTACCTCTAGCCCTGCTCTGCCAGCCCAAGCTGTCACTCCAGCTCTCAGGAAGCAGGAATTTATGGCTCTGAAAGTACAGCACTGGGGAAACCTGAGCTCTCCTGTGGGCTTGCAGACCTTTGATGCACTCATAGGAGAGAGAGGTTTGATTCAGAAGGGAAAGGAAAAGGCAGGGACTTGATTTTTGCCTGGGTATGTGACAGGCACTGCCCTGGCTGCTGAGCATCACTTCAGGGGGTCACTGCTGGAGCTCCAGGGTTTAATGGTGGTTTCTTCTTGCTCTGCTGATCTGAAGCCTGTTGAAGCTGTGACTGAGACCAGCCCTGAGTCTGGAGGCACTCTTTGAGAGTTTTCCCTGGAGGGAATTCACAGGCAGAAAGTCACTCCTGGAACTCACTTAAAAGCAACCCAAGTAAGAGAGCTGCTCCTGTGCCTCTGCGGCTCAGTGACACAGCTCCTGCTGCTCTGGGGGCAGCTCCAGGCAGGGCCCTGCACAGCAGCAGAGCTGAGCTCTCGTTCAAGAGCACTCTTCCAGCTCCTCCACTCACAGAACTCCCTCTTGAATCAGCTTCTGCTTGCCTAAGACTTCCAGGGCAAAGGAATAATCTCTTCATCTCTCAGCCAGCTGTAGAATTCCAGCCCTGCCACATTAGCAAACAGCTTAGGGCATTAAGCCCTGGCCTGTGCCAGGCTGGAGGGGAAGAAGTGGAGGCAGAAGTCTCCTGCTTCAGCCAGGGCTGCTGGGGGACAGGAGCATCCATAGGGAATGAGAGCATCCATAGGGAATGAGAACACCCACGGGGAATGGCTGCTTCACCACGCTGGAGGAGAGCTGGGGCCCACCCCCATGCACGGTGCAGGGGACATTTGGGACATTTGGTGGGGCTGTGCCACAAGCTGGGAGGATGCAGGTCCCCTGCCCTGGCAGCTTGCCACCTGCTGTCCCTGCACCCCAGGGCACCTCCTCTGGGGCACTGCTGCTGCAGAGAGAGCCCAGGTGGAGTCTGCAGCGCTGGGCACTAACCCAGCTCTGCCCTCCTTAGTGGAGGCAGAACCTGGAGTGAAGTCAGAAGAAATCTTGCCTGTGTTTGGAATACAAAGGAGCAGAGATCACTGCCAGAGGCATTCCAGCAGGCAGCAACGTGGCCAACCCAAACCAGACCCTGCTGGGAGTGCCCACAGGAGAGCAGCTCCCTGCCAAGGAGCCGTGCAGCGGCACAGGGTGGGTAGAAGAACAGCACTGGCACCTCCAGGGTCGTAAGGAACTGCCAGGCTCAGCCTGCTGCTAGGGAGAGCTGATCTGATGCTGAGAGGAAAACCCCCTGAGGTCCCTCTGGGTGAGCCCCAGGCAGGGCTGCTCAAACCAAACCAACCTCTTCTCCAGTCAGGTAGTAGGCAGCCAGCAGTCCCCCGACGTAGCGAATGTTCACCTCGAACAAGGAGGCCTCCCCGTTCTGCAGGCACAGAGAGGCTGCACTGCAGGGGCTGCAGCTGCAGGCAGCTGGCTGCAGGCAGCCCCCTCAGTGCCCCTGCCCCCACCCACAGCCCAGCACAGCCTGCGGGCTCAGAGCTCAGCTTCAGCTGCTCTGCAGGTGGAGCCTGGCAGGAAGAGAAGCACCCAAAGTGCCCTCTGTCACCCACCCATGACATGGGCACCAGTTAGGGCTAACAGATGGTCTGACTGGCCTTTCATCCATCCATGCTTCCTTCCTTCCATCCATGCTTCCTTCCTTCCATCCATGCTTCCTTCCTTCCTTCCATCCATGCTTCCTTCCTTCCATCCATGCATGCTTCCTTCCTTCCATCCATGCTTCCTTCCTTCCATCCATCCATGCTTCCTTCCTTCCATCCATGCTTCCTTCCTTCCATCCATGCTTCCTTCCTTCCTTCCATCCACCCATTCTTCAATCTGTGCTTCCATTCATCCATGCATCCATTTGTCCATTCATCCATGCTTCCATCCATCCATGCTTCCATCCATCCATGCTCTCACCTCTCTCACCTCCCCCCCCCTCCCCATCCTGTGGAGCTCTGCAGCCTGCTCCAGCTGCCCCTTCTCTAGCAGGGAGCTGCCTCTGGTGGTCTCCAGAGGCCCTCTCCAACTCCTGTCACTCTGTGCTGCTGGCTGCAGGCTCAGGGAGGACCACAGCCTGCAGAGTGGCTGCCATGGAGAGGCAAACTGCTCGAGGTCCCTGTGCCCACCCAGCACAGCCAGGGCTGGTTCCCTGTGCCACCCAGGGACCCTCTCACAGACAGCAGCCTGCTCTGTGCCCTCAGCTGCCTGCCAGCACAGCTGCACCCAGAACCTGCCTCTACACCCACATGGGTGCCCATGGAAGCTGTGTGAGGACCAAGTCCTGCCCTCCAGCAAAGGCCAAAGCCACAGCCCTCTCCCACCAGATCTCCCACCAGAGCAGCCCCCTGAAGGAGCCAAGGGGCACTGAGACCTCTGCCCTTGCCATGCACCCACAGGGCACAGACCAGAGCAAGCTGCTGGCCTCAGATGGGGACTGGAACTGCCTGAGACAGATCACAGCCCCCCAGTTCAAAGAGAGCTCGTGGGGCCCTGGAGTCTCTGCCTCACTTTCCTGGGCTGTTAAAGGTCCCTGGACAGAACCAATTCTTAATTCATTTCCCTTCCTCTCTCCCTCTGCTTCGCTTTCTGCCTGCTCCGATCCATGCCCAGTCCTGGCTCTGCAGATCAATCTCTGCTGCAGGCCAAGGCTCAAAGCTCTCATGGAATCCAGATAAATCCTCCCCCGGGTGATGCTGTCCTTTGTTTATTGATTTGGGAACGTCCTGGGAGCACTCCCCACATTCATCAGATGTGGTCTCCCCTTCCTGGGTCCCTGATGCCAGCCCTGCCCTCCCGACCCCTGCTCTTCAGTGGGGGCAGCTGCATGGATCACTCCCATGGGGAGAAGCTTTGCTCACCACAGACAACTAAGTTGGCATTAAAAACACAGAAGTTTGAGCTGCCCTCTGGTTTTAACACCCTCTGTGTGCCCCTGAGGAGATGCCATCAGCTCTCCCAGCAGGAATGCCAGGGCTGGCTTGCAGGTCAGGTCAGAGCTGTCTAAGAGGTCACAAAGTGAGCTCCCAGAAGTGGCTGGGAAAGCTTCAGCAGCCACAGAGAGGCAGTTTCTGGAGCTGCTTCTGGAGGTGACTCATGGATTCATGGCATGGGTTGGGAGGGACCTTAAAGCTAATCCAGTGCCAACCCCTTGCCACTGCAGGGACACCTCCACCAGCCCAGGTTGCTCAAGGCCTCATTCAGCCTGGCCTGGAACACCTCCAGGGAGAGGACAGCCACAGCCTCCCTGGGCAGCCTGTGCCAGTGTCTGCCCAGCCTCACTGACAAGAATTTCCTCCTGATCTCCAGTCTCAGTCTCCACTCCTCAAGCTTCAATCCCTTCCCTCTCACCCCACCACAACAAGCCCTTGTCCAAAGTCCCTTCCCAGTTTTCTTGTAGCCCCTTTCAGGTACTGAAAGGCCACCAGAAGATCTCCCCAGAGGCTTCTTTTCTCCAGGCTGAACAGCTCCTGTGGCCTGTCTCAGTTCTCTTCCTCCCACACCCACTCTGTGCTTCCATTTCCCTGCCACCATCCCACATTTCCCCTGCATGGGGCCCAGTCAAGGAGCTGAGGATTTCCCACCCCAGTCCCTGGCGGGTAGGGACCAAACTTAGCACAGGCAGGCAGTTAACTTGTTCCACCAACACCACCTCCTCACTGCCCTTCCTGCAACCCAGACCAAGCCACAGAAGCCTTAAGCACCGAATCCCCTTTGCAGCCAGGGGGCTGTGCCCTGCTGCGGCTCTGTGCCAGCTGCAGGCAGAGGATGGGAGCCTTCGGCCCCGGAGGAAAGCAGAGCTGAGTGGATTCTTCCTCCGGCAGACTTCACTGTTCCCTCCCCAAGAGCTTCTCAGAAGAGGCTGGGCACAGAGGGGGGCACAGGGAGGCACTGCAGGGCATTCCCAGTGACTGACTCACCACGTTCAAGTCGAAGCTCTCCTCCACCCACTTCTTTGCTTCTTGGAACTCCTGCTCCAGCTCCATGATGTAGAGAGTGTCTAAGGCATCCACCACCGTAGCTCCTCGGAGGCCTCCTGCATTGCAAAGGGGAGAGAGGGTGGTGAGGCCTCAGCCCTGCAGCCTCCTTGGCTTCCAAATCCATCTGCAGGAGCTGGGACAGGCAGCAGCTTCCAGTCTCAGTTCTGGGTACGTTTGGATGGGATCCCAACTGGTCATGGTCTGGGCTGAGGTCTTCTAACAGCACTGGCAAGCTCTGTACCCACACTGGAGAGGCCAAACGGGAAAGGTCTGATCCTTTTGGAGGAAAGCCCCCAGGGAGCAGCTCCAGACCCACACCTGAAGCCACCAACCACAACTGCAAGCCTTGGCCTGGCCTTCCAGTCCTGGCTCAGCCACGGGAGTCAGGCAATGCCCTCCCTGATCTTGAGATCCCAGCTCTCAACCTTAACTCAGCCTCACTCCAACCCTGTTCCAACCAGAGCCCAGTCAGAGTCACTTCTGCTGTGCAAGAGCACCCAGGACAGGACCTGGGACACTCTGTCCTGAGGCAGCCTCTGCACTTCTGCACCATGCCATGCCCTGGGGTGTGCCACTGCCAGCACAGCCACAGAGCACAGCCTCAGCTGGCAGCAGGCAGAGCAGGACCTCCGAGAACCCTGGGCAGAGAGTGGGCAACTCCGGGGGCAGCAACCTCCCTGTGGCTAAGGGAGCAGGCCCTGGGAGTTCACCACTCTCTGAAGGCTGGCAAGGGGCACTTGCAGATGAGGCAGATGCCAGCCAAGGCCCTGGGCTAACCATGTCCTCCACGTGGCAAGCTGCATGCCAAGGGCTGCCCTAGGCAAACGGAGGAGAGCAGAAGCTCCCTGGAGACAGTGCCAGGGCACACTGTGCCAGGACAGCACACAGGGGCTGCAGCCAGGGCAGCCTGGAGCAGCTCAGGTGAAAGGAGAGCAGAGATGCTGACAACCCTGGGGCTGGAGCTGCTCAGGGCCTGAGCTCTGCTCCTCTTAGGGGTCCCCCAGCATGGGGAAGCCAAGTGTGAGAAGCAACCTGTGGCTCAGCCCCCCTTGGGTACCTCAGCACACACAGACCCCCAGGTGGAGGGCTGCAGCCTGGACCCGGCACCAGTCAGCCCCTCTGGGTGTGGGACACAGGCCTGGAGCTGCCTCTCTGCTGCCAGCAGCCAGCTGCATGTGCAGCCCCACCCCTGCTCAGCTGCAGCCACATTCCATGTGGGAGCCCTGGCAGCAGGGATGCTTGGAGGAGGCTCAGGGTTTGTTCCTGCAGGAGAAACTGCTTGTGCCAGCTCTGCCCCTGCCACCTCCCTCTCCACCGTGCCCACAGTGGCTGGCACACACTGCTGATGCCCAGGGCTCCTCCTGACAGCTTTCCACGGGGCTCAGGTTGCTTCCTTCGTCTCACCAACACACTTTAGAAGGTGACTCCCAACTCCCTCAGCTTTCCCAGGCTTTCCCGGCGTGCCCAGAGCAGTCCTGGCCCTCCACTGCTGCCTTCAGCGCTACAGAGAGGAAACTCCAGCTGGGTGCACTGCTGAGGAAACTCAGCAGAGAGGTGAGGAAGGCAAAGGTGAGGCCATGGGTCACAGCCCTCCAGACCTTGGTCTCCTCTGCGGAAGAAAAGGGACTGTGAGTGCTGCACATCCCAGGCCTGCCCTGGAGGAGAAGGGCTCAGCTCCACCAGCCTCCTGCAGGGCTCCTTCCTGCTCTCAGCGTTCCCCTCCCGCCCAGGCATCATCCTGCCTTGTTTGGTTGATGCTACAAGATTGCAGTTTTGACACTTCTCACCCAGTCAGCAGATCATTGCTTTAATGAAAAACCCAACCAAGGCTTCCCTGCTCAGCTACAGATTGCTGCCTCTTGGATGCTGTCTGCATCAAAAGCAGGGGCTGGGGGAAAGGGATGAAGGCAGCAGAGGCAGCCTCTAGAAATCCGTTTGCTCCTGCGGGCTGGGGAGGTGCTCATCACCCTGCAGCTGTCCCCAGGAGTGCAATGGATGGAGGCAAACAGCCTCCAGCTCCCCTGGCAGGCTCCAAGGAGCAGCTGAGCTGCTGCCTGTGTGGCATCTCCTCCATGGAGAGCATCACTGCAGGCAGAGCTGCACTTGTCAGCCCCAGCCACACTTAGGAGCAGTGAGCAGGTGAGCTCTGCACGCTTGGCCCTCAGCAGGGAGAGACAGAGACCAGCTCGGAGCAGCCTGGGCATGGGTGAAGCATTTGAGAAGCATGGATCAGAGCCCAGGCTGGAAGGGACCTCAGGGATCATCTGCCCCAACCTCCCTGCTGTGGGCAGGGACATCTCTGAGCAGGCTGCCCAGGGAGGTGGCTGAGGACCCAGCCCTGGAGATACTCAGGGTGAGGCTCTGGGCAGCCTGTCCCTGCTGGCTGCAGAGGGGCTGGACTGGCTGAGCTTTAGAGGTCCCTTCCAACCCAGGCACTGTAATTCCATGAACTAGACTCAGCTGCCCAAGGCCTGACCTGAACTCCCCCAGGCAGGAGGCAGCCACAGCCTCCCTGGGCAGCCTGTGCCAGCCTCTCACCACCCTTCTGCTGCAGAACTTCTTCCTCAGCTCCAGCCTAACCCTGCTCTGCCTCAGCTTCAAACCATTCCCCCTTGGCCTGTCTCTGGCCACCCTCACCAGCCCCTCTGCAGCCTTGCTGAGCAGCAGCAGGCAGGGCAAGGCTGCCCAAGGCACAGTCCCCTGCCTGGGCCATGCCCAGGGTAACCCTAATGAGCTCACTTTGACTTGATGAAATAATCCACAAAGCTTCTCCTAATCTGCAGGGACACAAAGAGAGAAGCTGGATTTGCTCACCCTAAACAAGAGCCAAAGAGGCAACCAAGTCACAACTCCCTCTGATGATGCCCTGCAGTGAAAAGCAGCCCTGGGGCTGGCAGAGCCCCGGGACTGGCACCAGGGCTTAGGACCAGGCTGGGATCTTGGCTGCAGCACAGCTCCTGCTTGCTGAGCTGCCCTGCCCTGCAGGTGCTGGGAGCAGAGGGCACACCTGGGCCCCCTGTTTGAAGCATCCCCTGCCCACCCTGCCCCTGCAGAGCCCCAGGCCCTCTTTTGTGCCAGGGTCTTGCCCATGTTCCCTTCCCTCTGTCCTGGCTTCAAAGCAGGTGCAGGGCACAGGAGCTGCATCCTCCTTCTGCAGCTAACAAAGAGCTGCCCTGCAGCTTCACCCAACTCATGAGGAGCAGGACAAAAGGAGCCTCCTTTGCCTCCACCACTCTGCAGAGAGCAAAGCAGGCACCAGGACCTTGCTGCTGTGTCTCTGCTACTTGCCAGGGCAAAGAGGACATCTAGGAAGGATCCTGACCCTGACTAGAGGACCTCCAGAGGTCCCTTCCACCTCCCTGTCATTCTGTGATCTGCTCCAGGAGCATCTTCACCCCCTCCTGCTCAGACTGCTTCATCAGACCACGACAGAGCTCACAACAGCCACAGTGGCTCCTCCAGAGCAGCCTCAGCTCCCCCAGCCTGGCCTCACACTGCAGCACTTCTCTGTGGGACAGGCTGAGGGACTTGGGTCTGCTCAGCCTGGACAAGAGAAGGCTCCAGGAGACCTTCTTGTGCCTTCCAGCGCCTGGAGGGGGCTCCAGGAGAGCTCCTAAGGACTTGTGGTGAGAGGACAAGGACCAAGGGTTTGAAACCAGAGCAGGGCAGCTTTAGACTGGACGTTAGCAGCAGCTCTTTGCCATGGGGTGGGGAGCCCCTGGGACAGGCTGCCCAAGCTCTGGAGCCCTCATCCCTGCAAGTGTTTCAGAGCAGGCTGGCTGAGGCTTTGGTCAGGCTGGGCCAGGGGCAGGGGTCCCAGCCCATGGCATGGGGGCTGGCACTGGATGAGCTTCGAGGTCCCTTCCAAGCAAAGCTACTCTGTGAGCTGTCAGCTGCCCCAGGCTGCTGCTTTCCACAGCCCAGCCTGGCTGTTGGGGGGTCCCAGCAGCCTCCCCAAGCTGCTGTGTCCCTGACGTGCTGCTCTGCAGAGACGTTCAGCAATAGTCACCCTCCAGATCTACTCCTCCTAATGAGAGGGAGAGAATCAAAGGGGAGGCAGCTTCAAAACCACAGGGAATCAAACCCTGCTCTGGCACTTCTGCCTCCTGCTGACACTCCCCTCTCTCAATTACGGGTTTCAGGCTCATTTTGCTCTCCCAGGGGGGGTTGGAAGCTGAAACTAAGGAACCCTCAAAGGAAACCCTCCTGTGAGTGCCCAGAAGAGGCACTTCCTTTGGCGCAGGAATCAGACCTGGGGTCCTGCCTGTCCCCACAAACCCAAGGCTCTGTGTGCCATGGAAAGCCCTCCCTGATCCTGCTGCTGAAGTGCCTTGGGCTGGAGACACAACTCAGGAGAGGAAAGGTCAGGCAGAAGGGGAAGAGCTCAGCCTGCAGAAGAGGAGGCTCAGGGCAGAGCTCATTGCTGTCTGCAGCTCCCTGCAGGGAGGCTGTAGCCAGCTGGGGTTGGGCTCTGCTGCCAGGCAGCCAGGGACAGAAGAAGGGGACACAGCCTCAAGCTGTGCCAGGGCAGGTCCAGGCTGGATGTTAGGAGGAAGTTGTTGGCAGAGAGAGTGATTGGCATTGGAATGGGCTGCCCAGGGAGGTGGTGGAGTCCCTGGAGGTGTTGAAGCCAAGCCTGGCTGGGGCACTTAGTGCCATGGTCTGGTTGCTTGGGCAGGGCTGGGTGCTAGGCTGGGCTGGAGGAGCTTGGAGCTCTCTGCCAACCTGCCTGGTTCTATGGTTCTATGAGTGCCTATGGGACACAGCCCTGGAAAGAAGAGCTCTCCACTGGCACCTCAGGCAGAGGGCAGAGATGCCTGCCTAGGGGCACTTCTGACTGAGGGACCTCCTGGCAGCTCTTGTGCCAGCCAGCAGCAGGGCCTCTGCCTGCAGCTTCAGCTGTGAGGGCACAGCAGCAGCTCATGGCAGCAACACAAAGGTTCATCTCTTCTTGAGCTGAAGGAGGGCCTGTGCCACCCTGTCCCCAGGCACAAGGGCATTTGCTCTACTGTGCAGAAGAAGAATGGAGACATCCACGTGGGCAACAAGGGCTGCTCTGTGCCTGCTGCCACCCACCCACAGGAGCCAGCCTCCAGCCTCTCTGCTGCAGCCCTCACCAACAAAGGTCACATTAACCAACAACACCCTTGGAAAGGTGCTGGATGGAGCCCTCCACGGAGAGGAGAAGGCACTGGACACACACCAGGCCCCCAAGGTCCAGATGCCAGACTGGAGGAACAAGACCTTGGCAGCAGTCCCAGAGGAGGTCTCATGGGAATGAAGGTCTCTGAGGATCACAAAGCCTGCAGCAGCTCCTTCTGCTCTGGGGTGGACAGCCCCTTCCCAAAATAGCCCACTTGGAGCAGCACAGGCCAGACAGGAGACTTGAAGGGCTCCCAGCTGCAAGTCTGCCCCTTGAGAGTCTTCAAAAGAGCTGCAAAAGTGATGCTTCAGCAGCTGAGTAGCTCTAACAGCCTCTTCCTGAGGAAGCAGAGCTGCCTTCTCCCAGCTCCCACAGCCTCTGTGCTTGGGCAGCCACCAAGCACAAGGGCTTGCAGGTGTGGGGGCTGAGGAGTGCTGCTGCCAAGCCCAGACAGCTCAGCACACACAGCACGGGCAAGGAGGCTGCCTCCCAGCCTCGGCCCCCTCCAGCACTGCTGGCTAGGTGCAAGGAACCATCTCTGCTGGGCAGCCCTGAGGCTGCTCAGCCTGCACAGGAGAAGGCTGAGAGGGGATCTGAGCAGTGTCTGTGAAGACCTGAGGGGCTTGGGGCAAGGTGCCAGGAGGTTCTTTGGGTGCTGCAGTGACAGGACAAGGAACAACAGGCACAAGCTGGAGCCCAGCAGGTTCCACCTCAACAGGAGGAGAAAATCCTTTGGTGTGAGGGTGCAGAGCCCTGGAGCAGGCTGCCCAGAGAGGCTGTGGAGTCTCCTCTGGAGCTTTTCCAACCCCACCTGGATGTGTTCCTGTGTGCCCTGCCCTGGGTGACCCTGCTCTGGCAGGGGGTTGGGGCTGGATGAGCTCTGGAGGTCCCTCCTGACCACTCTAGGATGCAGTGCCCAGGTCACTGCCTCTGCAGGGCTGGCAATGGTGCAAGGGCTCCCAGGCAGCAGGAGCTGGAAGCACCTCCACCACTTTTTCAGAGCTATCTCCCTGGTGTCAGGGTTTAGCTCAGATAAAATCCTTCTTTGTGCCACATCACAGCCTCCTGCTGCTGCTTTAGGAGTTGTCTGTCAAGGGGCTGGGTGGAAGCCCAGAGCCAAACCTCCCCAGCACAGTTCTGCAGCAAGCACAGAGCCTGAGGAGCTTCACCTCTGATGTCACAGAGGCTGAGCCCCAGGGAGCCTGCTCCTGCCTCTTGGCAACACCAAACCCTTCTGAAGCTTCCCAGGGACCAGGCACCAAATCCTTCCCTCCCGACAGAGCCGAGAGCAGTTCTGAGCACTGCATCCTGCCAGGCCCTCAGCTCGAGTTCGGAAGTGCTCAGCCCTGCCCCTGCACACCGCAGCAGAGCAGAGCTCCCAGCAGCTCTTGGCCAACTTCCCAACCAAGATCCCACCGAAGGTGAGAGCAAAAAGGGAGAGGAATTCATCTGAGAGCAGTGCAAGCCCAGAGCAGAGCTGCAAGGCTCTGCCTGCTCTGATCTCAGATCAGGTTTGCCAAAACGAAAACCTGTCCTGAAATGCTGTTTGCAACAGACCTGAGGATGCAGCTCCTCTGGCACACGGTGGACTTGCTAACTGCTGAGCACCAACAGGCTCCACCCTTGCTCCTGGTGGTTTATCTTCACCTCCGGGGTGCAGGGCGAAGCAAGAAGTGAAGCCAGCGAGACAGTTCTGGGGCAGGAGGGGCTGGGAGCCTGCAGCTCCTGAGCCAGGTCTGGGCCAGAGGCCCCTGCCTGCCCCTGCCAGCAGAAAAAGCCCAAAGCAAAGCCAGGAGCAGGAGCAGGAGCAGGAGCAGGAGCAGGAGCAGGAGGCATTTCCCTGCCCGTTCAAGAAGCTGAAGTGAAGGGAATGTGCTGGAAGGGAAATGAAAGGCTCCACGAAGCCTGCTGAGGGAGAGCTGCACAGTGCAGAGCTTTGGCTGCTTCCACTCAGCACCAGCACAGCAAGACAAGAAAGAAGAGTCAGAGAGCAAGGCACAGGCTGCTCCTTGGCACCAGGGAACAGCCTCCTGTGCCCTGCCTGCTCCTTGGCAGCTGCTGCCTCACCACCTCCACTGATCACACTGCCCTGGCCACCAGCATCTGACCCTTCTGTCTCTGCTCAGCCTCACACCCTGCACCAGCCCTCAGGAAGGGCATCCCCAGCCACACAGGGACACTCTCAGCAGATCAGTCACAGAGTGCCAGGGGCTAGAAGAGACCTCCAGAGCTCATCCAGTCCAACCCTGCCAGAGTAGGAGCACCCAGAACAGATCACACAGGAACACAGCCAGGTGGGTTTGAATATCTCCAGAGAGGGAGACTCCACAGCCCCCCTGGGCAGCCTGTGCCAGGCTCTGCCACCCTCACAGGGAAAAATTCCTCCTCATGATTGCATGGAACTTCCTATGGCTCAGCTTCCCCCAGTGCCCCTTGGCCTGGCACTGGGCATCACCCAGCAGAGCTGGCTCCAGCCCCTGGCACTCACCATTGCTGAGGTCCCCTCTCAGGCTCCTCTCCCAGCAGCACAGCCCCAGCTCCCTCAGGCTCTCCTAGCAGAGCTGTTCCATTCCCCTCAGCATCTCTGTGGTTCTGGGCTGGACTCTGTCCAGCAGTTCTATGTCCCTCTTGAACTGGGGGGCCAGAACTGGGCACAGGACTCCAGATGTGGCCTCAGCAGGGCAAAGCAGAGGGGCAGGAGAACCTCTCTTGACCTGCTAACCACAGCCCTCCTAACACACCCCAGAATGGCACTGCCCCTCCTGGGCACCAGAGCACATTCACAGAATCACAGAACCAAGCAGGTTGGAAGAGACCTTCAGGCTCCTCCAGCCCAGCCTAGCACCCAGCCCTGTCCAACCAACCAGACCATGGCACTAAGTGCCCCAGCCAGGCTGTTCTTCAACACCTCCAGGGACTTCAGATTCTGCCTGGTGCTTGTCCTTGGCTGCAGTGGGGGCAGCAGACAGGGAGGGCACACAGAGCCCACACCAGGCACCACCCCCCCAGGACACAACCTCCCCTCCGAGCTTGGGCACGCAGGGGGAGCCTGACCTCTTCCACTGCCAGACTCCTGATGGATTTGGCTCTGGCAGCTGACAGTGATGCCCCTGCTGCTTTGCAGGCTGCCAACTGGCTGCTAATCTCTCCAGCTACCAACGAGCTGCCCCCAGAGCTGCTGATCTCCTTGCAGTCCTGGGAGCAGCCCTCTGCAGGGCCAGCAGCAGCCCCTGGGCTGGGCTAGAGCAGGGCACCGCCAGGGGACTGCCACTCTGCAAGCCTCATCCCTCCACCAACTCAAAGGCTGAGCCTCCAGGCAGGGAGGTGGCTAAAGCCATGCTTGGCCCAGCTCAGAGAAGGTCAAAGTGCAGAGCATTCCCTGAAAAGATGCTTAGGAGCAGGAGAGGACTAATCCTGGGGCACGTGGCCAGGAGGGAGCAGAGCCCAGGGGACATCAGCCCAAGCCACACAACCAGAAGCTGACACCACCCTGGCAGAGCCACCTGCTGAGCCAGCACAGAATGGGTGAGGTTGGAAGGGAGCTCGAAGATCCTCTCGTTCCAAGATCCCCAAGCAGCACCCACCTGAAGGCAGAGGAGTCCTGAAGGCTGGCGCTGGGGAGGTGGCCCCCAACACCTGGCCCGCAGGACAGCTCCATCTGTGCCCCGGCGGCAGCAGCAGCAGCGATGTGGTGAGCTCAGGAGGTGCTGTGATCAATCACAGCTCCACCTGCACCTCGCAGTGGGGGTCGGCAGCTGTGCTGCACAGCTCCGAGGTGAGGCTGGCATCGCAGAGAGGCATCTTCGAGTGCTGGCTGCGAGGCTGCTCTGGTCACATTTAGCAGGGAGGGTGCTCCAGCTGGGGCAGGGAAAGCTGTTCTGGATTAGGAACCACTCCTGAGCTTCACATCTCCATCCCCCCTGCAGAATTAAGTCACTCTCCCAGGCTGAAGCAGCAGTGGCAGCTCCCCCCTGCACTAGTGGCGGGGGAGAGGAAGAGAGAGCTGCTGCTCACGTAGGGCCCTGGCAGAGCAGGCTCTGTCTGGAGCAGATCAGGCTGCTGGGAACAGGTGAGCAAGATCCTGATTATGCACTGGGAAGGAAGAGCAGAGAGGTGCTCAGCATGGGAATGAGTTGCCTGTCACTCCAGCAGCCTTCAGCAGCTGCTTCCTGCACTGGAAGGCATTGGATGAGCACCCAGTGCCAACTGATCCTTAAGCATTTAATGCCTGGCAGCAGCTTCCCAACCTAATCCTCTTTTTCTCCAGTTTCTCCAAGCATCTTTCATCCTCCAGCCCTCCTCCAACCACAGGCACTGCCTGACTCCAGACCTCCAGGAGCTCCCATCAGGCTGATTCCACTGGAGAGTGTCAGAGAGGAGGCAGTGGTTGGCCTGAGCCCCAGGAAGGCAGGAGGGATGCTGCAAATCCACTCTCCAGGTGCATCCAGATCCCTTTCCCAGGACACAGGGAGGCTGTGGCAGGCAGACTGTGTGGGCTGCAGAGAGCTTGGAAGGAAATTGAAAGCAATAATCACTCAAGTGCTCCTTTGGGAATGAGCTTTTCTCCTTGGTTTGAGCAGCAGGGCTCAGCTGCCAGCCAGGCAGAGGTCACTGCCTCTGGCCAGGATGGGACAGGGAAGGGCCAGCTCCGGGAGGAGCAGTTCGGGAGGGTTAAGCAGAAGGGGCAAAGCCACTGCTGCCTTCCCCTCTTCTGGCTGGCTGGAGGCAATCTGACCAGACACAACTGCTTGGTGCTTCCCAGGGCTGTGGCAGGAGGGGCCCGGCAGGGCTGTTACAGCTCTCACAGCCTGCTGCAAGGCTCCTCCAGCGCCTCCCAGACTCGCAGGGAGCAGTGAAGGGGCAGGGACTGCTAACTGGCCTCGGAACTCCAAGGGGAGGCTTCCTTACAGTGGCCAGGAGGAAGCTGCCCTCCTGTCTTCCAAACACACTGCCCACGGAGTGGCTGTGGCAGAGGTGACAGCAGGAGAGAGCTGCAGCTTCCAGCCCCAGCTGGCACCTGCCTGCCCCGAAGGGCTCTGCAGGGCTTGCAGCCTCCACAGCTCCTCTGGACAACCTCTTCCAGTGTCTCACCACCCCTGTGGGGAAGAATTTCCTCCTAATGAACCCTCAGCACTTCTGAAGGATCCATTCTGAGCCAAGCAGAGCTGGCTGAGACCCCAGGAGCCTCCAGGCTGGCATTCAGCTCTGCAGATCCTGTGCCACACCAAGCTGACACCAGAGCAGCTTGCTCCAGACCCCATCCAACCTGGCTGTCAGCACTTCCAGGCATGCAGCCTTGACAGCTTCTTTGGGCAAGCAAAGTGCTCATGGGGAAAGAGCACTCAGCACTTCTGCAAGACACTTCCTGAGCAAAGCAGAGCTTGCTGAGAAGCCAGGACCACAGCACCACAGGATGCTAGGGGTTGGAAGGGACCTCTGGAGGTCTCCAAGTCCAACCCCCAATATACTCTGAGCCAGGCAGAGCTATCTGGAAAGCCAGGAGCTGCAAGGCTGGCACTCAGCTCTGTATATCCTGTGTTATACCAAGCTGGCACAAGAGGGATGCCATCAAAATCCTTGGAGTGGATGCTGGATGCTAGGAGGAGCCAGCTGGAAGTGCCAGACCCCCAGCTCAGCTTTGGCTGTGGAGCTGCCACCAACACCTCCATCACCCAGAGAAGCAGCAGCAGAGAGCAGCCCAACCCCTCCCCCTTGGCTGCCTTTTCATCACACACTCAATGCCTCTGAAGATTGGGCAATTACTGCTGCACAATCAGTGCCCAGAGCCAGGCACAAACAACTTCTGTGAGAGGGGGACTGAAAAATCCCAAATCTTGGAAAAAGAGGAAAAGAAAAACCCAAACCAACCCAAAAGCTTCCAGCCCAGCTCAGTGTGGGTTGAAATGCAGGCCCCAGGGGCTGAGAGAAGGGAAATGAGGAGGGAGAAGCTGAGTTAGAACCACAGAATCAGTCAGGGCTGGAAGGGCCCAGAGGGATCAGCCATGGGCAGGGACACCTCACACCAGATCTGGCTCACCACAGCCTCATCCAGCCTGGCCTTAAATACCTCCAGGGATGGGGCCTCAACCACCTCCCTGGGCAACCTGTGCCAGGCTGGTTCCTCTGCCTGCATGGGAACAGAGCTGCTCCTGCCTGCCCTCCTGCTGCTCCATCTCCTGCTCCTCAGCACCTTGAGAAGAGGTCATGGAATCCACCACGTTGGAAGAGACCTCCAAGATCATCCTGTCCAACCTATCCCAAGGAGCTCTCTCTGCTCACCACATCTCTGCACCACTTTCCTCCTTTGTCTCCTTTCATTTCCTGCTCTAATGGCTGGGGGTGGGTTTGGTGCCTGTGTGTTTTCTTCTCCTCCCTCTTGCTGTGCAAAGCAGCTCTGACCAGTCCCAAGATGCTCTCCCTACTTTTCACAGGCTCACAGCATGGCAGAGGTTGGAAGGCACCCAAAGAGCTCATCCAGTCCAAGCCCCCTGCCAGAGCAGGACCATCCAATCTAGCTCAGGGCACACAGGAACACATCCAGACAGGCCTGGAAAGGCTCCAGGGAAGGAGACTCCACAGCCTCTCTGGGCAGCCTGTGCCAGGGCTCTGGGACCCTTCCAGGAAAGAAGTTTCCCTTGTGCTGAGCTGGAACCTGCTGTGCTGCAGCTTCCATCCATTGCTGCTTGTCTTGCCCCAGGGAGCAGTGAGCAGAGCCTGTCCCCCCCTCCTGACCCCCAGCCCCCAGATATAGACATTAATTAAATCTCCTCTCAGGCTTCTCTCCTCCAGACTCTCAGCCCCAGGTCCCTCAGCCTCTCCTCACCAGGCAGTCTCCAGTCCCCTCCTCATCCTCACAGCCCTCCCCTGCATTCTCTCCAGCAGTTCCTGTCCCTCTGCAACTGGGGAGCCCAAAACTGAAGGCAGTGCTTAAGGTGAGGTCTCAGCAGGGCAGAGGGGCAGGAGAACCTCCCTGGATCTGCTGGACACACTCTGCTCAATGCCCCCCAGGCTCCCATTGGCCTCTTGGCCCCCAGGGCACATTGTTGCCCATGGATGTTCTCCCCCAGCACTCCCAGGTCCCTCTCCCTGGGGTTGCTCTCCAGCAGTCACCTCCCAGCCTGTCCTGCTGCAGTTTATTCCTCCTCCCCAGGTGCAGGACTCTGCACTTGGCCTTGCTGAACCTCCTTTGGCTGCTCTGTGCCCAGCTCTGCCCAGGGCTCTCTGGCTGGCAGCACAGCCTGCAGCTGCCTCAGCCAAGCCTCCCAGGTTGGTGTCAGCAGCAAACTTTTAGACCTGATCAGACTCCAAACTGTTCAGGGTCAAAGGAAAGCTCAGGAAAGTGGTGGGGGAGGCCTGGGATGAGGAATGGGTTTGCACCGAGGTCAGCTGCAGTTTCCTGCTGTCCTGCTGAGGACAGGCTCAGACCAAGCCTCTGCTGTCCAACCTCTGCAGCTCTCCTCACACCTACAGGGCTGGACACAAACAGAGACACTGGAATGAGCATTTGGGCTTTGCCTCCCAGCCCAGGGCTGCTCCCCACTGACCTCTCCAGATGCAAATCTCAGCTCTGAGGGCAGGTGAAGCTGTTTGGCTCAGGTTAAACGTTTTCAAGAACTGCTGCCACAGGGGAGCTGCTCAGGTCGAGGCCAGCCCCAGGGAAAGGCCTTTGAGAGGAATGGAGGTGAAGAAGGCTCCAGGCCACTGTGTGAGGGCTGCAGCAGCTCTGCTGTCAGCACAGGCTGAGGGGGCTCAGTCTGGAGAGGAGAAGGCTCCAGGGGGACCTCAGAGCTGCTGCCAGTGCCTGGAGGCATCCTGCAGGAAGGCTGCAGAGGGACTTCTGCTGAGGGTGTCTGAGACAGGCCAAGGGGGAATGGTTTGGAGCTGAGGCTCCAGGGTTGGACTGGAGCTGAGGAAGAAGTTGTTCAGTAGGAGGGTGGAGAGAGCCTGGCACAGGCTGCCCAGGGAGGCTGTGGCTGCCTCCTGCCCGGGGGTGTTGCAGGCCAGGCTGGATTAGACCCTGAGCAGCTGAGTCTGGTTGAGAGGTGTCCCTGGGCATGGTGGAGAGCCTGCAGTTAGATGATCTTTGAGGTCCCTTCTTTGAGGTGTCCCTGGGCATGGTGGGGAGGTTGGAGCAGAGGAGCTCTGAGCTCCCTTCCAGGATTCTAGGACTCAACAGATTTTTCTCTCTGCTTAAACTCCTTCAGTGAGTGCTCTGAGCTGACAAACTGCTCCTCATCAGCTGAGCCTCTGTAATAAGCTTAAACCTCTCTGTGGGAGGTTCAGGGTACAGTGGATCCCTGATGTCTGAGCTAATGCTCCACACAGCACGTTTAAAGGAAGCCACTCTCAGTGTGACCCAAGGAGAGAGCAGAGAGGAAGGGATCTGCTGCAGCACTGCTGACAACCCTGGGGTCTGCAAGGAGTCATCTTGGGCAGGAAGAAAGCAGGGAAAAGAAAACAACCCAACCCCCACACAGGCAGGAGGATAAATGTCAGCTCTAACATGAATCACAGAACCAATCTCCAAGGAGGTTGATATTTGGAGGATCTCCTGATTCACTGCTTCCTGCTGACAGGAAATCAGTTTGCTGCTCCAGCTCTCAGCAACAGCAAAATCAACCTCAGCTCCAAATGCCCTTCCTGAAAACAGCATCTCAGAGAAGCACAGAATCAGGACCTCTGAGATCATCCTGTCCAACCTATCAGCCAACACCTCCTGATTAACTAACCCCTGGCACTAAGTGCCCCAGCCAGGCTTGGCTTCAACACCTCCAGGCACAGCCACTCCACCACCTCCCTGGGCAGCCCATTCCAATGCCAATCACTCTCTCTGCCAACAACTTCCTCCTAACATCCAGCCTGACCCTGCCCTGGCACAGCTTCAGGCTGTGTCCCCTTCTTCTGTCGCTGGCTGCCTGGCAGCAGAGCCCAACCCCAGCTGGCTACAGCCTCCCTGCAGGGAGCTGCAGACAGCAATGAGCTCTGCCCTGAGCCTCCTCTGCTGCAGGCTGCACACCCCCAGCTCCCTCAGCCTCTCCTCACAGGGCTGTGCTCCAGGCTCCTCCCCAGCCTTGCTGCCCTTCTCTGAGCACCTTCCAGCACCTCAACATCTCTCTGCAATGGAGGGGCCCAGAACTGGACACAGCACTCCAGGTGTGGCCTGAGCAGTGCTGAGCACAGGGGCAGAAGAACCTCCCTTGTCCTGCTGCCCACACTGCTCCTGAGCCAGCCCAGGATGCCATTGGCTCTGCTGGACTCTGCTGCCTCATCTTCAGCTGCCAACCAACACCTCCAGGTCCCTCTCTGCCTGTCTGTCCTCAGCCTGCAGCACTGCATGGGGTTGCTGTGGTGCTGCATGGGGTTGCTGCCCATCCAACTGGGCAATGCTGGACATAAAGAATCCCCTCAGTGCTGGTGCCAGGGGGCAATGATGTCAAAGCAGCAGCTTCATTCAGCCTATTTATCCCTCCTCAAAGAGCTGATGGAGCAGCTCCTGCCCTGTGCAACAGGCAGCAGGAGTAAGTCAGAGCAGGAGTTCAGAGAGCTGTGATTATTATTTTAAGCACATAAAGGACCCTCCAGGGGGTTGTAATTCTGAGATCACAGGGAAAGAGACTTGGGCAGAGGGGAAAAGCTGCACCAAGTGGCTGCACAATTGGAGGTTGCCATTTCTCTGCTGCCAGTGGGAATGTTGTTAAATTACTATTTCCATCCAATTACCTTTCCCACATTCAACATTCATCCACCAGCTCCTGCTGCCTCTGAGGTGAGCACTTTTCCTGCCTGCTTTTCCAGCACTGATGAAGGAAGCAGCTATTTGGAAAATGGGTTGGGTTAGAAGGGACCTCAAAGATCATCCAGCTCCAGCCTCCCTCCCTGCCAGCTGTAGCTAAAAGGTCTGCTGAAAGGAGCTTGGTGCTGTCAGCCCAGTGGGGAGAGGTCACCTGAAGCCCCATCCAGGTCAGAGCTTGGGCAGGTCACAGTGCAGTGAGGAAGTCTTGTAGAGTGGAGAAGGCTCCAGGGGGACCTCAGAGCTGCTGCCAGTGCCTGGAGGGATCCTGCAGGAAGGCTGCAGAGAGACTTTGCTTCAGGGCATCTGAGACAGGCCAAGGAGGAATGGTTTGGAGCTGAGGTGGAGCAGAGTGAGACTGGAGCTGAGGAAGAAGTTCTGCAGCAGGAGGGTGGTGAGAGCCTGGCACAGGCTGCCCAGGGAGGCTGTGGCTGCCTGCTCCCCAGGGATGTTCAAGCCCAGGCTGGATGAGACCTTGGACAAGCCAATCTAGCTGAGAGGTGTCCCTGGGCATGGCAAGGAGGTTGGAATTGTTGATCTCTGAGGTCCCCTCCAACCTGAGCCACTCTGTGGTTCTCTGACTGCAGGGAGAAACATCCCTGAAGGGTTTTGAATCTCAGGACAAGCAGCTTGGTGTTTCCTAGAGGCCTCCATGAACACCTTTGTGTGGTCACTACTTTCCCTGCCAGTTACTTCAAACCCTTATTTAGCCTTGGGAGAGCCAAACCTGCATCATCTCCAGGCAGCCAAGGCCAACAAACAAACTCTCAGGCCAGCCCAGGCCAAGACTGAGCTGAGTACACAACCACAGCCCAAGCAGCCACTGCTCCTCCAGGGGCTGCCCCCCAGCCCTGTGTGCTCTGTCACCAAGCAATCCAACCTGGAACCAGTTGGAGGCTCCTGCAGAGTGAGGAAGTCTTAAACACCTCCCAGCTGCAGCTCCAGCTGCTCTCAGGTGGTTGCCATCCAGAGCTGTGTCCTGCCCCTGGCAGCTGTCAGCTGGATGCACATCGGAGACAGCTCCAGAGCCCCCCAAAGCTGCACACCTTCAGCATGTGCTGAGGGAAGCAAAGGCTGGGACCAGGACATTCATAATTTCAGATGTGATTTCAAGTGAGGACAGAGAGGGGGGAGGGAGAAAAAGCCAGGAGGGGGGAACCCAGTTAAGGCTTGCTCCTCTGCTGCTAAAACTGTGCCGTTAGGTGGCAAGAAATTAACGTCTAGCAGCACAGCAAGGTTCCATATTTACCTACTGCCACTGATTTCAGAGCAAATTGGCTGAGGTTAGAAGTCAAAGGAGGATTCTCCTGCTGCTGCCAGCACTGCACACTTCAAGAGCTATCTGAGAATCAGGCTTCTTACCTTATCATTGCTAAGAGACTGCAATCAAACCCTGCCTGACAAGGCAGCTGCTGCAGGAGCAGGAGGAGATGCCAGCTTGCTCTCCCGTGGTACACAGCTCTGGAAAGCTAACAGGATTTAAACAACATTTTGTCAGGAAAATAAGTGGCTGTGACAGAGGCAAGGAGCAGGCAGAATGAGAATTCAGCTCTCTCAGGCTGGGTAGCTGCCTGCCAGGTGCAGCTCGAGCGCTCCGGAGCGCTGCTGCTGCTGCCCTCACTCCAAAGCCTTTGAGATGCTTTGCAAACAACTAACTGTAGCACTCAGAGCACCACAGGCAGCACTGCTGGGCTAGGAAGGGTTAACAGAGAGGTGGTGGAGGCCTCATCTTTAGATGGCTTTAAGGCCAGGCTGGATGTGGCTCTGGGCAGCCTGATCTGGTGGAGCTGTCCCTGCCCACGGCAGGGGCTTGGAGCTGGATGAGCTTTAAGGTCCCTTCCAACCTAACCCATTCCAGGAATCAGGAATCTATGAACACAGCACAGCTTATCACAAGCACCACAGAGAGACCCACAGAGAGCTGAGGGGGTTGAAGGAAAGAACTTCCACACTGCAGTGGTCATAAGAAGCCTTCTGTACAAAGAAGCCATACCCGAGGACGTGGGAGAAGCACAAGGAAGCTGACGGCCTCAGGACAGGAGCTGGGGAACACCAATCCCAAGAGCAAGGCAGCAGATCAAGGTCCAGCTGGGTGGGAATTCTGCCTCCCAGGGCATGGAGCAGCCCAGCAGTTAGCTGGGCAGGGGCACGCAGGAGAAGAGAGGGAACTCTGCAGACACTCTCCCAGCTGTCAGCTGCCTCCTTCCAGGGCAGAGGAGAAAGGAGATGAACTCGAGCGGAGGCAGCGGAGTCCTCCTGCCTGTGATCCTCCTGCCGGCAGAGCAGCCCTCGGGCAGGGCCAAGAGAGGCAGAATGCTCTGCAGGAGCAGGAGGTGAAGGTTTGTTTTGTACTTCCACTTTGATCAGAGGCAGTCTGTGAGGAAGAGCAGCTCCCCTGCTTCCCCCAGGCTGCTGAACCCGAGGCTGAGCCACGAGTGAGCAGCACATCCGCAGGAGATGAATGCCTCAACCCTTCAACGACTTGATTGCTGCTGCTGCTGCACACAAGCACGCTGGAAAATAGCCCCACGGAGGCTCCTTCCCTCCCACGTGGAAGCAGCTGCAGAGAAATCTCAGCTTCATATTGACACCTCCAGCCTGCAGAGCTCCTGATTTGCCTCCCTGGCATCTCCAGGATGGAATAAAATGATGCAGGATGTGACAGGAGGGAGAAAGGGCAGGCAGGGAAGGAGGCAAGCAATGCCCTGTCCTCATTTCTTAGTCTCTGGAGACAAGAGGTGTACAGAGAGCTGCAGCCAAGGCCTGCCTGCTGCCTCTGTTCTTTAACAGCCACAGTTAAAAGGAGGCAAAAGCTATTAAGAGGCTGAAATGTTCCACACTTCTCCTTCCCTGCAGCTGCCTGCAAATCCTTCTGCTCCAAAGCATTCTCCTTGAGAGTGCTCACAGGCATGCTACAAACAAGCCTAAGTACTGCCAATTGTTCCAGCCTGAGAAATGCCTCGAAAAGCTCTCAATATTTGGGTCTGTTTACAGCTCCTTGAGGAATTCTGACAAGTTTGCCAGGATGGAGAAGTTACAAAATGCTCAACTCTGGCACTGAAGTTGCTGCAGAGCCTGGGGAAAGAGAGCCTGGGACTGGGCTGCTGGGAGGGGAAGGATGAGCAAACCCAAATCACTGCTGCTGGCAAAGTGAGGCTGGGCAAGAGCAGTGCAGGGTCCTGCACAGGCACTTAGTGCCATGGTCTGGTTAGTTGGGTGCTAGGTTGGGCTGGAGGAGCTTGGAGGTCTCTTCCAACCTGCTTGATTCTATGATTCTATAATTCTAAGCTAGGAGACCTCCACACAGCAAATGTTCCCCCTGGACAAGTGGGAAAGAGCTGCTGAAGCAGACCCTGCTGCTGTCCTCCCCAGGGCCCAACCTGTACAGGCAGGGCCAAGCTAGGGCAGAGTGAGGAGAGCAGGGAACAGCTCTGATCAGGGAAATGCTTTGATTGCAAATGAGGAGAAGGAAAATTTGGGTCCCTCCAAGCCAACAAACCTCCCAGGAGAAGGAGCAGGGAACTGGCACCGAACTGCTGGAAGTAGCCCACATAAAACCAGGTAATGTGCTAAAGAGTCACCCTGTGGGAGCTGGGAGGCACATGGTGTGTAAAGAGCCTTTAACATTGATTCCCTCACTCAATATTTCATGGAATCCACATCCTGCTCTGGAGCGGAGCAGGCAGAGGCAGCAAATGCTCCGTTTGGTCAGGTCCTGACGTCTACAACCTTAGACAAACAGCAGCACTGTCAGGTCTGGGCTGACTTCATGTTTTAATAAACAGCCTGGCTGGGTTTAGCTCTGCCCTCAGACACATCTCTGCTAGCCCTGTCCACAGAGGTGGTGCAGGCTGGGGGAGCACCCAGAGATGCCAGGGGCAGGGGACCCCTGGGGAGCTGTGGTGAAAGCTACGCTTGGTAAAACCGGGGAGAGGGCAAGAGGCATCCAGAAACGGCAGGGGGAGAAGACCAAAGACTGGAACAGAGCCCAAAGCTGGTAGAGAGGCCAGAGTGCAGTGCCAGGGAGGGAGGGGGCAGGGACGTGTGAGCTGCCCCAGCGGCAGGCAGGAGGCAGGCAGGAGGCAGGCAGACCGCGGGCAGGCTGCCGCAGGACTCACCGAACATGTTGCCGATGTGGCCGGTCCTGCTCAGCGGGCGCAGCTCGTTCTTCCCCAGGGCATACTGCCGGTAGTTGTCCCAGGCAAACTTCATCATCTGGGGAAAGAGGAAGGTCCAGCAGAGTGCTTCACACAGCTCCCAGGCTCCCCCCGGGCTTGGCCCTGTGGGAAGCAGTGGGAAGCTTCCCGTTCCCTGCCGACCCCTGGGGCTGGCTGCATCCAACACCACACTGAGAGTCCACTTGGCCCCTTTGTGGGGGGGAGAGCCCTTTGGGGCCAAGTGGACTCTCAGTGTGGTGCTGGATACAGCTGAGAACATAAACCCAAAACTGCTCCCTCCCTGCAGGGATACTGAAGCTGAAGCCGACTGCCAGCCCACCCACCAGCTGCCTGCCCACCCTGCAACGGGCACACACACACAGAGCCTTGGCAAGGCAGCTCAGGCAGTGCGGAGAGCACAGGAAGGGACTGGGCTGTGGGTAAGGATTTGCTGTCTATTGGTGGACAGAAACCATTCATGAAGGGGAAGGATGAGGAAGGGGCTGAGAGAGTGTTCAGCCTGGAGGAGAGAAGGCCTAGGGGAGACCTTACTGCCATGCAGCAGGACAGAAAGGGAGGCTGCCAAGGGGATGGAGGCTGCCAAAGGGATGGAGGCTGCCAAGGGGATGGGGACAAGGTCCTGCTGAGGAGATTCCCGTTGGGATCCAGGGGAAAATGCTTCCCCACGAGCAGAGTTGGACACTGGAATCATCTCCCAGGGGCAGCAGTGGATTGCCCTGCACTGGGCAGTTTGCAGGCTCAGCTTGCCAGGCTGCTGTGCCAGCTGCTTTCGACCACACCATCACCTACAGAGGCTGGAGCAGATGATCCTTGGGGGCCCTTCCAGCCTGGCAAGCTGAGGGCAAGCCCATGGCAGTTTGCTCTCTTCCTATCAACTCCCCAAAATGCCTTCTCAAGTGAGTCCTGCAGATGGGCTGGAGGACTTCTGAGCAACCCTTCCCAACTCAAACAATTCCTTTAGGGACATTTTTGCTGCCCAGGCTCAGCACATGAACCTTGCCCTGAGGGCTGCAGGGCAGTGTCTGGGCAACTTCCAACACACTGAGCAGAGCTGCTGCAGCCCTCTCAGCATCTTGGTGGCCTCCTTTGGACTGGCTCCAACACTTCCTTGTCCTGATTGTGCTGGGGGCTGCAGAACTGCACCCAGGACTGCAGGTGGGGTCTGAGGAGAGCAGAGCCAAGGGGCAGAATCCCCTCCCTTGCCCTGTGCCCACACTGCTCTGGCTGCAGCCCAGCACAGGGTTGCTGTCTGGGCTGCACTCACACTGCAGGCTCCTGTGGAGCTTTGCATCAGCCCAGACCCACAGGGCCTGCTCCTCAGGGCTGCTCTCAGCCATTCCCCACCCAGCCTGGAGCTGAGATTGCACTCACCCTGTCTGGGGAGAGGCAGGATGCAAACCATGGGGGGAACCTTTTCATCTCCCAAGCTCAAACTTTCCTCTCCCTAAATGATGGCTCAAAAAAAACCCCAAAAAACCACAAACCCAAAAAGCATCAACTGGAAAAAGTGTAAAAGCCAAAACCACCTGCAGCAGCCTGCCCAGCCTGGCTCTGCAGCTGCCTGCTCCAACCCAGATTTAGCAGCTCCACTTCCAAACCACTCAAGAACATTCATCAAGCTTCTAAAAGCAGAGATTCCACATTCACACAACACGTGGAGGGCTTCAGATGGAGCCTTCAGAGGCTTCCTCTGGCAGGGCTTCCAAAGGGCTGGGCTGAAACAGGAGGGGAGGGCAGGAGGGGACCTGCAGCTGAGAAGCACAAAAAGGGGAATTTGGCTCTGTGATGAGAGGCCAAGGTTAGAAGTGAATATTTGATGCCCTTCTCCTCCTGGCAGATCCCAACACGTCAGCATTGCCATTGGAGAGGTGAAAAATGGGCCCAGGACCACAAAAGTGATGGGACTGGATCCATAATTTCAGACTTTACCACTCTGCTATCTGCCATCTAATAGACAATTATCTATTTGGCCCTGAGAATCCTCATCACCAGCTCCCAGCTCCCAGCTGATTGATGGCAGAGCCCTCCAAATTCCTAATCAAATTTGTCAGACTGCTCTTTCTTTCCTGTAATCTTTAACTCACTTTTTAACTTCTCAGAGTTTCAGCTCCCAGCCAGCTGATTATATATTAAAATCAACTATAAATAACTCAACTGAGTGAGGAGCAGCAATCCTGCAAGGACAGGCTGAGACAGTCGAGGTTGCTCAGCCTGGAGAAGAGAAGGCTCTGGGGAGAGCTTATTGTGACCTATGGTGCTTAAAGAGGTCGTTAAGAAAGATGGGGACAGAGTTTTGAGCAGGGTCCTTTGTGACAGGGTCATCCAAGCTCTGTCTGGACAGGTAAAGCCATCAGAGAACCAGAGCACAGTGGAGGTTGGAAGGAGCTCATCCAGTCCAACTCCCCTGGCCCCAGCAGGGCACCCACAGCATCTTCCCCAGGAGCACAATGCCCAGGGAGGGGCTGGAAGCTCTGCAGAGAAGGAGACTCCACAACCTCTGCGGGCAGCCTGCTCCAGGGCTCTGCACACTCACACCTCCTGTGTGAGCTCCTCTACTGTGCCCTGCTGAGGACACAGAACAGAATCACAGAACCAAGCAGTGGAGAGCTCTTCTTTCCAGGGCTGTGTCCCATAGGCACTCATAGAACCATAGAACCAGGCAGGTTGGCAGAGAGCTCCAAGCTCCTCCAGCCCAGCCTAGCACCCAGCCCTGCCCAACCAACCAGACCATGGCACTAAGTGCCCCAGCCAGGCTTGGCTTCAACACCTCCAGGGACTCCACCACCTCCCTGGGCAGCCCATTCCAATGCCAATCACTCTCTCTGCCAACAACTTCCTCCTAACATCCAGCCTGACCCTGCCCTGGCACAGCTTGAGGCTGTGTCCCCTTCTTCTGTCTGTTCTGGCAGCAGAGCCCAACCCCAGCTGGCTACAGCCTCCCTGCAGGGAGCTGCAGACAGCAATGAGCTCTGCCTCATGTAGACAGCAAACATCTGGAGTCCTGTGTCCAGTTCTGGCCCCCCAGTTCAAGAGGGACATAGAACTGCTGGAAAGAGTCCAGCCCAGAGCCACAGAGATGCTGAGGGGAATGGAACAGCTCTGCTAGGAGAGCCTGAGGGAGCTGGGGCTGTGCTGCTGGGAGAGGAGCCTGAGAGGGGACCTCAGCAATGGTGAGTGCCAGGGGCTGGAGCCAGCTCTGCTGGGTGATGCCCAGTGCCAGGCCAAGGGGCACTGGGGGAAGCTGAGCCATAGGAAGTTCCATGCAATCATGAGGAGGAATTTTTCCCTGTGAGGGTGGCAGAGCCTGGCACAGGCTGCCCAGGGGGGCTGTGGAGTCTCCTTCTCTGGAGATATTCAAACCCACCTGGCTGTGTTCCTGTGTGATCTGTTCTGGGTGCTCCTGCTCTGGCAGGGTTGGACTGGATGAGCTTTGGAGGTCTTTTCCAGCCCCCGACATTCTATGAACCTCTTGGGTTCCACTTTGTGCTCACTGCCCCTTGGCACCACTGGGCAGAGTCTGGCCCCATCCTCTTGCCCCTCACCCTTCAGCTCTTGCCAAGCACTGATCAGATCCCCCCTGGGGCTGCTCTTCTGCAGGCTCTCAGCCTTTCCTTGTCAGAGAGAGACACTCCAGGAAGAGATGCCCAGATCTGATGTTCTCCAGTGCCTGCAATAACCAGAGGCCTGTGGAGCCCTAGGGGTTTATTTACCTGCAAAGAGCAGAGACCTGAAAATAAATACAAAATCCCCCAGCCCTTTTTTTTTGCCCTCCTTTTGTTACCAGGGAAGATTTCCAAGTGCAGAGCATCCCCAGGCAGCTGTTTGATGAGTTTTAGCCATCCAGGCTGGGATAATTAGTAAATGCTTAAAAGATGAAATCTAAATATCCCAACCAGTGCAGCCTGGCCAGGGCCTTCCAAGGAACATTACACAAAGACATTATCCTGGAGAGAACCACTTTGGGCCTCTTTAGCCTCCTCTCTCCAGCTACCCTTCAAACATTTAACCACTGAGCTAAGAAGTTTCTACTGGGGGGGGTTACAAAGGGAATAATTCATAAGTCACTGGCTGGAACTGGAAAGGTTTTTGTTCCCTGTTCTATTTCTCACCGAGTGGTAGGGGCCAGAAGGGATGTCTGGGGATCACCCAGCCCAACCTGCCCTGCCAGAGCAGCACCAGCCCAGGGCAGGGCACACAGACACACAGCCAGGTGGGCTTGCAGAGTCTGCAGAGAAGGAGACTCCACAACCTCCCTGGGCAGCCTGCTCCAAGGCTCCAGCACCCTCGCTTTGAGGTGAAACCTCCTGGGTTCCAGCTTGTGCCCAATGCTCCTTGTCCCATCACTGGGCACCACCCAAAGGATGCTGGCACCTGCATCCTGGCACCCACCCTTGGATATCTATGGACAGTGTCTGATCATCCTCACCTCCACTCTCACTCTCCCCTCTCCCAGCTCAAAGCCATTGTCCCTCATCCTGTCACTCCCAGATGATGTCCAAAGTCCCTCCCCAGCTCTCCTGTAGCCCCTCCAGGCACTGGCAGGCTGCTCTGAGCTCTCCCTGGAGCCTTCTCTCCTCCAGGCTGCACAGCCCCAACTCTCCCAGCCTGTCCCCACAGGGGAAGCTCTCCAGTCCTCTGATCACCTTCACAGCCTCCCTTGGACCCTCTCCAGCAGTTTCATGTCCTCCTTATGCTGGGGGCTCCAGAGCTGGATGCAGTGCTCCAGGTTGGGTGCCACAGCAGCAGAGCAGAGGCAGAGGTCACATCCCTTTTGGTGCAGCCCAGGGCAGGTCACCAGCTCAGGCTGCTCGAGGCCCCATCCAGCCTGGCTTATCACACCTCCAGGAGTGCAGCCTCCACAGCTTCTCTCAGCAGCTTGCCCCAGCATCTCAGCACCCTCAGGGGGAGGAATTTCCTCCTAATGTCTCCTCCAAACTGAGCTCCTTCCAGTCCGAAGCCATCACCTCTCCTGCCGCCACTCCACGCCTTTGTCAAAAGTCCCTCTCCAGCTCTCCCACAGCCTCCTTCGAACCCTGGAAGGCTGCTCTGAGGTCTCCCTTTCTTCTCCCCGGCTGCTGCTGGGCTGGAGATATAAATATCCCTGCCAACACCACGGCAGAAGGTCAGAGAAAGCCTAGAACCGGTTTGAGGATCTCGACATTAAAGCTGAGCGACCTCCCAGGCTGCTCCTTGGGCAGGTTGTGCTCGGAGAGCATCTTAGGTAACACTGAAATCATAACCAAACCCCCCAAAAAAGCTGTGTGTTAACTGCAGCTGATTGAAAGGCTCCATTCAGGCAGCGCCGTGAATATCTGCAGGCTTTTTGCTTGATGGGTTTAAAAGCCTGGAACTGGGGAGAACAGCGAAGTGCTTCGGCAGAAGAAAGGCGTTACCAAGCAACCCCCCGAAGCGGCCAGCAGCATCGATCAGCCCTGCTGCGGCAATTACGCTTGGTAATTAACGGCCACAGGACCCCAGCAGAGCCCAACGGCAGCTCCGGCAGCTGCGAGCCATGCACCACCCAACCTGCCTGCTGCACCCTGCCGCCCTGAGCCCAACGCGAGGCACAGCGGAGCTGCCAGCGGCAGAGAGCCCAGCCCAGCCCCACAGCCTCCAGCTCACCTCAGCCTCCAGCTCACCTCCCTCAGCCTTCTGCCCCTCTGCTCAGCACTGCTCAGGCCACCCCTGGAGTGCTGTGTCCAGTTCTGGGCTCCTCCATTCAAGANTGGCCGTGCCTGGAGGGGTTGAAGAGGAGGCTGCTTGAGGCACTTAGTGCCAGGGGTTAGTTAATCAGGAGGTGTTAGGTGCTAGGTTGGACTGGATGATCCCAGAGGTCTCTTCCAACCTGCTTAAGTCCATGCTCCAGCTCACCTCACGGAGCCTCCACCCTCAAAGCAGGAGGACACTGCTGATTTGATCACAGAATTGCTGCCCTTGGAAGAGACCTCCAAGGTCTCAAAGTTCTCTGCCGTGAGGGTGCTGAGAGCCTGGCAGGGGTTGCCCAGGCAGGTGGTGGAAGCCTCATCCCTGGAGGTGTTTAAGGCCAGGCTGGATGTGGCTTTGGGCAACCTGCTCTAGTGTGAAGTGTCCCTGCTCAGGGCAGGGAGGGTGGAACTGGATGATCCTCAAGGTCCCTTCCAGCCTCGACAGTGCTGTGATTCCAAGACCCTCCAGTCCAACCCTCAGCCCCACACCACCATGGCCACCAACCCACGGCCCCACACGTTTCTTGAATGCCTCCAGGGGTGGTGACTGCACCACCTCCCTGGGCAGCCTCCCAGCACCAAATCCTGTCACCAAGCCACTTCCTCCAAAGCCAATTTCTGCCAACAACTCTTTGGAACGACAGCCACAGCTGCAGCCAGGCTCAGCTCGCTGACAACTGACAGCTTTGGGCGCTGCCTTCGGCGCTGCCTTTGGCACTGCCCTGCTCCAGCTCTCACTAAGCACAAGATAAAGGCTCCTGTGCCCACGCCCTGGGCAGGCAGCTCCTCCCCTGTGCTCCAGCTCTTCCTGAGCCATTCCAAACCAACACTGCAAACCCTGGGGGGCTCCTGGCTGGGCACGAAGCAGGCATCTGCTGTTAGGGGGTGGAGGGAGGGATGCTGAGGGGGCGTTAGGAGGAGGAGGGAGGAATGTGGAGGGAAGGATGCTGAGGGGGCGTTAGGAGGAGGAGGGAGGGATGCTGAAGGAGGCATTAGGGGGCAGAGGGAGGGATGTGGAGGGAGGGATGCTGAGGGGGTGTTAGGGGGCAGAGGGAGGGATGTGGAGGGAGGGATGCTGAGGGGGCGTTGGGGGATGGAGGGAGGGCTGCTGAGAGCCACTTGTTCCCTAGAAGGCAACACAACAGAAATTCAAGCAACAGCTGAGTGAGGCTTGTGGAAAGATCTAACTGAAATAAAAGGCTTTGTGCTCTTGGCCAGCTCAGTGCTGTCAGCTCTGTGCTTCTGCACCTGACCAAGCCTGGAATGCTCCAGAGCAGAGCCAGAGCCGAGGCTGCAGGAGGCCAACAACAGCAGTAATGAAGATTCTTCTTGTCAGAAGATCCTGGAAAGGCTCAGGTTGGAAGGGACCTCAGAGCTCCTCTGCAACCTCCCCACCATGCCCAGAGACACCTCTCAGCCAGACTCAGCTGCTCAAGGCCTCATCCAACCTGGCCTGGAACATCTCCAGGCAGGAGGCAGCCACAGCCTCCCTGGGCAGCCTGTGCCAGGCTCTCACCACCCTCACATTGAAGAACTTCTTCCTCAGCTCCAGTCTCACCCTGCTCTGCCTCAGCTCCAAAGCATCCTCCTTGGCCTGTCTCAGACACCCTCAGCAGAGGTCTTTCTGCAGCCTTCCTGGAGGCTCCCCTCAGGCACTGGCAGCAGCTCTGAGGTCCCCCCAGAGCCTTCTCCTCTGCAGCTGCACACCCCCAGCTCCCTCAGCCTGTCCTCAGAGCAGAGCTGCTCCAGCCCTTGGCTCGTCTTTGTGGCCTCCTCATTACCTCTCACTGCTCTTCAAACACTCAGCCATGAGGCTCAGAGAACTCACACACCAAAGAGCCAACCTGTGCCCCCCTGACTGCAGCTGGCAGCCTTGGCCAGAGGCGCTGACCCTGCTCAGCCTGAGGGATGATTTCTTCCACAGATGGATATTCAAAAGGTAATTTGGCAGGCTGCAAGCATGGGGTCAGCATCCAAGAGCAAATCTAACTCCAGCTTGTGTGCTGCAGATGAAAGTGGGGATGTGGTGCCAGCAAAGGCAGGGAAAGCCAAGAGCCAGCTGGAGGAGAGATGAAAACCTTCTGAAGAGAGGACACTTGGAGAAGGAAGAGTTAAACCCAGAGCAATGCTGCTCAGCCCCCTCCTCATTAGCACAGAACGAAGGCAGAAGCAGCCCTTGGAGCTGCAGCTGTAGGGAGGAGAAAATCAGGAAAGGAATTTAAGGGCTTCCTAAAAGCTTGGGGGGGGTTCCACACTGTGCTGCTCTGCTGTCCTGACTGCAGCCAGTCAGAATTTCCACCCAAAGCAGAGTTTCCAAATGGAAATCAAAGTTGGGAGCAAATCTGTAGCACACCAAAGTGCTTCCCAAGCAGAAGACAGCAGCTTGGTTAATACTGGAGTGGCCTGGCTCAGGAGCAGTGTGGGCAGCAGGACCAGGGAGGTTCTTCTGCCCCTCTGCTCAGCACTGCTCAGGCCACACCTGCAGTGCTGTGTCCAGTTCTGGGCTCCTCCACTCAAGAGAGATGCTGAGGTGCTGGAAGGTGTCCAGAGAAGGGCAGCAAGGCTGCAGAGGGGCCTGGAGCACAGCCCTGTGAGGAGAGGCTGAGGGAGCTGGGGGTGTGCAGCCTGCAGCAGAGGAGGCTCAGGGCAGAGCTCATTGCTGTCTGCAGCTCCCTGCAGGGAGGCTGTAGCCAGGTGGGGTTGGGCTCTGCTGCCAGGCAGCCAGCAACAGAAGAAGGGGACACAGCCTCAAGCTGTGCCAGGGCAGGTCCAGGCTGGATGTTAGGAGGAAGTTGTTGGCAGAGAGAGTGATTGGCATTGGAATGGGCTGCCCAGGGAGGTGGTGGAGGGGCCGTGGCTGGAGGTGTTGAAGCCAAGCCTGGCTGGGGCACTTAGTGCCATGGTCTGGTTGGTTGGGCAAGGCTGGGGGCCAGGCTGGGCTGGAGGAGCTTGGAGCTCTCTGCCAACCTGCTTGGTTCTATGATTCCATACTTAATAGCATTAAAATTTACCTCTGAACTATCTCACACACAGAGAATGGTCTGGGTTGGAAGGGACCTCCAAAAGTCATCCAGTTCTCACACTACATCAAGTTGCTCAGAGCCTCATCCAGCCTGGCCTTAAAGACATCCAGAGCCTCCCTGGAGTTAAGTAGCCCAGGCTTCCACCACCTGCCTGGGCAACCTGCACCAGTCTCTCACTACCCTCATGCTAAAGAACTCCCTAACATCTGAGTCTCCCCTCAGCCTAAAAGGTCCCTCCCCAGCTTTCCTGCAGCCCCCTTCAGACACTGCTCTCCCCACCTTAAAAGGAGGATGGGAACACAACCACTGAGCAAGACTGGTTTGTCCAGAGCTGATTCTGACAAGGGTAAATCATTTCCCCTTTCCCTGCAGATGCCATCTGTGCAGGACTCTCATTTCTGGAGAGACAGAGCCCAAGGGGAAGCTCCAACAGGAGCTGTGGTGATAACTAATCCGAAATGGGCAGACTGTGAGTGAAAGGAAAGCAGTCTGGGGCCATTTTTCTTCTCTTTTCCAAGGGAAATGATAAAAAGAAAAGGCAAAACCCTGTCTGCAGAACCTCAGAGGCCCTGCCTGTTTGCTGGCCTGTGGACAGAGGCTGCCAAACAGAACGACTACGAGAAGCAACAAAAGAGAGAAGATGATGCAGGGCGATGCACTCCTGAGCCTTGGATGAAGGACCACAGCAGCAATGCTCTGAGGGGGTGGAAGTGAAAGACTAAAACACAGCTTCTGTCTGTGAATCTGCCACGGAGCTACCCTGAGGCAAATAAATGAAGCCTTCTCACCCACAGAAACAGGCATGAGGCATGGCTATGCAAATGCTGATCCAGGCAGAGGTCCTGCGTGAGGGTCTGAAGCCAGCAGCCCGAAGGTGGGCAGCTGAAGAGCTCCAACTCAGCCACAAAAAAAAGCATTTCCAAAGCATTTTCAGATTAAAAAGGCCACTCTCAGAACCAGCCACAGCCTCTTTGGGGAGGCAGAGATTTCTCAGCCTGGGACACAGCAAGATGCTCTGGAGCAGGAGTGACTCAGAGCTGCTACGGCAGCAGCGGGAGCCAGGTGGATGAACCAAACAGAGTCACAGCACGGCTCGAGGTAAAAGCCTGGCTGATGACAACCTGAACAGACTGAACAGGTCTCTGCTAGGCTTTTCAATCTGGAAATCACAGCTCTGAAAGGGACCCACACCCAAAGGTGTCCTTTCACACTGCAAGGGAACCTTAGCACAGTCACGGAAGGGTTCGCTCAGCAGCTCAGCGTCTGCGTCCACACTTCTCATCTGCCTCTTCCCTCCCAGCACTGGCAAAGTGTGAATTGCTTTTGACATGTGGATGGCTCTAGGGCCCAAAAAGCAGCCATAAGCAGATGGGATGACTGAAAAAATGAAAGAAAGAGGGGGGAGAAAAACCACCACAGTAAATATAGGCCAAGAGCTACCCTGCACTGCTCCTGCTCCGCACTGCCAGAGCGGACGCAGGGAGCAGGAGCAGCATCTGCTTGGAAACTGCCCCAGCCCAAATGCTGCAGCAGGAAGAGAGAGGGGAGTCAAGAACTGGCCAGCACACCTCGTGCTTTAGCTCACACTTGGATGGCTGAACAGGAGAGATCTGGGAGGATGAGTTTAGTTTAATGATTTCTTGCTGGTTCACCTGCTCCCCATCTGTCTTTGTAGTCCTTGCTTGGAGGGACAGGTCGGAGCAGTGCTGTGCTTTCCCTCCTCTCCCCTTCTGAGTTGCGATCTGAACTTCTGAGGAGAGGATCTGAGCAGCTCTCCAGCATTAAGTAGTCAGCAGAGATTAGCCCAATAATTTATCAAAGGTAATAGCTAATAAGGGACACAAGAAACTGGTTCAGAGCCTTCCTAGAGCCTCACGTCGGAGCTGTCACCGTACCAAAGCGTTCGCAGGAGCTCCTGGACTGCAGCAGCAAATTTATTAGCTAGAGGCTGACAAACTCTACCAAGAGTCCCTCGGACAGGAGTAAATCATCCACATCAGGCTGAAATCACTGCATCTTGGCTGGAGGTGAAGCTGGTGGGGTGGGTGTTAGAATTCAGCTGGCATGCCCAGAGAACCCCAGGCAGAGCTGGAGGCTGGGCTGGAAGCAGAGGCAGACAGCAAACGCTGCTCGCACTGCAAGTGTTTGATTTGTGAGCAGGGCTGGCTGAGGCAGGCTGCAGGAGGGTTTCAGGCTGGCTGCAATGTGATTACATGATAATTATCTTTTGTTACTCTGGGAAGTACACGGCTCTGCACTCTCTGCCCTGCCCAGGGACATCCTGTTAACACAATTAGAGCAAGAGCCCCGCTCCAGACGCGGCTTGCTCAGACGTTACTAACACGGCTCCAATTCTCAGCGCAGCCGCTCGGCAGAGCCATCCTGCTCCATTAATCAGGGGGAGTTCTGTCACTAACTTCCTCCGAAGCCAGCACAGCTCTCAGAGAGCCTCCAGGACGCACTGAATATATAACTTTGCTCTATATCATCATCCTCTGCAACTGCTGTTGCTGCGATGAGATGCTGCAGCATGCCTGAGCCTCCTGCATGCATTATCCCTCGCAGCCTCACTCCGAGGGTATCACTCTCCTGACTAACAAACCGAGAGGGAGAGAAGGATAACGGCAGCTCTGTGGCCACGCCATAGAAGTGTCGGTGGCCAGAGGAGAACTAACGAGTTCCTGGCTCTCGCTCAATTGCAACCATCAGGACAATTACCCGGGATAAGCCCAGGAACTGTTCCCTGCTCCGCTGTCACCTGCCCATCCCCTCCCTGCTAACTCCCGAGCTGGAAAACTTCAATCGGGTTTGACAGAGGCGAAAGGTCACAAAGGAACCGAAGTCCAGTGGAGAGAGACCCTCACTGAAGGCAGGGAGCAGCAGAAGCATCTGCTGAGCCCTGAGTACCCAGCACCCGGAGCTGGAGCACAGCCTCTGGCCCGCACAGCCGAGGGGGAACGCTGAGAGCAGCAACAGATCCAGCAGGCAGGGCTGGGAGCCACAAACACAAGGCTGAGGAAAGCCACAAACTGCATGAGGGGGCTGTGAGGATGCACGGGGGGCTGAGGACATGGGACAGCTGTTCCTAGACAGCCAGGCTGTGCTGTCTGCCTGCCAAGGGAAGGAGGAAGGCTAAAGGAGCTCATCTTCCCCTCTTCACCATGGCTGAGGTCTCTCTTTTGATTCCAGTACGCAGCAAACACAAGCACCAGGGACTCTGCCTCTTTGCTGCCAAGATAAGAAGATGCAGAAGGGATGCACTGAAGTCACTTCAGTTTAGTGCAGCCTCTTGCCTTTACTTACGCTCCAGCAGGATCCTGCTGGAGTGCCCGAGAGGGAACAGCTCTGCCAAAGATTAACTTCTTGGATTAGGGATTCAAAACTGTGCCCAGGTGCTACTGGTTCCAAACAGCAACATAATGAGCTGGGAGCACACCCCAGGACCAAGTCTCCTCTTCTAACTAACAGCAGAATCACAGAGTGGTAGGGATGGGAAGGGACCTCTGGAGATCAGCCAGTCCAGCCCCCCCCCGCCAGAGCAGGGCCACACAGGAGTGCAGCCAGCTGGAGTTTGAAAGTCCTCAGAGAAGCAGACTCCACAGTCCCCACAGGGGGCTCCAGCACCCCCTGCAGTGAAGTTTCTCCTCATGCTGAGGTGGATCTTCTTGTGTCTCAGCCTGTCCCCACTGCTCCTTGTCCTATCACTGGGCACCACTGCAAAGAGCCTGGCACCTTGATGCCCACCCTCGCATCTGTGGGCATTAATAAGATCCCCTCTCAGCCTTCTCCAGAGCCCCAAGGCTCTCAGTCTTCATAGCAGAGATGTTCAAATCCCTCCCTCATCCTCATAGCCCCCACTGGACTCTCTCCGGCAGACACCTGCAGGTGCTCTGCCCCCTTCAGCAAGAGCCCAAGCGAGCAGCAGCCCTGCCCCGTGAACAGAGGCTGTTTCTCACCCAGTCCTTCAGCACTCCCTCTCTGCTCTCCCTCCTACAGTGGTGTGGGTCCATCGGGCACAAAGCACTGGCATTATGCATGGCTGATGGGCACCACTGCCCACGACAGCTCCTCTGGAGCCTTGCCAAGGGATTGTGTCATCTGTGAGGAGCTGGAGTGCCAGGGGGCTGGGCAGCAGCCACAGCAGTCATGGCAGCCTGCTCACTCCTCATGCCAAAGCCACTCACGGCAGGCACTGCGAAGGACTTGTCTGGGGGGATGCAAATTTACTCCTTTTCCCGAGCTTAAAAATTCCAATGCTGCCAGCACAGGAGCTGCTGCCCTCAGTTTTGGGCTCCCCAGCTGAAGAGGGACAGGGATCTGCCGGAGAAGGTCCAGGAGGATGATGAGGGGACTGAATTTCAGTGCAAACTGCCAGTGCAGAGACCCTCACTGAAGGCAGGGAGCAGCACAAGCATCTGCTGAGCTCAGCCCACTGAGCTCTGGGTACCCAGCACCCAGAGCTGGAGCAGTGCCTGGTGAGGAGAGGCTGAGGGCCCTGGGGCTGCTTAGTCTGGAGAAGAGAAGCCTGAGAGGGGATTTAATCAATGTCTATAACTATCTGAGGGCTGGGGGTCAGGAAGGGGGGCACAGGCTCTGCTCACTGCTCCCTTTGATCACATTTGGTGCTTCTGTGCTCCACAACCTCCCTGGGCAACCTGTGCCAGTGTCTCACACTCCCCTCAACCTATGCCAGTGTCTCACCACCCCCCTCAACCTGTGCCAGTTTCTCACCACCCTCACTGCAAAGAACTTCTTCCCAACATCCAGTTTCAATCTCTCCTCTGCCAGTTCAATCCCATTCCTCTTCCTCCTGTCATTACAGGACCTTGTCAATAGTCCCTCCCCTCCACAACTTCCCTGGGCACCCTGTGACAGCATTGTGGAAGATCTTCCACCCTCTTGCATTATGCCAACAGGACATTTTTAGCCAATTAACTGCACCACCCTGCAGCTGGAAGAGGCTGAGACACATCAGGTCTAGGTTTTGCTTACTGGAATCCAGCTTGGGAAGCAAAAAAACAACCCCACACAGCCTGCCCCATCGGCGGGACTGGCAGAGCAGATCTACCCTTTGCCACAGGGTCGAGTAAATAAATGCAGGAGGAAGAGAGAGTGAAGGAAAATTCCAGCAAGCCTGGAGCCAGGCACTGCTTTCCATCTGCAGAGAAATTCTCTCACTGCAAAGGTATTTCTGACCCCAGAGAAAGGGCTCTGCTGCGCTCACACCAGGCCAGCCTGCCCGGAGCTGATCGCTCCAATCCAGCGCAGCACCTTCCTAAGATCCATTTTCTTTACCCCACTACCCAGATGAAGCCTGTTGGAAGGCCCTGGATTGACATCTGCACAGAGGATTGGATGTTTTCCACAGGTCTCGGGGAGAAAGATGTGCAGAGGGAGCAGCTCTCCCAGCCAGCACCCTGCGTGGTGCCGCTCACGTACCGGAGCCGCCGGCGGATTACAGGAGCCGCTTGCAGCCATCACTGCTCATCCCCAGATTACAGGAATCAACAACCAAAACCAAAAGGCATTTTCTCCACATGGAAGAAGAGAAAAAGCTGTGTGGTGGAGAGAAAGGAGATGTCTGAAACCTTTGTACTGCTGGCTTCAGAAGGGAGAGAGCTCGGGGATGAGTGACAGCGTGGGCATGGCACTGTGCCCACTAACTCAGAGCGAGAGCTGGAGCGAGCCCTGCTCTGCAGCTGCTGCTTGCACTCCAGCACCCAGCTACAACCCACCCCGAGATCAGCCACTCGTGGCCACAAAGGTGTGTGAGAGGAGACAGCCTCAGCCCAGGCACTTCTCCCACCAGGGGTCAGGGCTGCGGCACAGATTCAGGAAGAGAATGGGCAGCACTTCCCCAGCTCTGTCCCCCAACAACCCTGCCCCGACCAGCTCCCTGCCCCCCAACAACCCTGCCCCAACAGCTCTCTGCCCCCCAACAACCCTGCCCCATAACAACCCTACCTCAACAACCCTCTCTCTGCCCCTCGTCAACCCTGCCCCAACAGCTCTCTCTCTGCCCCCCAACAGCTCTTTCACTGCAGACAGGATCACTGCTCAGGGCTGTCCAAACCACCCCAAGAGAACTCAGTGACCAGCACCACGGAAGTGCACAGGAGCTGAGCTCCCGATCACATTCTCTGGCTCTTGCCAGTCACCTCTTAGTGACAAACCATGCAGATACTGGTGTCTGAAAGGCTGATCTGCCTCAAAAGGTGCCTGCCAAGCTGCAGAGCAATGCAGCCTTAACTGGGTACAGGACTCTGATGGCCTTGGTTCCCCAGGGGGCCGCTTTTCAAAGGCAAACACATCTTTAGAGCTGTGTTAAAAGAGGCCAGCAGACAGCCAGGGGGAGGCAAAGGAAGGTGGAGGCAGGAGGGAAAAAGGCAGGCAGAGAGAACTGCACTGTAAAACAAACTGGCTCCAGTATTGCTAACCCAGAGGAAATGAACACGTGTGTCACACCCAAGGGGACATCCCAGCCTGGATTTGACACACTCCCTCGTTTAGGTGGGATAAAAGACCCTGCCAGGTTCCAGCATTAGGCATTCTCAGACATCAGGTGAGGAAACCTGCCTTTGGCACCCAAAGAGGCAAAGCAACCCCACAAAATCTCTTTTCACTGTTCACATTTTCCTCACATCTCGGGTCTGGGAGGAAGCTAACTCCTCTAATGTCACCGATGGGCACGTTCTGCTCCAGCTGGTGACAGTGGGTGGCACCAGCAGGGCTGGTACAAAAACACTTCAGAGAAACGCTCTTCTCTCTCCCCACCACTTCCCTACCTCCCAGACCTAACGCAGCAACAGCAGAGCAAGCAGCAGCCTGTTTTGCTTCATCCATCATCAGCCCAACTGTCAGCTCAGCTCCAACAGCAAAATCTTTACTACTGGTTTAGGATGCAGAAGGCAGGAACCACACAGGCTGAGTGCCCCAGATCCGAGGCTGAGCCTGCAGCCGCGGCGGGCAGAGGGGAAATCATTTTGACTTTGCGCTGAGCCAATTTGATCTGGAAACTGTTGAGAGCAAATAAATCCAGAATCCCACTGTGGCACTTCTGCAGTCCCTTTCTGACTACAATCACTTCTCTCCTTTCCGTTTTGAGTTCCCCCACACACAACAGCAGTGATTAGTACTTGGCACAGGATAAAAATCAGCTGCTCCCCGAAGCCAGGCACCGCCGATCTGCTACAGAGCTCCTGTGGCTCTCAGAGGTCAGTTTAAGAGATGAATAATCCCAGGCCCTTTTGCAATTCCCCACCCTGCAGCAGAGGGAGATGGTTCCTTGGGTTTATTGCAGCTTGCTCCAAAAGGTCAGAGTGCCCACAGAGTGCTCACACAGCAGACCACAGCCCAGGCAATTCTCCAGGTGACCAACGACCTTTTGCAGCAGGCAGCCTGAGCAGCAGGCAGCCTGAGCAGCAAGCAGCCTGAGCAGCAAGCAGCCTGAGCAGCAAGCAGCCTGAGCAGCAAGCAGCCTGAGCAGCACAGGTGCTCCCTCTTTTCCCCCTTCCTCAGGAAAACGACTCCCCCACTTGGCTTTCAAAAGGTAAGCTGAGCCAGCTGAAGAAGTTTGCCACCCTCTTGAGCTGCCCACCAGTGCAAAGCAGCATTTCTGCAGGCACACCTCAGCTCCCTGCAGCACTTGCTGCTTCTAACAGGCCCCCACGCACCGTTTCAACCTGCTAATCCACCTCTTTGCCTGCCTGCTCTGCTACAAACACAGCAAGGGAGTGAAGCTGATACACCCCGGGCAGGATCCTTCCCCTGCACACAGAATTGGTGGCCCCAGCACGGGTCAGAGCTTTCCCACACAGCAGCGAAGCAGGAGACAGCGCCGTGGTGGGGTCCATGCTCTGGCTAACACCACATTTTAAGTAGACAAAGTCAAGCAGGACAACATTAGCTGAAACTTTCCACACATAACAGCCAAGGAACCAAGGACACACCCTCTGCTCTGGCTGCAGCACCAAGCAGCTCGGAGCCAGGGTGGGAAAGGGCAGACATTGGCTTGGACCCCTGCTTGGACTCGAGGGTCCTATGAGAAAAGATCCAAGTCTCTGTGTTGGGCATCAGCCTTAACCCTAGGCCATGCACCAGTTCTTTCCCCTGAGTTTCATCTAAGCTCTGACAGAGTGAGGGGGGAAAATATTAATTAAGATGAAATCAATACATCCCATCCACATCCACCCTCCCTGGCACACAGCTGCTTACCTGTAAGAACAGCCCAGGCAGGAAGGGAAAGAAAACCCCACCCCAAACTCTAGGTACCAGGAGAGTTTGGAACACTTTAGCCAATTCAGGATCACAGGATCACAGGGGCTGGAAGGGACCTCCAGAGGCCACAGGGTGTCAGGGGCTGGAAAGGATATCCAGAGGCCACAGGATGTCAGGGGCTGGAAGGGACCTCCAGAGGCCACAGGATGTTAGGGGCTGGAAGGGACCTCCAGAGGCCACAGGATGTTAGGGGCTGGAAGGGACCTCCAGAAGCCACAGGATGTGAGGGGCTGGAAGGGACCTCCAGAGGCCACAGGATGTCAGGGGCTGGAAGGGACCTCCAGACGCCACAGGATGTCAGGGGCTGGAAGGGACCTAACGAAATCATCGAGTCCAACCCCCTGCCAGAGCAGGAGCAGAGAACCTAGCACAGGTGGCACAGGAACACATCCAGACAGGGCTTGAAAGTTTCCAGAGAAGGAGACTCCACAACCTCTCTGGGCAGCCATTCAGGGGAGCTTGGAACACACTTTGGCAAACCACAGGGCTTAAAGCTCTGGAAGAAGGAAAGCAAAGCTGCTTGCTGCCACGCACACACCACCTCAGACCAGCCAACCACGCCACTACCTGCCCCAGCTGGCATCTCCCACACCACGTGAAGAGCCTTTGCTAACTCAAACACTGCATCCTGCCTTACTTCTTCCTTGCTGTTGGGGGTTTATTTTTCCCCCCTCCCCATCTGTTTCTTTTTTATACAACATTTGTCTCCTAACCTCTCCCGAGTTGTTTTCTCTGTGTCTTTTGGATCTGCAGAGAAAAGGACACACCTTATCTCCTCCACAAAGCTGCACCACCAGCCCTTGCTTCGGCACGCTCAGCCTCATATCTCAGCAACATGTTTGCTCCTCTGTCTCTCTCTCTGAATAAATAAGAGTGCAGGCACTTTTAAGGAATGAGGGCTGTGTTTGAAGAGTAATTAGCTGTCAGCATAAAACCAGTATTTATGGATTCCCATCCTTGAGAAATCCAGCTCCGCTCCCCGGCGCTGATTACGGCTGGTGGAAGCAGATGGGGCTGGATCCATACACTTGCAATAATCCTATCTTTAAGAAATAATTAACTGCAAATAAAGGCCTGGATGCCAGCAGCCCTGCACACTGACTCTGCCAGCAGGGAGGAGAAGCTGGGTTCTCCCCAGGGATGTGGGGGCTCCCTACTTCCCAGCACACAGGGCGCTGGAATCTTCTGGATGCCCTGCAGCTGAGATGCAGGAGGACAGGAGCTGGGATCACAAAGCAACTCAGCAGCCCTAACCCTAGGGTTTGGGTTGTGTCTGGTTTCTTGGTGAAGTTGGAGCTCCAGCAGCAGCGCAGCCTTTGCTTTAACTGGGAGGGGAGCTTTACAGAGCTGTTCTAACCACACAGGTTAGAGCAGGTGAAAGCCCTCAGTGGGCTGCTCCTGACCTCCTTCCCTCTTCAACCCAGGGCAGCATCTTTGCTGAATGCCTGCATCTCTGTGAGCAAAGGGGAAAAACAACTCAAAAACCAACCAGGAAATTTATACTCTGCTTAATTAAATCAGTGCATTTTACCTACTGGCACTGCTTGCTGGACCGAAATTCACTCCAGGTTGGTTATCCATCACAGCAAAAGCTCTGACAAACACAACCGGGTGCTACACACGATCCATAGCTCCTGGTTAACTAGGTCACAGATTGCTCTGCAATGTTTGCCAGCCTGACAGGCTTCTATGCACAGCCAGTAGGCACCGGGCCAAGCTTCCCCCCCCCGGCTCACACCCCTGTAGCCCCACCGATGAGGCTACCCAGGCTGGCTGAGGTCCGTGTGAGGGCCACCTTCAGGTGGCTGTCGGTGGGTTACAGGTTCTCGGCCAGCTCCACTCGGAGTAAGCAACAAACCAACACACAGGGCCAGGCAGCCTCACGCCTCCTCCCCGACTTGTGCCCACCCTCCATCCCCATGGACCAGCACAAGTTCCATCATCTACCAGCCTCAGTGCCAAGCAGCCAGGTTTGTGCCGACGCCACAGGGAGGGAGGCTCTTGCACAACCACGGACAGACACCTCCCGCCCAGCGAGTTGTTGGTTTCTTCTCCTAATAACCAAGTTGAAATTTCCCTTTGCCTAATTTCAGCTCTTTAATTTCCAGTCACACCCTAGCAGGCTGCCCTGACATTCCCTTCCTGCTGCCAGGTGTGTGCAGACGCTGGCAGCCACGTGTGCCCGCTGGCACTCGGCGGGCACCGGCTTGTGCTGCAGGACCACCGCAGGAACAGGGACACCTCCTGATTCCGGGCACCGGGCGCGGGGCGGGGGGGGAAGGGAGGCATGAGGAGAGAAATGAGGGCAAGGCTGGGGAGGTGAGCAGTGTGTGAGGAGAGAGGGGGCAACAAAGAGAGAGATGGTGAAGGCTGACTGAGGGGGGAGCATGGACCTGAGGGCTGATTGAGGGGGGATGAGGAGTGCCAGGGCTGTGAAAGGAGGGTGAAGGTTGACTGAGGGTGGCCGTGGCCATGAGAGGAGGTGAGGTGGGGTGAGCGGTGACACGGCTGTGAGAGGAGGATGAGGACTGACCGAGAAGGGACATGGCCGTAAGGCTGACTGAGATGGAGACGTGGCTGTGAGAGGAGGTGACAGTGGTCTGTGGTCTCCTCACCTCTTTAATCTTCATCCTGCGGGCTCGGGTCTCGGGGTCCTCGCCGGCTCGCCTGCCCCGCACCGGGTGGCGGAGGCTCCGGCGGAACCGCTCGTAGTCGAAGCGGAACGGAGCTCTCGTCTCCCGGGCTGGGCTCTCCTCGGTAGCGGGCTGGGCTCGCCGCTCCCCACCCTGCACCTGCTGCCGGGAGCCCGGCGCGGTGTGCGCCGGCGGAGCGGCCATGCGGGCGGCGGTGCGGAGCTTCTCCCGGAGGCGGCGGGGGGCGGCGGGGCTGGCGTGGCGGGGCTCAGCGGCGGCTGGGGGGCTGCGGGGAAGGTCGGTGTCGCGGGTGGAGGAGGAGGCGGAGGAGGAGGAGGCGGAGGATGAAGACGAGGAGGAGGTGGCGGAGGCGGTGGCCCGGCGGGGCAGGAAAAGGCGCTTGAAACGGGAGGAATCGGGCAGGAGGAAGAGGGCCCCGAAGCACAGCGTGAGCAGGCCCGAGAGGAAGAGCAGGAACAGGAACTTCTGCGGCAACCGCAGCCCCAGCGCCGCCGGCCAGCCCGGCATGCCCGGCAGCTTTCGCAGCAGCACCATGGGGCACCGGATCGCGGCCGCCGGGCGGGCTCCGCCGCCACCCCGGAGAGGGGAGGGTGGTGGTGGGGTTGCTTCTGGCGTCTGCGGCGAAAGGCTCAGGGGTGCCCCCCAGCACCCCCGGCTGGAGCGGGTGTCTTCACCGGCGACCGCCGGCGGCTGACACGTGGATGTCTCCGGAGCGGGCTCTGCCGCGGGGCCCCGCCGCTGCCCGGGCTCCTTGCCCGAGACGTTCGCAGGGCGCGCAGCGGCGGCTCACAGTCCCCAACCCCGGCATGAAGGCGGCGGCGAGCGCATCCCGCCGATGGCGGGCGACGGAGCGGGCAGGGCCGGGCTGCTCGCCGTGTCAGTCCTCGCCGTGCAGGCTGCCGGCCGCTGTTGGGCTGGCTCAGGGAGCGGCGCCGAGCAGGTGCGATCCGGTCCCTCTAGGCGGTGGGTTCATGCTGCAGCATCTCTGCGAGGCAAGGGGAGATCAGAGCACGTTCATTCGACACGCAGAGGGATGCCGCCGGCGTTGTAAGCCATTGTCCCGCAGGCTCCGACACCTCCCCAGCCGTTCCGCCCCCCGCTCCAGCCACGCTAGTTCGTTTTGCCTCTCTCCGGACTTGCCATCAACTCTAGACTGCGAGCAGCTCCCAGCCCAGCACCATCCCCTACGGTTCTGGGCTCGTCTGGCGGGGCAGACCCAGGGCCATGATTAAGATCCACGCCGTGATAAAGAGGGAGGAAAAACCCCGGGAGGGGCAGGCGGATCAGTGACCGGGAGCAGGCAGACAGGGACGAGGCTGCTCCGCGCCTCACCAGGCTGCCGGGAGCCGCCTTCGGCCGCAGAGCGCTGGAGACGATGGAGCTGCGAACGAGCCATGCGGAAAGCTCAGCAAGGGCTGAGTTTGATGAGAGGCCACAAAAATAATCCAAGGGTTTTACTTTTGTTAAATAGATACCAGCAAATTTCTCTTTCCTCCCAAAATCTCTGCCTTGCTGTTAACTTATTCACCTCCGCGCCCCCCCCCCCCCCTCAACCATCCCCTCCTTAGGTGTGCTGGATGAGACAGAGCCCAACTTTCGCACCACAGCAGGAAGCAGGACGACTCTCACAGAACAGGAGACATCTACCCACAAACCCCCAAATCACCCCAGCCCTAAGAGCAGGGTCGGCGCTGCCCTCAGACGCCGTCACAGCCGCTGGGCAGACGCTTTCCTACCCCCAGCCCTGGTTACTCACCCTACTGACAAATCCGAGCCGCTCTAGGTCCTACAGTGAGCAAAATCTTCTCAGTCCTGCCCGCGCATCTCACAGACGAGAACCTCTCGCTGCTGTCAGCGCTCACAAGTGCCCGTTAAATTAGGAGGACGAGGCCGGTTGGCTGCCCGCCGGGCTCTCCAGGGAGCGGCTCCTCTCTCCTGCCCATCCAAGCATCCAGGAGGGAAGTACCTAACTGCATCAAGCTACTTAGAGGCCTCTGCTTTTCACCCCCACCTCCTCTTCCCTGCCCCGCCTTTTTCCCACCCCCCCTGCCCGCCGAAGGGGACCCGCTGGGCTGCGCTGCCCGATGCCCGCACACGCAACCCGCCTCCGCCGCCGCTCACTGCGACAGCGCCGCCGGCCGCGCCCCTCGCCACGCCCCTTCTCCTGCCAACGGCCATTCGGGGGGGAGGCGGGGACAGCGTCAACCAATCAGCGCACTGGGCCCTGCCCGCCATGACTCTCGCCCTCAGGGCTGCGCTCCACCCTCGCTTGCTATTGGCTGTCTGGCGGAGCCTGCCGAGGCCTATTGGCTCGTCTTAACGCCAGTAAAACCCGGAAGCCCTCCCGCTTGTTTACCACAGCTGCTCAGCTCGAGCCGGGGGCGCGCCGCGGCCCGCCTCTTTCCTCCTGCCGGCCTTCCATTGGCTGCGAGGAGTGCCTCATCCCCGCTGCGATTGGCAGAGGCGGGGCCCAGATACTTCAAATAGGGGCTGAGGGCGCAGAGAGAGCTGCGGGCGGGCTCGGCAGGTGCGGGGCCGGGCTGGCCTCGCCTGTCCCTCGCCTGTCCCTCGCCTGTCCCTCGCCTGTCCCTCGCCTGTCCCTCGCCTGTCCGTCGCCTGTCCCTCGCCGGTCCCTCGCCGTTCTCTACCTGGAAAGCGTTTTTTTTTTCCGCGCAGCCTACATAGTCTGCTGCATAAGTGCCGGAGGATTGAAGCCTCCAGGAGCGACTTCATATCCTGACAGGAGGAGGGGAGTAGAGGCTTCAGAAAGGAGCTGGAGGTGGATTGGGAGCCACCTTTCTGCGAGCACGGAACTGCCCTTTCCGTTATTTATTAGTCCCCTAAATCTCCATCACAGATCTTAACCTTCGATACACCACTAACCAAAGCTGGCAGGGAGGTGATGCTGTAGTCGAGGGCAAAGTGGTGAACCAAAGTGTTCTGCTCATAAATGTTATCCAAAAAAACCCTAAATCCTCTGCAGAATTAGCAATGAAAGAACAAAAAAGGAGGCACAAACCCAAGCCACCTGAACCCACCAAAGAGCAGAGCTGGGTGGGTGGGGGAGGTCACCAGGGATGGGTTTTGGGTGCTGCGAGCATGCGAGAGAGGAGCTGCGGCAAAAGGAGGTTGGCAGGAAAGGGTAAACTGCAGTCACCGAAGTACTGATGTGACTAAAGTTGGAAGAGCTAAAAGAGAACGATTTGTAGGCTGGAAAGGAGCTGGAGCTGTGAGGAAAGAAATCATCTGTGATCTGCTGTTTGCTTCTTCCTGTGCTCACTGCGCTCCTCCGTAAATAGCTGACACCACGGGAGAGAAATACCTGAGCTGATTGCTGGGTCTAGAGGGGGCAGGTTCCGGGGCCACACATCCCCAGCTGCTCAGCTGAGAGTCACTCGTGCTGGCATCTCCCCACGAATAGTGCAAAGCAGGCAGCAGAGCATCTCTAGGAGCAGGATTCGGGAGCTGCTTGTTGCCCCGGCTGTGCCCAAGGCTGGTCACCATCCTGCTTCCCACCCTTCCTTGTACCTCCACCACTGCTGCAGGTTTCCATCCGATCACAAACCCAGCTCAAAACTAAGCCTTATGCCTCGAGCTGCTGGTGGCCGCTCGCTGGACCTTGAAGGCAGCCACCCTCAGAGCCAAATTTGCATCTTGATGATAGCATTTTGAGATGTATCCTCTGAACCATCTCCTGAGGTGTGCAGGTAGGACCAGCTCAGCCTGAGCCAGAGGGAGATGCAGGCACTGTCTCTCAGCCATCTCACACAGCCTCCTCCGGAGCAGCTGCTGGAGGAAGGCTCTGTGCAGCTGCTCTCCCTTCCCTGCCCTGTAGCTGCACCACGAGGGGGGTAGATTTGGCTGCTCCATTTTGGCAGGTCACTCAGGAGCCTCGCTGGGCACGGCAGATGCTCCACAGGCTCCTTGCAGCCCAGAGGAGCTGCTTGCAAATCACAGAATCACAGAGACATGCAGGCTGGCAAAGCCCCTGGGGACCACCAAGCCCAACCTAGAACCCTACTCTGCAAGATTCACCTTAAACCACATCCCCAGGCACCACATCCAAACCACCCTTAAACACCTCCAGGACTGGTGACTCCACCACCCCCCTGGGCAGCTCATTCCAGTCCCTGACCACTGTCTCCATGAAGAACTTCTTCCTAATGTCCAATTCAAACCTTCCCAGCCTCAGCTGGAGGCCATTCCCCCTTGTGCTGCCTGCAGTCCCCTGTGAGCAGAGTCCAGCAGCAGCCTCTCCACAATGTCCCTTCAGTTGTGAAGCAATGAGATCTCCCCTCAGCCTCCTCTTCCTCACACCAACCATCCCCAGCTCCCTTAGTCACTCCTGATATGATTTATTCTCTAGACCCTTCCCAGCTTTGTTGCCTCCTCTGGCGCTGCTCCAGCACCTCCACATCGCTCTTGTATTGCGGTGCCCAAAGCTGAACACAACACTCGAGCTGTGGCCTCACCAGAGCTGAGTCCAAGGGCACAATCCATCCTGCTCCTGCTGGCCTCCTCCTCCCTGCTCCTGCTGGCCACAGCATTTTTACTCCAAGCCAGGATGCCGTTGGCCTTCTTGGCTGCCTGGGCAAAGGACAATTTGGTTTCGCTTCTTTGCGATGCCTTCACTGAGCAGCTCAGGAGGAGGAAGAGAAGCCTGACAGGCAGCTGCTGGCTCCATTATTTAAGAGCATCAGTGCAGCTGGGAGGGCTTTCACTGCTGCCCTGCCTCATGCACTCATCAGTGGTCCCCCAAGGACCAGCACCAGCAAGAGGCCATCGCTCTGCAGGCTTCCACCAGCTCTTTCTTCCAACACCTTCCACCCTGCCTCGGCCTGGGTGGAAATAATCCTTCACCCTCCTCCGGTGAAGAGGAGGCTACCTGCTGAGGCAGCCTGACAGAAAAAGACAGACCAAAACCCACTCAGACAAAGCCTCTCTTCCCCCCCCCCTTAAAAACCTCACCAACCCCCAAACCCCAACTTCAAACCCTCACCAACTCCCAAACCTCACTAACCCCCAAACCCCAACTTCAAACCCTCACCAACTCCCAAACCTCACTAACCCCCAAACCCCACCAACTCTCAAACCTCACCAACCCCCCCAAATCCCCACCAATGCCAAAACCTCACCAGCCCCAATGCCCACCAACCCCTAAAACCTCACCAACTCCAAACCTTACCAACCCCAAAACCTCTCCAACCCCCCACCAACTCCCAAACCTCATCAACCCCAAACCTCACAAACTCCAGACCCTCACCAACCCCCAAAACCTAACCAACCCCCCCAACCCCAAACTTTACCAACCCCAAAACCTCACCAACCCCAAACCCCCACCATGCCCCAGCCCCCCCGTGCTGCTGCACTGGTGCTCATACCTTGACCTTCTACTGGACACTCCCAGCACCACAGAACTTAGCTCTGCTCCCTCGGAGGATCTGGGGGAGGGGGGGGCACACACCAAGGAGGACAATAAAATTGCCAGCTGAGAACAGACCAGAGGGATGATAGAACAGTGGTGAAGGAGCCAAAGGGCAATGCTTTAGCTCTTCATTTTCATCCAGCAGTGACAGGCAAAGTTGCAGCCTTATCTTTTAATGAGGTTAAAGGAAGAACTCTTTTTTGTTTTGCTTTCTGTTTAGCACAAGATTGTCTGGAAGGGAAACGCAGAGAAATTAAAGGGCTGCAAATGAGGTTAAATTAGGAGATCTTTCTGAAAGGAGACAAAAAGCATTGTCTGCAGGGGAAGGCTTCCAGGGCATTTTTTAGCAACAGTTTAGTCCCTGGAAGAAGAGGACAAAGAGCTCAGCCCCTGCCTGTGACTGCAGCCCCAGACACCAGCCAAGCAAAGGGAGGGATTGATGCTGCAGGAGTTAGGAGGCAGAGTGTAATCACTGCAAGGATGGGGCCCTGCTGCCTTCTGGTTCTTGGCTTTAGCAGGGCTGGAAGAAATGATTTGGAGAAAATTACTTTTCTTTTCTTTTTCTCCTTTCTTTTTGCTTTCTAATGACCACAAGAAAAAAACTGAATTTAATATCTGCCTTTCTGGGAAGAAGAAAAACTGCAGAGAGATAGATAATGCTCAAGGCAGGAGAGTTTGGCAGGGGAATTATGCTCCAGCCTCCAGCCTATCTTTTAAAGTAGGATAGAGGGGGGTGGGGGATGTCCCCTCCCCTCTTTCACTGTAGAAAATGCTCCCATCCTGGCTGCAGGAGTGGCCACGATGCCTCCCCGACGCTGCAGCAGCACTTCCAGTGCTTAGCCAGAAAGCTCTCTCCCGTTCCCAGAACCACTCAGACCTGGGAGTGTGAGGCACGGCAGTGCTGAAAGGATGCAGCAGGCAGATGGGAGGAAGACTCTGCACTAGCAGCAGATGGTTTCAGAGTTATCCTGCTAAGGGAAAAGGAGAGGGAGAGGAAACAGGAGAGAGGGAGAGGAAACAGGAGAGAGGGAGAGGAAACAGGAGAGAGGGAGAGGAAACAGGAGAGAGGGAGAGGAAAAGAAAACCACCCCAAGGAGCCAGGCTCGCTGCAGGGAAGTGGAAGGAGCTGTCCCGTTGAAATGCCTCCTCAAAGAGGGCAGCCTCAGCATCTAAACCAAGCACCTGAACTTTGCTGATAGCCACTACAAAGTGTGGAGAGTGACAACAGGACCTGGCAAAGCTGCCAGCTGCAGCAAGGCAGAAATCCTTTCCCTCTGCCAGAGCAAGCAGTGCAGCTGACAGAATACGAAGCCACCTTGCAGCCTGTGCCTGCAGCACCCCTGATACTTCCCCACTGCCTGCAGCCCATCCACAGGGACCTCGACAGGCTGCAGAGGTGAGCCCAAGCCTCATGGAGTTCAACAAGACCAAGTGCAAGGTCCTGCAGTGGGGTCGAGGCAATGCCAAGCACCAATCTAGGCTGGGCAGTGCCTGGCTTGAGGGCAGTCCTGAGGAGAGAGAGTTGGGGGTGCTGGTGGAGGAGAAGCTCAGTGTGAGCTGTCAGTGTTGCTCTGGCAGCTCAGAGAGCAACCAGAGCCTGAGCTGCAGCAAGGGCAGTGTGGGCAGCAGGGTGAGAGAAGTGATCCTGCCCCTCTGCTCCCCACTGCTGAGACCCCACCTGGAGTACTGCATCCAGTGCTGGAGCCCCTGGGACAAGAGGGACATGGAGGTGCCGAAAGGTGTCCAGAGAAGGGCCAGGAGGATGAGCAGAGGGCTGGAGCTGCTCTGCTGTGAGGAGAGCCTGAGGCAGTTGGGGCTGGAGAGGAGAAGGCTCTGAGGTGACCTTATTGTGACCTTTCAGTATCTGAAGGGGGCTACAAGAAGGCTGGGGAGGGACTTTTTAGGATGTCAGGGACTGATAGGACTGGGGTGGGGAAGGAACAAAGCTGGAAATGGGTAGAATGAGGGGACACAGTCTCAAGCTGTGCCAGGGCAGGTTCAGGCTGGATGTCAGGAGGAAGTTCTTCCTAGAGAGAGTGATTGGCACTGGAATGGGCTGCCCAGGGAGGTGGTGGAGTTGCTTGGAGGTGTCCAAGCAAAGCCTGACTGGGGCACTTAGTGCCATGGTCTGGTTGACTGGATAGGACTGGGTGAGAGGTTGGGCTGGAGGAGCTTGGAGGTCTCTTCCAACCTGCTTGATTCTGTGATTCAGCCTGGATGTTAGGAAGAAGTTCTCCACTGTGAGAGTGGTAAGAGCCTGGAAGGGGTTGCCCAGAGAGGTGGTGGAAGCCTCATCCCTGGAGGTGTTTAAGGCCAGGATGGATGAGGCTGTGGACAGCCTGATCTAGTGTGAGGTGTCCCTGCCCGTGGCAGGGGGGGTTGGAACTGGCTGATCCTTGTGGTCCCTTCCAGCCTTGACTACGATTCCGGATGTCTGTTCCCACCCTGAGCTCATCCTCATGCCTGGCCCAGCCTGAAACATCCCGAGGAAGACAAAGCTTCTGAAGGCTCTTCCCTCTCTCGGTGCAGCCCCGAGGCTGCTTTTGCTCACCCAGGGGTCTGGTGCCTGTGTAAGGGCTCAGAGCTGCGCAGGCTGCGGGGCTGGCTGCAGCTGCCCTCGGCCGCGATCGCCGCGCACCAGCCCCGCGCCCCGCCCGGCCGAGGCATGCTCAAACCGCAGCCCCAAAGCCTTCAAGAGGCTCCTCCGCGGCAGTGAGAATGAGCAAAACAAGCCCCGATGGCCTGTAATGAGTCAGGACAGACAACATCTGTCTGGTATCGATTGTTTAAAGGTTTTAGGAGTACAAGCAGAGGACAGGAGGCTCCCAAGTAAGCCTTGGTAATTAGGAACTTCGTTATCTGCCGGGTGAGAGTGGAGAGCAGAGTGGAGGAGCAGCTCCTTTGTAGCTTAGCAGCGAGTGCTGTGCCTTGCGTTCCTTAAGGACCGAGGAGGGGAAGGGATGATTGCTTGTTAGATTGGGCCCTGTGCTGATGGATTGCCAGGACTGGCTCAGGAGGAGATAGCCTAATAAAACACCTTGAAAGGCTCAGCTGCTGAGTGGGTTTGTGCGAGGAAAGGGAAACAAACCCAGGTTCTGACAAACAGAAGCACTAAGGAAACTCAGCAAGCTTTAAGATGAGCTGAAATATTTGGTTTGGGTCACAAACAGCATCTGGAATCAATCCAGAGAGTGGTGTGGGTAGGATGTGTTGGTTCCAATGGCTTCCTGGGGAGCTCATTCCCCTCTGCCTGTGGCAGCCAAGATGCTTGCAGCAGGAGGATCTCCCTTCTCAGGTAAAATCTGCCAGTCCTGCAGTCAGCAGAACTGTTTGGAAAGACACCAGGCGGTGACAACCTCCTCTTGGCATCGGTGGGGACTAAGCACAGCTCAGAAATATGCCAGGGGACCTACTAGACAGAACAGGATTTTTTCCAGCCACAGAAGGAGGCAGCCCAGAGTGATGCCTCCAGACACTGCCAGGCTGAGCAGTCACAGAGGCTGCTTTAGTCCTTATGGAAAGCAATCTCCCCAGGGATGAGTTCCCATTTGTTTGGCAGCCATTCTCAGCCCCCAGCCCAGAGACCTCCTGATGTGCCTGCGGCAGCCTCTGCGCCCCTTGAAGAGTCAGGGGTAGGTTTGCTCTGACAACAGAGAAGCCAAGGCACAGCCCACCCCCAAAAAACCTTCCTTCATCCCAGAAATAGATCCTCCTGCTGCCTCTTCCTGAGAGTGGATTTCAAGGCAAGCCAGGAGATAAGGACCAACACCTTCAAACGCAGGTGGGAGCAGGAGAGGAAAAGCCTTTCTGTTCCTCCTCTTCATTGCCACCAGACTAAAAGAACCCCCACAGTATTCTGCTGGTTCTGCTCTGTTTTGGCCAGAGATAAAACACAACCACACATTTTCATCACCTGCCCCACGGCTTCGACTGGCCCCGGGGGCGGTGATCTGCTCCCAGCCCCCTGCCTGAGCTGTCAGCCCTGCCAGGAACTGTGCCCTGGGGGTCAGGATTTCAGCAGCACCTCAGCAGTTTTCAGCTCCGGTGCCGAGTGAGGAAGATGATGCCCAAAGGGGACAGTTTCAGCTGAGGATTAGCATGGGAATTCTCCTGGGCTAACAGATAGGTGCTGCAATGATTTAGGGCAGTGATCTGCATCTGGTGGTTAGCAGCCCCTTGGGGTTAGTACAGCAGAGATAAGATAAAGGTAAGAAGTTTGCATGAACCAGGTGGGAATCTACACTGAGGACATTCACTGTCTGGTGCCCACATTGCCACGGGAGGCAGCTCCTTCAGGGAGAAGAAATTGCTCCAAGTAGCTGCTACAGGATGAGCAGTTTGGATTTGGTTTATCCCAGCAAGTGGTAACAGCAGAAGGAAACCTTTGGGCCGGATTATTAACTGCAGTTATTAGAGTTAATGACACCTCCATGAGCTGTGGAGGTCCTCTGGCCACCTGCCTGCAGACAGAAGTTAGTGCCCAGCACTGCTGCCTTCAGATTGGATTCTGCCTGGCACTGCTTAGGAGACCCTTGATAAACTCATGGGGGCACAAACTTTCAACCCCTCTCCATTCCTTCCCTGACACTTTCCCTGCACTCAGGGAACGAGAAGCTTCTACCAGTGCAGAGCAAGCTCCTTCCTGAGGCAAACAGATCCATCCTGCAGGAGAGAAGACAAATAAAGCAGCAGCATTTCCCTGCTTCCCTCGGTGCCAGGCTCATTTCCCTTACACTTTAATGCCTTTGAACCAGGCCATAATGAGGCAGGCCAAGAGAAATAAAGACACCTTGGAGCATTGGAACAGGATCCTGTAAATACTTCCATGAGCAGGGAAAAAGCAGAGTTTGTGAAATGAAATCATTTCAGCTCTGTGCAGCAGTGAAGAGTCCAGCTCACAGCACTGGCTGGTGGCCACCCTCGGGTGTTAAAATCATCTGTCAGCTGTGTGGTAACTTACACCAGAGGGTAAAAGAGGGCAGCAGATGCCCTTTGGGCAGCTGGATTGAGATGAATACACAGATCCCAGAGGATTTTATTGGCACTGCTCAAATGCTGCCAGCCTCAATCTCTCTCTCTCTGGAGTGATCCCAAGCTGCCAGGTTATTGATTGGGATAAAAGCCTCCCTGGTGTGCTGTGTGTGGGTCCTGGTGCCCAGCAGGTGAAACCCCCACACCAGGGACCTCTGAGGTAGAGCAGAAATTAAACCCTTTCCAGGGAGGTCAAAAGGACTACTCCTGGAAGGGTTTTGCTTTGGGTCTCTTTGTCATGTGGATCACAGAATCAAGCAGGTTGGAAGAGAGCTCCAAGCTCCTCCAGCCCAACCTAGCACCCAGCCCTGCCCAACCAACCAGACCATGGCACTAAGTGCCTCAGCCAGGCTTGGCTTCAACACCTCCAGCCACGGCCACTCCACCACCTCCCTGGGCAGCCCATTCCAATGCCAATCACTCTCTCTGCCAACAACTTCCTCCTAACATCCAGCCTGGACCTGCCCTGCCACAGCCTCCCTTCAGGGAGCTGCAGACAGCAATGAGCTCTGCCCTGAGCCTCCTCTGCTGCAGGCTGCACACCCCCAGGTATTTCAGCCATGGCTCTGACACAAGCCATTGAACTCCTGCTGGCCTCGAGGGCAGGCTGTGGGCTCTGTGGCATGGAGGAGAGCAGCTGGACACAGGCAGGCATCCCTTGGGACCCCTCACCTGCAGGATGTGTGGATGCAGCAGCAGCAGTCCTGGAAGCAGCCTGCGGGAAGCAGGGAGCCAGCATGTACTTGCCAAAGGCAAATTCCACTCAGCCTCCCAACGCTTTGTTGATGATCTCCTTCCAAAGCTTCCCCCCCAGACTTGCTCAGGGCTTTTTCCATTTCAGCCTAGAAAATCCTCCTGGCCCAGCCTCGGTGGCAGCAGCTCTGAGAGGTCAGAGAGGAGGGAGCTTAGCCCTCAAAAAGCCAAGGCTGAGAGGGGCCTTGGAGGCAGAAGGGGAAATCCACAGAACCATGCAGGCTGGCAGAGCCCCTCGGGATCACCAAGTCCCTGCTCAGCGAGAGTCACCTTGAACCATAGCCCCAAGCACCACATCCAAACCACCCTTAAACCCCTCCAGGCTGGGTGACCTCCCCTGGCAGCTCATTCCAGTCCCTGACCACTCTCTCCATGAAAAACTTCTCCCCAGTGTCCAATCTAAACCTCCCCAGCCTGAGCTTGAAGCCATTCCCCCTTGGTCTGTCTCCAGTTCCCTGTGAGCAGAGCCCAGCAGCAGCTTCCCAAGGAGAAAGGATCAGATGTTGGTGGCAGAAGGCCACTTTATATGTGAGGAGCTCTGCTCCTGGGCTGGGTGTCCACCTTCCTGCTCTTCAAAGAGGCTTTTGCACTTGGTGTGCCTAAGTTTTGGGAAGAGGGAACTCAGGCTTGTGGCAGGGCTGCAAAGCTCTTTTGCACAGAGGAAATTGTCTTTTTAAATGATGCATTGGTTTTTAAAGGTTCACTCTCCCAGGTCTGAGGGCTCTGTGTGTGGTTTTACAGAGCTCTGGGAACTCAGGTGGAAGTTTGGAGGCCAGCAGAGATGGCAGAAGTGTCACCTTCGAGCCATGAGTAGGTGTTGCTAATGCTTCCCCCTGGCTTTACAACCCATTGCACTGATCCTCACCACGCAGCAGAAAGCCTCTCCCGACCCTGCATTATGTTACCACTGCAGCAGCTTCCTGACCTGCCCTTGGTAGGTGCCAGAGCAGACAGAGCCCAAGCTCCTCAGGCTTGGAGGAGGCTTTGTCACTGCCTGCTTCAGCCCCTGCGAGAGGCATGAAGCAGGTCAGGATTCTGCAGGCTGCATCTCCCCTCCCAGCTGCATCCCTCCAGCTTCCAGCAAGTTCACAGCATCACTGTGGTGGGAAAGACCTCCAAGACCATCAGCTCCAACCACAGCCTAACCCTGGCAGGGCCTCTGCTGCCGACTCAGAGGCATTTAACTGAGGCTGGCAGGAGCAGTGTAAGGGGAGAAGTGCTGAGGGCACAAGGGCAGGACCACTCCTGCACTCCCTCCAAGGCAGAGGAGGGGATCAGCTTGCAGCCATCAGAGTGGAAGTGCTGCTGCTGAGAGGAGACGACAGGCGGGACCGTGCTGCCAGCCAGCAGGCAGAGGTGGCATGGGGACACACAAGAGACCTCCGGGGCTGGAGAGTCTGTTCACATCAGAGCAGTCACATCACAGCCTCCCCTTTGTTACCAGACGGAGACCGACCACGCCACCAGCATCCCATGGACCACAGCAAAGCACACTGCTGGGTGCCCTCAGCAGCTCTGCCGTGCTCTGGGCCAGCCTGCAGCTGGTGTCACAAGCCTGCGGCAGTCACACACCGGCAGCGGCATCCCCGCAGCTTTTAGGCTCGCCAGAGGGAACCCAAACGCCTCCCTCCTGGGTTTTGCTCTGAGGACTCAATACCTTTACGATGGTTTGCAGCTGCCTCTCGCCGCTGCTGCTGAGGGAGGTTGGGAACAGAGAGATGGAATTCGGAGCTCAGCAGCGCTGCACCTCCTTGTGCAAGCTGCTTAAGGAGCTGAGGGAGTGCTTGGAACTGCAAAGCTCTGCTCCAGCCTGTGCTGGCTCTGCCCTACCCTGTCCTCAGGAGACCATGCTTTGGTTTTGAGAACAGAAAAGGCAGAACTGGAAAGGCACAGAGCAGCGAGGGCAGGGGAAGCACTTACGGAGCACAAGCAGTGCCTCAGCCAAATTCCTCCTGTCGTAGCTGTAAAACGGCTCCTGGATGCTTGCACCTGGTCTGCAACCCTTAACTAACTTCCCCAGAACCTTTCCCCTTCTCCCATCACATTCCACAGACTTGAACCAGGCCCACAGAGGAGCAGGAAACCAGACAGGAGAGGCTTCCCCCAGAGCTTGGTCTGGGTTGACGATCAGCCACCTGCTGCAGCATGACAAAACAAGGTCCACCCTCTTGTCACCCTAAAAAGCAAAGGGTCTTGCCCTCCCAGCACCAAGGCCACCCTGCTGATCAGCTCTGACCCACTGCCCAGCCCCCCAAAACACCTGTGGATGCTTCAAAGGCTCAAGCATACCTGTGGAGGATCAACAGAAGTGTGACCAGCAGGGTGATGGAGGTGATCCTGCTGCTCCAGTCTGCTCTGCTCAGACCTTGTCTGCAGTGCTGGGTCCAGTTGTGGTGCCCTCAGTGTAAGAGGGTTCAGAGCTGCTGGAGTGGGTCCAGAGAAGGCTGCAAAGATGATCAGAGGGCTGGAGAACCTCCCCCGTGAGGATAGGCTGGGAGAGTTGAGGCTGTTCAGCGTGGAGAAGAGAAGGCTCCAGGGAGACCTTAGAGCAGCCTTCCAGGACCTGAAAGGGCTCCAGGAGAGCTGGGGAGGGGCTTTGGACAGGGGCTGGGAGTGCCAGGATGAGAGGGAATGGATTGAAGCTGGAAAACAAGAGACTGAGACTGGAGACGAGGAAGTTCTTTCCAGTGAGGGTGAGCAGACACTGGCACAGGTTGCCCAAGGAGGTTGTGGATGCTCTCTCCCTGGAAGTGTTCAAGGCCAGGTTGGATGAGGCCTCAAGCAACCTGGACTAGTGGGAGGTGTCCCTGCCTACGGCAGGGGGTTGGAACTGGATGAGCTTTAAGGTCCCTTCCAGCCCAACCCATTCTCTGCCTCAGTGTAAGAAGTAAAGCCCAAGGAGAACAGCACAGCCTCACCTCCCTGCCCACCTCCTCACCTCCCTACCTCCCTGCTCACCTCCCTGCCGACCTCCTCACCTCCCTGCCCACCTCCTCACCTCCCTACCTCCCTGCTCACCTCCCTGCCCACCTCCTCACCTCCCTGCCCACCTCCTCACCTCCCTGCCCACCTCCTCACCACCGGCTGAGGACCACTCCCCTGGGGCTGGGGCTCCTGGGATTTATTTAATGACTCCAGGAGGTGGGAAGCTGAGTGCAGGGAGGTATGAGGCAAAGAGCTCCACCTGATTAGGGCAACCTTCCTGCTAGACCTGATGGTCTGCAGCTGGAGGGAGGTGGACCTGGGGAGGAGCAGCTTGAGCTTGCCACGCAAGGCAGTGCCCAGCATTTCTGTGTGGCCCTGGTGTGCTCAGCACAGAGGAAATCTTCCTGGCTCCAGCAGGACCCAGGGCTTTGATGAAGCTGTGTGGGGGTGAGCTGGACTGGGCTGGGCTGTGCTGCCTTCTGGCTCATGCATCAGCCACGAAATTACAGGTTCCTGTTATAGGCTCTTTATTAAAAGGTGATTTCACAGGAGCCATCAAGGGGCTGACTTTCAAATGTGAGCAGGATCAGCAGGTCCAACAGAATTTCTTTTTGCATCAGTCTCAGTCCTCTTTAGCCACCTACCTTCTCTCACCCTGGCTATTTTTAACCCACATGTGAAACCAGGCTGAGCTGAAAGTTGCTGACAGATGAGACACCTGCTCCCCGGCACAGCCTGTGCCTGGCGTCACCCCCAAGCCAGCCACATTCCAGTCCTGGCAGCTCTCTCCTGGAGCCTCCTGTTTCTAAAGAGCCACAGAATCATGAGACTGTTCTGGGTGGAAAGCACCTCCCAGACCATGCAGCCCAACCTTCAACCCAGCCCCACCACGGCCACTGCGCCACGTCCCACAGTGCCATCTCCACACCTTTCTTGAACACCCCCCCAGGGATGGGGACTCCACCACCTCCCTGGGCAGCCTGTGCCAATCCCTGACCACACTTGCAAGGAAGAAACTCTTCCTAATCTCCAACCTAAAGCTCCTCTGGTGCAACTCGAGGCCGTTTTCTCTCACTGTATCACTTGACACCAGGGAGACCAGACCAGCACCCACCCCACTCAACCTTCTTTCAGGGAGCTGTGGAGAGCAATGAGGCCTCCCCTCAGCCTCCTCTTCCTCAGACTAAACAGCCCCAGCTCTGTCAGCTGCTCCTCATAAAGCTGTTCTCCAGACCCTTCACTTGGTAGGGACCTCTGGAGGCCACCGAGTCCAACCCCCCCTGCTAAGCCAGGCACACCTAGAGCAGGTCACAGTTGCTTCACCTGCCCTGCTGCTGCAGGCTCAGCACTCTTCCCTTCCCCTTCCCCTTCCCTTCCCTTCCCCTGCTTCTTTCTTGAGTCTCCACCAGCCAAACTCGATGGCAATTCCCCAGATTGAGATGGGATAACCTGGAGGCACCAACCCAGCTGAGAAAACCTCCTGCTGAAGCAAGGATTGCAAGAGCAAGCCCAAACCTCCCCTTCCTTTCCTCCCTCCCTTTCCCTCTCCTTTCCTCTCTTCCTCCCTTCCTTCCTCCCTCCCTTCTTTCTTTCCTCCCTCCCTCCTTTTTTCCTCTCCCTTCTTTCCTTCCTCCCTCTTTCCCTCCCTCCCTTTTCCCCCTCCCTTCTTTCCTGCCTCCCTCCCTTCTTTCTTGCCTCCATCCATCTATCCCTCCTTTCCTCCCTCTCCCTCCTTCCCTCTCCCTCCTTCTCTCATTTCCTCCCTCCCCTCTTTCCTCCTTCCCTCCCCTCTTTCCTCCTTCCTTCCCTCCCTCCCTTCTTTCCTCCTTCCCTCCCTTCTCTCCTCCTTGCCCCCCTCCCTGCCCGGGCAGGGCAGGCTGCTGGCGGTGAGGAGGGCAGCAGGTTGCTGGAGGCAGTGCCATGTATGCAGCTGTTTATTTGCAACCAAATAAAGGTGTTGGGGGGGGACAAAACGAGACAAAAAAAAGAGGCCTATTAAAACCCTGCCCCTCTGGGACTGCCTCTGAAAGGGAAGTGATGTGACTCCAGGAGAGAAGTGATCAGCCTGTAATGATTTAGATGTCCCTGTTGCTATGGAGACTTTCTCCCTGTGTATTTTTTAAGTGAAGCAAACCATTATCATTTAAATTCCCAGTAACAGGGGGAAAAAAACCCTGAGCATATTAGAAGTAGTAGGAAAAAATGCCCGAGCTGGAGCTGCTTTATCCTTCACTGTCACTTCCACTCGAGCTGTGTGACAGTGTGGGGAAGTGATAAAACTGGGCAGATTTAGGACCTTGACATGGTTTGATTGCTTTAATTAGAGCTGGGGCTCCTACCTGTGACACAGGCAACAGCCAAGCGCCAGGCCTGCTGCTGGGAGGTCACAGGGAAATCCCTGCCCCTGAGCAGAAGGGAGGAAGGCTGCAGCCAAGGCGAGACCTGACAAGCAGTGAGCCTGGGGGGAGGCTGTTCCAGCAAGACTTGGATGCTGAGGTGGAAACGCAAAGGTCCAAGCCGGATAACTGCCTGCAAAGGATCCTCATCCAGGCTGCTGAGCAGAAACTTTGCCTGGAGTGGTGTTGCCATCCATGGGATTAGGAACAGCCGAGACGGAAGCTGCCGAGAGAGCAGCAGGAGGACTCCCGCGGAGGCTGTTTGCTGGAAGGGTGGAAAAAACACCTCGGGGGAAGAAAAGGGAAGGAAGAGAAGGGTTTGCAGAGTGGTTGGTGGGAAAGAAGGCGCAGAGGAATCCCCTGGGCATGACCCCAGGGATGGCTTTGGTGTGTTGGCTGCTTCTTGTCTGAACCAGAAACTGAGTGGCCAAAGGCTGGGGGGAAGGAGGTGCCTGGGCTAGAAACTGAGCGCCGAGGAAGGTGTAAGGGGGGGGAACTCTCTTTGAAAGCTGTGTGCCAGGGAGGAGAAGGCAGCAGAATTGCCCTCCCATACCACAGCCTGAAGTGGAAGCCTGTTCGGTGCCAGCTGGAGGCGGCAGCGGCGATCCTGCGCCATGACCTCTGCCGGCACAGGAGCCTCGTCCTGAGCCCGTCGGGTTTCAAGCCAAGCTTCTAAAATCCGTCCTCCCCCACCCCCGACCTTCGCTTATCTTCTCCGAGCTGCAGCGAGCAGCTGGGCGAGTCACAGGAGTCAGCAGGACTCCAGAGCCAAAGCTGGACGGAGTTGGTGCCTCCCAACCTGCCTCGATGCGGCAGGGAGCGGAGCGGCCCCGCAGCCCCGACGTGACCTTGGTGCTCCTCACGCCTGGCTCCTGAGAGGCAAAGCCAGAGGAGGGTTGGAAGGGCCCTGCCTGCCGGCACAGCCAGCGCCGCTCTCCCTGGCGTTCCCACGCTGGGTTTGCTGGCACGACCCAGCTCCTGCCATTCCCGACGGCTCCCAGCGGGCCCCCGGCAGCCTGCCGCGGGGGCTGCGGGACGAGCACCCGCCGCAAAGACAGCTCTGAGGAGACCCAGGCCAGCAGCTCGCCAGCAGGTATAATGCCCCGGGAGACGATTGGCACTGCCAGAGGTGAGCGGTGCCAGCTGGGTGTGGTGGAGAGCCCCGGGGCCGTCCGTGCCGAGGCGCCCGGCTGCCTGCCAGCCCCGCAGCGGGTGGCTCCGAGAGCCGAGTCCTGACCCCCTGCCCGGGTGCCGCTGGCTCTGCTGGCCCAGGGAGCTGCTGCGGAGCTGGGAGTGAGAAACAGGATCACAGAGCACAGATGGCAGCAAGCTGAGAGGCACCCTTGGGGCTCATCCTGCCCAGCCCCACGCACGGGCAGGGAAGTCCTTCCATAGCTCCCCAGAGAAGTGCAATGTTGGGGGAGAGCCTCCAGTTGCCCCAGATGCTGCAGCCCGCCCCGGAGCAGGCAGCTGCCTTTTGATGGCACAGGCACATCTCACCGTGCTGCCCCTCTCCTTCCCTCCCTCCCCCACGGCCAAGCCAGGTGAAGGAAATGGATGCTGAAAGTTTCTTAACTGGCACTTAACAAAAGGTCACATCCAAACGGAAAGATCAATTCGCTGCTCGGCACTGCCATCAGTTATGCATGAAGGCACAGGCTGCTGGTGCTCACTGCTCATAATCTGGGACATCTCCTCACAGTGCAGCAAGCAATTGAAAGAGAAGAGAGGAAAAAAGGAGGGGGGGGGGAAGCCCGAACCAAGAGAACTTGGCTGGAATTGGTTTTGTTTGTTTAATACTGAGGGCCAAGAAGCATCTCTGCAGGGCTCCCTGGCTCTGCCCACAGCCCAGCCCTGCTACACCCTGATGGGAGCAGGGCACCAGGCAGGTTAAATCTATTTGTCAGCTTCCCCAGATGGATTTCTCCAAGTGCTTCCCAGATGAGTGCTATCAGCATGATTAGCCAGGAGCTGCAGCAGCCCAGTGGCTGCCGGCTGAGGCAGGAGGCGTGGGGGGAGGCTGAGCAGGGGGAGCTGTGCTGGCAGAGCTGTGCTGGGCTCTCAGACTCCAGAACCTTTTAAAAGGCAGCTGTACAAATTTAAGTCCCCCCAAGGGAGAGGGAACACTTTGCACAGCGACTCCAGAACTCCACCAGTTAAGAGATTTGGGGTGGGTTTGGTTTTTCCATTGCTGCCCTGCGATGAGCCCAAAGCTGCAACCTCCTTTGCCTTGGCTCACCTGCAGGGAGGGGGCTCAGGCAGGGACATGTTTATCAGCTGGGCTGCAGTGGTCACCTCCTGGCCTGGCACAGGAGGGAAGGTGGAGGTTGTAGATCCCTCTCTGCATCCTCCATGGCCACATCCAGCCCCGTGGGGTCTTCTGAACCGAGGATTAGTGTCTGCCTGCAGCTTCTTCCCACCTGGATGGCCTTGGAAACAGCTTTCTCCTGGGGATGGTTCTGATCACAGAAAGGTGAGGGCTGGAAGGCACCTCCAGAGACAGAGTCCAACCCCTCTGCCAAAGCAGGGCTCACAGGAACACAGCCAGGTGGCTTTGGAAAGTCTGCAGAGAAGGAGACTCCAGAACCTCTCTGGGCAGCCTGCTCCAGGGCCCCCACCAGTTGCTGAGGTGGGAGAATTCACCCAGCTAGAAACATGAAAGCTTCCTCAGGTGGAAAGGACCACAGGAGAAATGAAGGCACTCAGCAGAGACAACTCCAAAACCAGGGCAGAAGTTTTATTTCCCTCAGCACAGATCTGTACAGCATCAGGGCCTCTTCAAAACCTCTCTACAAACAGGTCAGTGCCTGCTCCTAGAGCCTCTAGGGAAGGAGGAAGCTCAACAGAGAGAGAAATCCTCAGGGACCATTCCTAAGCCAAGTTCTTTCCCAGGAAGATTCCCACTCCCCTGGGTCAGGACAAGGTGCCTGCTCCAACCATTCCTGAGCAGCTTTGGCACAGTTCATGCAACAGGTTCCTGTCTCTGCCCTGTGGCTCTGTAGCACCAACAAATGTTGAATGAAGTTTCATAGAAGGGGTTGGGTTGGAAGGGACCTTAAAGCTCATCCAGCTCCATGGGCAGGGACACCTCCTGCTAGCCCAAGTTGCTGAGAGCCTCTTCCAACCTGGCCTGGAACACCTCCAGGGAGGGCACATCCCCAGCCTCCCTGGGCAACCTGTGCCAGTGGCTGCCCACCCTCACCTTAAAGCATTTCTTCCTCATCCCCAGTCTCAATCTGCCCTCCTCAGGCTTCAGTCCCTTCCCTCTCATCAGCCTCCTCAAGCAGCAGGCTGATGGGAGGCAGCCATGGGCACAGCAGCGTCTGAAAGATCTCCAACTGTTTTCACCACAACCTGGCAGGGCACAGAGGGCACAGAGGGCACAGAGGGCACTGGGACACACAGTGAGGCAGCTTCCCAAGCCCTCCACACCTCATCACAGTTCATACTTGGTGGGGGGAACCCAACCACCAAATGAGTCAGTTCTAAGTGAGAGTCCCTCAGCTGCTTCCCAACAAATCCTCGCAGCTGCCGAAGAGGTTGGGTTGGTTTTTTTTTCCCTCTTGGATTGGGGATTTTGGTTTGGTTTCTTTTTTCCCTGCAAGCAGTTTGAAGAGAGTTGTAAAGAGCTATCTGGGGACTGAATTAGTGTTTCAAAAGCAAGTTACCAATCCATAAACCAGATTAGTACACTTCACATAAGGCCACAAACGCTGCAAACTGTCAGGGTGGACTATTTAGGATCATTACACTTAAATCTTTTCATTAGCACTAAGCTTTATACCTCCATCACTTACTTCCAATTCCTGGAGCAGATGAAGGCAGCTTCCCAAGCCTCACCAGGGATGTGGCTGTCATAGGGGGGTGGGGAAGGAGGGGAGGAAGAGGATGGACGTCTGGCTGGAAGGAGCTAATGAAGATCAGGCATTGGTCCTGCCTAATCCAACTCCATTTGAGGCTATTGAGCGAGCAACAATCAAAGGGTCTGGGGCCAGGAACGAGGCCTGCACGGCCAAGGGCACTCAGCAGGGCTGAGAACACAGCTCCAGGGTGCTGTGGAGGCTTCTCCCAGCCTGCCACTTCCACAGGCTGCAGCAGACCAAACTGGTGCTCCCTGGAGGTTTGGCTTTCCAGGCCGGCAGTGCGAGGCAGGGCTCGGAGGTGCATCGCCCACAGCGCACCCCGAGAGGTCAGCTCAGGGAGAGCTGCAGCATGGCAGGGCTGGGGGAGGGCTGGGGTTTAACTTGTGGGTTTGTAGGGTTAAAGAGCTTCTGAAGAGAAGCTGCAGGCACTGCTTACCCTTGAGAATTCGGACCTTGGCTTTCAGTTCAAGTGCAAAACTTCACGGTAGAGTCTTTGGGTACAAAAGGGTCAATTCCCACCCGGAGCTGGCCAGCAGGGGCTGACTGGCAGCCGAGAGAGTGTCACAGCCACTCACCACAACAGCAAGACCTCTGCCACCTCCCCAGGCTCACACTGCTGGCAGCTGCTGCAGGCCTCCTCCCTGTGCCCGGGCAGTGACCTGTGGTGGTGCCAGGACAGCAGAGCAGCCGCAGTTGTGCTGGCGTCTGCAGCCCTTTGTCCGGGGAATGCCCAGCGAGGCTTTGGTGCTGCATACTTTGTTTCCAGAGAGGAACAGGCACTGCTGAAGGTTCTTCCGTGGCCTGTGGCCACGTAACACTGTAGATGTGCTGCCAGTAACATCTGTAAACGCTGAATAAATACACTCCAGGGCGTCCTGGGGGTTAGGTAAGAGCAAGGGGCAGAAGTCTGCGTTAGGTTTCTAAAGCTTTGGTCTAAACGATGCTGCTGCAGCATCATCTGACTCGGCGAAGAGCCCTCAGGAGAGTCCCCTGAGTGCAGCACCCGGAGCAGCACGACCCAGTCCACAGCTCTTGGTGCTGATTCTTCTGTCGGCTCCTGGGTTGACCTCAAAACATGAAGAGCTCATCCCTCTCCCCTGTGCCGGCATCCAGCCTGCCCCAGTCGGCAGGAGAGAGAGCTCCTGCACTCTGGATGTCTTGAGCTGTCAGTCCTGTGTCGAGGACCTGAGGGTTTGTTCTTGACTGAGCCAATCTAAGAGGGAAAGGAGAAACAGGAATTAGAAGGCAGCAAATCCGTGGAGCCTGTGGAGCTTGGACGCATCCCCGAGGCCGAGCCCCGGCCGCAGCTGCACCCTGCAGCACCCTCCCAAGGGAATGAAGTGACTGAGCCAGGGCAGAGCTTGGCACAGCATCTTTGCAGCTCCTGCAGTCTGTTGCAGCTTGGCTGCCAGTTCATCCCAACACTTCCCCTTCAGGCATCCAGGGAATTTCCAGCCTGGGCCCCCAGCTATAGCAGTCTGCTGGCACAGGGCTGCATCCCTGCCCCCCGCTGCGGCCGGTGGGCATCGTCCCCTGGCATCTCCTCTCTGCTGACCAGAGAAGCAGCCTGGCAGCAGTGACCCACTTGGCATGGTGCTGTGCCTGGAGCAAGCAGCTTGTGCCTGCTGCCCACCACACAGCCCCAGCCCAACCTTTTCACTCTTTGTGTTAAGGCCCAGCAGGACACAGATGATGTTTCACAACCCACACCAGGTCCTCGCCCCAGCTGCTGCCCAAAGCCTGCCCAGCCCCAGAGTGTTTGCTGTGTTACTAAACAGCTCTGGTGAGAATGCAGCTCTGCAGCAGGGCTGCCAAGGGCCAAAGGGCTACTCAAATACCTGGTGTCCCACCCTGGGGGGGGGGGGTGGCAGGGTGCTGGGGGAGCCTCCAATCACAACCAGCCACAAGCAGGGGGGTTAATAAAGCACAAAACTACCCAGGGGTGCTGCTGGGGCAGGGAGGCTTTGGGAAGCATCCACCTCACTGCATGAGCAGTCCAAGCACTGAGGCACCACCAGGCCAAGGGTGAGGTGGCAGCTTGGCATCCAGCAGTGCAAAATGAAAAGGCTGCAAGCAGCAGCACCTGCTTGGGTAAAGAGGGCAAGGAACAGAGCCCAGGAAACAGAGCCCCAGCAAGGCAGCAGCCCAGGCAGCCCCTGCCATGGAACACGGTGGGTAACAAATGAACTAACACAGCAAAGTGCCCTGGGGCCAAGAGGCCAATGGGACCCTGGGGGGCATTAAGCAGAGTGTGTCCAGCAGATCCAGGGAGGTTCTCCTCTGCCTCTCCTCTGCCCTGCTGAGACCTCACCTTGAGCACTGCCTTCAGTTTGGGGCTCCCCAGATGAGGAGGGACAGGAACTGCTGCAGAGAGTCCAAGGGAGGGCTATGAGGATGAGGAGGGGACTGGAGCAGTGCCTGGTGAGGAGAGGCTGAGGGACCTGGGGCTGTTTGGTCTGGAGAAGACTGAGAGGGGATTGAATCAGTGTCTATATCTGGGGGCTGGAGGTCAGCAGGGTGGGGACAGGCTCTGCTCACTGCTCCCTGGGACAGGACAAGCAGCAGTGGATGGAAGCTGCAGCACAGGAGGTTCCAGCTCAGCACAAGGGGAACTTCTTGCCTGGAAGGGTCCCAGAGCCCTGGCACAGGCTGCCCAGAGAGGCTGTGGAGTCTCCTTCTCTGGAGCCTTTCCAGGCCTGTCTGGATGTGTTCCTGTGTGCCCTGAGCTGGATTGTGTGGTCCTGCTCTGGCAGGGGGTTGGACTGGATGAGCTCTTCGGGTCCTTTCCAACCCCTGGCATGCTGTGAGCCTGTGAACATGACTTGGGGCAGGGCTGCCTTGGAAAGGGAAGCTGCAAATCATCTTTGGCCAAACAAGGCCTCAAGGTCCTTCCTTAGGGCTGAGTGTGCAGCTTTTGCACTGCTGCAAACTCCCTCGTGAGGGGACAGCCTTGGGCTCAGCCCTGCTGCTGCCTCACTCCCTCCTTCAGCACCTCCCAGCTGGAGGAAGCTTGGCAGCTCTGCTGCCTGCAGTGTCTGCACCCAAGGCAGCTCCTTGCCCAAACTGGGGCCTCCCTGGGGCTTGGCTTCCTGCTGTGATGGGACCCTCATAAATTAAAGCATCCTCCTCACCCTGCAGGGACCTGCCTGTGTGGGACAGACAGGAAAAGGCAGCTGAAAGCCAAGAGAGTTGTGTGACACTGCTGGGTGGCTTGGCATGGGTGTGCAGGGCAGCCCTTGGTTTGGATCAGGAGGGGAACTAAGCCACAGGAACAAACTCCCAGGGTCAGTCCAAAGCTCACAGAGGGACGAGGAAGAGAAGAGCTGAGAGCAGCATCACTGCAGCTAGCGTGGGGCAGGGGGGCTGGAAACAAACAGCTTCAAACTGCCTGGACAAGTGGGAGGGGACACAGCAACTGCTTGGGGAATTGAATTCCCTATCCCAGGGAGCCTCTCTCCATCCTTAAAAGGCTGTCAAAATATGTGGCTTATCAGGCAGGCTCAAAGCCTATCTTTCAATTAAGAGCTGCTGGGGCAGCTGCCTGGGGCAGATCAGATTAGCAGCACTGTTAAAGGCAGGCACCAGTCAGGGCTCCTGTGCTGGTCCCCAGCGGCAGGAACTTGTAAAGGGAGTTAGTGGAATTACCTCGAGAATGCCTCGTCCAGGCCATCCTCCATCTCCTGCGGAAGAAGCACAAAGAGAGAGAAGCAGCTGCTGAGAGAAGGCTCCCAAGTGTGCTCCCTGCCCAGCTCGGCGCCCAGCACGGCAGGCGAAGAGCAGCTCTGGTGGCTGCCGAGAGCCAGCAGCAGCAGTGCCCTTGGCTACCTGCCCCCTGTGGCTACCTGCCCCCTGTGGCTACCTGCCCCCCGTGGCTACCTGCCCCCCCGTGGCTACCTGCCCCCCCGTGGCTACCTGCCCCCCCGTGGCTACCTGCCCCCCCGTGGCTGCCTGACCCTTCCCAGCTACCTGCCACCCCCCAGCAGGTCTCCCTCACTCTCTGCACAGCCCCAGGACAAGGTTTGGTGCCCTGCTGGTGCTGGGCTGTGGCTCTGGCTGGTTCAGGCTTCCCCAGAGCAGCTCCAGGGCTCCAGCCAGGGATGCTCTGCTCCCCTCGCAGCCCAGAGGTAGGGCAAAGGCTTGAACCTTTCCCAGCATCTCCAGACCGGGCAGATGCTGCACTGGGAGCCACCAGTGCCCCTCTTGGCCCTTACAGCTCTCAGGTGGGACTGGTACCTGCTGTGGGTTCCTGCTCAGAGGAGGGACCTGGACAGGGGCAGAAGAACCTCCCTTGTCCTGCTGCCCACACTGCTCCTGAGCCAGCCCAGGATGCCATTGGCTCTGCTGCCCACCTGGGCACTGCTGCCTCCTCTTCAGCTCCTCTCTCCCAGCACCCCCAGCTCCCTCTCTGCCTGGCTGCTCTCAGCCACTCTGTCCCCAGCCTGCAGTGCTGCCTGGGGTTGTTGTGGTCAAAGTGCAGAACCTGCCCTTGGCCTTGTTCAATCTCATCCCCTTGGCCTCTGCCCACTCATCCAACAGCTCCACAGCTGCTCCTAGCTTGCTGTCATCTGCAAACTCACTGCTGCTGGACTCAATCCCCTGCTCTAGGTCATCAATAAAGACACTGAACAGGACTGGGCCCAGCACTGATCCTTGGGGCACACCACTGGTGCCAGCTGCCAGCTGGACGTGGCACCATCCTTTGTCTCTGATCTGGTCTTAAGGTCTCCCAGGACAAGCATCTGAGCTGCCTGGGGCAGGGTTTCCTGTGCACAAGCTGCTCTGAGAGGGCTCTGCCGTGGGCAGGCCACTGCCAACGCCCAGGGCTGCACTTAGAGGCTTAGTGCAACCTGTAAAGCATTGGAGCTCTGCAAGGAGGCAGGGATGAGCCTCTGGGATTTGCTGTGACTTAGAGCTGATCTTCAGATTTACCCTGAGAAGCTTCAGGCTCAGACCCAGCAGACTCAAGAAAAGCTCCAGGCAAGGGCCTCGATCATCCAGGTCCCCAAAACCCAGCAGGCTCTGAGCCTCCAGAGAGGACACAGGGCAGGGAGGAGGTCCTGGGTCTGGTGTGGCATCCAAGATCAGCCTCAGCCTGGCTGGTGATGAGCACTTGGCCGTGGAGGAGGCTCCCTGACAGATGCACACCCAGACACAGGCACCAGCTCTTCATTGTCCTCCTGGAGGCCCAGGAAAGAGTTAAGGCAAAGGACTGAGGACACTTGAGAGAAGCCATCCAGGGCCACCTTAGGCAGCCATTGCTGCCGAGGAGAACAAGGGGGAGAGAGGAGCAATAATGGCCACAAAGAGGAGCTGGGGTCAGGGAGTGATGAAAGCCATCCCAGGAGGCAGGACAGCAGCACCCAACTCACCCAGGGAATGCCTCGGGCTGGGCAAGGGCTCTGAGCTCATCCACTCCAACACCAGCACCACCACAGCCACCAAACCCTGGCTCCAGGTGCCACGGCCACAGGTTGAACACCTCCAGGGATGGGCACTGCACTACCTCCCTGGGCAGCCTGTGCCAATCCCTGGCGGCAGCAAAGGAACTGTTCCTAACCTAACCCTCCCCGGCACAATTTCCTCTCCTCCTATTGTCCCTTCCCTGGCACAATCTCAGGCCACTTTTCTCCTCCTCTCACCTGAGGCTAAGGAGGAGAGCCCAACCCCCACCTGGCTCCAGCCTCCTCTCGGGGAGCTGCAGACAGCAGTGAGGTCTCCCTCAGCCTCCTCTTCTCCACCAGCTCCCTCAGCTGCTCCTCCCCAGCCTTGCTCTCCACATCTCTCCCCAGCTTTGCTCCCTGCTCCAGCCCCTCAATGTCCTTCTGGCAGCCCTGCTTGTTCCCCAGGGCTCCTAGGGAGGTTTTGCCCCCCGAGAAGTCCCCTGTGATGTAATCTGGAGCACATGAAATGTTGGTGGCATCACCCCCCAGGCCAGCCCAGCCGGTGGCACGGTGCCCTGGGCACACACTCACCCACACCACGTTGTTATTCACAGAGGAGCTGGGCCCAAACATGTTGTTATCCAGGTGTGGGGACCCTGTGCTGCTGGGCAGGGGAGACCTGGCAGCATCTTCTAGATCCAGCAAGTTCCCTGTGGGGGCTGCTGGGAAGAGAGTGGAGAGGAGGTGAGGCTGGGAATGGAGATCACAAGCAGCAGGAATTGCTGCCCCTCCAGAGGGGAATCGAAGGGCTGCAGCAGACTCCTTCAGGATGGTCTCACATTCCAGGATGGAGGAGCTGTGTCTGGCCCAGCAGGGCCCTGAGTGGAGCACCTGAGACCCTCCCCACAGGGATGCAGGGGAGGAGCAGCCACCTCGGCCCTCCAGCAGCCACCGGGCAGCCTCCTGGGTACCATCTCCCAGTCAGGATCAGCCCCAGGCAAAGCTGACCCAGCCCAGGGTGGCAGCAGAGCCTGAAACGTGCTCAGGGCTCAAGCCCAGTGCACGGAGGAAGCATCCTGCAAAGGTCCAGCAGCACTGAGCAGGGCCCAGGGCAAAGCCTGCACTGGCTGCAGAGCAGCTTAGAGCCTGGGGTCTGCTGCAACACCACAGCAAGCCTCAAACCCTGCCCAGCACCCTGCAGTGAGCACAGCACCCCCAGCTGTGAAGCATCCCCCAGGGGCCCATTCTGGACCTGCCTCTCCTGCTGTGCCACCGTTTGTGACAGCTCCCTGCAGCCCTGGGCTGCACAGGAGGGGCTGAGCTGTGCCAGCCTGGATGCAGCCCACTTTAATGCTGTTTTCCTCCGTGCCAAATCCTCTTATCTCCATGGCCAGCACAGGAGAGGGATTAGCCTCTTGTCCCACTTCTCCCTGGCTGCACATCTTGAGCCTCAGCGGCAGCAGAGGACCCACAGCCAGGCCCTCAGCTATGGGGGGTTAAACCTGACCTCTTTTCAGGCACTCCTCCTTCCTTAGGGAAGCTGGGGGCAGAGTGGCTCCTGGGTGCCCACCTCCTCCAGCTGATGGCATGGGAAATGCTCTGGGTTCAAGACAAACCCAAATCAAACCTGAGCTGTGTGTCTGGGGGGTCCACACTGAGCTCCTGAGAACATGCTGGGGGCAGAAGTAAACAGATTTGGGCTGGCAGCAGCTGTGTGTGAGGGGCTGGAGGGAAGGTTTAGGGATGGGATGGAAGGACTCAGCAGGCAGCAACCCTGCCCCAAGTGCTCTGCCCAGGGAGACATGAAGTGTTTGTTCCTTGCTGCTCTCTCCCAGGGGCCTCTCCTCTTCCTCAGGCTGTTCCCCCTCCCCAGGCCTGAAGCAAAGCTCTGCTGTGGGTGACTTACATGCACCAGGACGGGCAGGGCCTGCCGAGCTGGGGCTGCTCATCTCTTCCCCTTCCAAGATGGACCTTTCCCTTTTCTCCTTCTCTGCAAAAGGAGACTTGGTCACTGCCTGCACAGCTCTTCCCACCAGCTTTTAAGAAGGAAGTACCTAGGATAGGCCACCAGGTCCCCCTCTGCCCGCACCAGGTCCCCCTCTGCCCGCACCAGGCCGGGCTCTGGGTGCATTTCAGTATTTGATGGAAGGTGAAAACACAACCCCCAGCAGCATCAGAGCTCTGAAGTGCCCCAGACAAGCACCAAGGTCCTTCACCCCTCACCTGCCAGGAGGGAGTGGAGCCCTAACGTGGCTGAGTTCACAAAGCTGTTGAGGGAAGCTGGGAGATGCCTTAAAGCACAGCAGAGACTGGAGCAACCTCAGCAGCAGCCTGGAAAACTTAGGGGGGAGGAAGGACCTTGAAAGCTGCAGAAAACCCCAAAGCCACCCCTTGGACTTTGGACTGGAGAGTGGGAAGAGGGGGAAGAGAACAACACCTCACCTTCTTTAGCTGCTTGCCACAGCTCAAAGGCAATTTTGAAGGCCTGGGCCACGGTGAGGGTCACTGCCTGAGCCTGCAGAGAGAGCAGGGAGGCAGCACATCAGCTGAAGGGTCCTCCTGGGCATTTAAATCATCTGGAGGTTCTGCTCTGCAGATGCAAGGGTCCAGCCAGGCCTCTGCTCCACACACTCACCAGAGTGAGCTATCAACAGCTCAAAGGCAATCAGCACCCGGGGCTGAACCCTGCACCACACCAGTGCTGGGCAGGGGTGCACAGAGCCATGGTCCACCCCTCGCTGGCACCACCATCACCACAAGCACAAGGAGTCTGGGGGGATCTGCAGCCTGGAGAGAAGGAGGCTTCCAGGAGACCTTGGAGTGGCCTTCCAGGATCTGAAGTGGGCTACAGGAAGGCTGGGAAGGGACTACTGACAAGGTCTGGTAATGACAGGAGGAGGAGGAATGGGTTTGAAGTGGCAGAGGGGAGACTGAAACTGGATGTTAGGAAAGGGTTCTTCGGAGTGAAGGTGGTGAGAGACTGGCACAGGTTGAGGGTGGTGAGAGACTGGCACAGGTTGCCCAGGGAGGCTGTGTAGCACAGAAGCCCAGAATGTGCTCAAAGATGAGGGATCAATGTGCTCAAAGTGGGCCTGGGGAAGGCTGGGGCCAGGAGAGCTCAGCGGAGCGTGGGAGCTGCCTCCAGCCGGGAGGGAAGCGCAGAAGGCTCCATGGTGAAGACTTCCCTCTGGTAATTAAGGCTGAAGCTGCTCACAGCTGTTTACAATTCCAACTGTCACATCTGAATCAAGTTTAATAGACCCACTGAGAACCACCCCGAGCTAAAAATAGCCACCCTGGGCTGAACAAGCCACCAGGCACACAGCCCAGGCAGCCTGGCAGCCCTGGCACATGCAGGAACCCTGGGCTGGGAGCAGGGCATCACCTCTGCAGCACAGCAACTCCTGCCTGCCCCAGGCAAGGGGAATGATCCAAGGGCTGGAGCAGCTCTGCTGTGAGGACAGGCTGAGACAGTTGGGGCTGTTCAGGCTGGAGAAGAGAAGGCTTTGGGGAGCCTTTCAGGAGTGCAAAGGGGACACAAAGGAGACTGGGCAGGGACTGCTGCAGCAGCAGTGAGTTTGTAGATGACACCAAGCTAGGAGCAGCTGTGGAGCTGTTGGAGGGTAGCAGAGCCCTGCAGAGGGACCTGCAGAGGCCAAAGGGAAGAGACTGAACAAGGCCAAGTGCAGGGTTCTGCACTTTGGCCACAACAACCCAGAGCAGCACTACAGGCTAGGGACAGAGTGGCTGAGAGTAGCCAGGCAGAGAGGGAGCTGGGGGTGCTGGGAGAGAGGAGCTGAAGAGGAGGCAGCAGTGCCCAGGTGGGCAGCAGAGCCAATGGCATCCTGGGCTGGCTCAGGAGCAGTGTGGGCAGCAGGACAAGGGAGGTTCTTCTGCCCCT
>WAAF01015986.1:200455-396665 GCA_013400475.1 Tricholaema leucomelas
CTCTGGTCCCCCCTCGCTGCAGCAGGGCAGCTCTCCTCTCTGGTCCCCCCTCGCTGCAGCAGGGCAGCTCTCCCCTCTGGTCCCCCCTCGCTGCAGCAGGGCAGCTCTCCCCTCTGGTCCCCCCTCGCTGCAGCAGGGCAGCTCTCCCCTCTGGTCCCCCCTCGCTGCAGCAGGGCAGCTCTCCCCTCTGGTCCCCCCTCGCTGCAGCAGGGCAGCTCTCCCCTCTGGTCCCCCCTCGCTGCAGCAGGGCAGCTCTCCCCTCTGGTCCCCCCTCGCTGCAGCAGGGCAGCTCTCCCCTCTGGTCCCCCCTCGCTGCAGCAGGGCAGCTCTCCCCTCTGGTCCCCCCTCGCTGCAGCAGGGCAGCTCTCCCCTCTGGTCCCCCCTCGCTGCAGCAGGGCAGCTCTCCCCTCTGGTCCCCCCTCGCTGCAGCAGGGCAGCTCTCCCCTCTCCAGCGCTGCCGCCCGCACTGACCGTCTTGCGCCTGGGGCAGAGGAAGGCGTGGCACTCCAGGCTCTCGCTCCCCTGGCTCTGTGCGATGTAGGCAAAGACCTTGTCGTGGATCTTGTCTGCTGTGCAGTAGGATATCCTGGAAGGCACAAGGAAACGTCCTGCACTGCACACAGGGCAGCTCAGCCAAACCCTCCCCCGACTGCCAGGCAGTGCCAGCCCCCTGGCCTCCAGCCCCAGGGCCAAGCAGGGAAGGCAGAGGGTGCAGAGGAGCATTGCCAGGCTTCAGAGCAGCTCCTTCCAAACCAGAGGAGCTGCTGCCACTGCCCTGAGGGTGAGAGAAGCCCAAAGCAACTCCTGCAACCATGGGTGAGCCACGTGCAGCACAGGGGAGGGAAGGAGGAGGGAAGGAGGGAAGGGTGGGAGCAGGCAAAGAGCAGGTGAGGGGCACCCGGGGCAGAGGGGAAGCAGGTGAGGGGCAGGCGAGGGGCAGGCAGGGCCGGGGACACACACACACAGAGCAGGAGAGGGGCAGGCAGGGCCGGGGGGGAGCAGCGGCGAGGGCACCCCTGCAGCAGAGCTGTGCCCCACCTGTATATGGAGACGTTCTCGATCAGCTCCTTGGTGCCGCTGTCGTTCAGCACAATCCCCCGGGGGGAGACTTTCAGAGTCACTTTCTGCAGCTTCTTCCCACTTGCCTTAGCCTTTGGGAGGGAAGGGGAAGGGGCAGGGGCAGGGGCAGTGAGAGGCTGTGAGCAGAGACCTCCACAGGGAGGCTGAGCAGGGCTGGGGCTGCAGCCTGCCTCCCTGCCTGGCCAGAACAGCGCTGGAGAGGCTGCAGCCTGAGCTCCCCTGCAGGTGTGCTCGGGAAGCTTAACCTGTGGAAACTTTTCCTCCCCCGAAGCAGTGATTTTTGCTGGCATTAGCGAGGCAGGGACACGCAGCAGCCACCCCAGGCCGTGCAGAGGCATTCCCAGCCCAGCACCTCCAGGAGGATTTCCCCTTGGACACTCTGCAGGAGGCAGCAGCTGCTCTGGCCAAGCCCTGCAAGGCCCCGGTGAAGCCCTCGGGAAGTTTTATCTGCTGGGGGACAGCAGCAAAGCAAGGGAACAGGATGGTCCTGCAGGACGTGGGCTCCTGAGCAGTTGGCTTCCAGCCCTGTTGCCAAACCTTGTTTGAGAGGCAAAGTGTGCCCGTGCCAAGGTCAGGACAGCAGCTCAAATGCCAGCCAGGCTCTCAGCAGCCACTGTCCCTTACTGACCAGTTTTGGGCTGCACTCAGCTCACTGCTCAGCTTCTCTCCAGCAGCCCAACCCACAGCTCAGCCCTGGCTCCTCAGCCCTGCTGCCTGGGGACCTCCCTTGGGCCATATCCAGCTCACGGCCTCAGCCCCGGGGCTCTTATTTACAGGCTCCATCCTCAGTCACCTGGACTTGAAGGGCTCTGCCAGCAGCTCCTGTTCCCCTCCTGCCCAGCTCAGCAGATGCCAGGGAAGGATCCCAGCAGTGCTCAGCACCACATTGGCTTTTCTGACAGGGAGCTCCTCACTGTCTCTCTGCCTCCCTCAGCCTTAGGGGGGCTGAAAGCAGTGTTAATTTTACTTGGAGCTGGTGAGCAGGGGCTCCAAGGAGGCTTGGTGCTGGGGGGTGGCTGAGCACTGCTCCCTCTTGCATCAGAGGTTCCAGCCACGGGTGGCTGCATTGGCTGGGAATCAGAGCAAGCTCTCCTGCTCCCTTCTCCTCTTAACCCTCCAAATCCCAGAAGGAGAAGCCAGAACTGCCTGCCAGCCCTTGGCCATGTGCTGGCTGCCCTCCAAACACTGCCCCTGCCTTGCCAGAGGACAGGCAGCCCTGGGCAAGGCTGATTTCACCAGGTCAGAGGCTGCTCCTACACCCAGGGTCACATCAGCTTATCAGGGGGAGCCAGAGCCCAGAGGCTCAACACCAGTTTGCCACCATCTGCTGGGCCCAGGGCTTCCCAGCACTGCTGTTTGCACTTCCACCTCCACCATCAGCCCCCTGGAAGGGCTGGACCTGCCATCCCAGCCACCCCCAGCCTGCCTCCAGACCTGTGGCATCCCAAACTCTCCCCGGGGACAGACTTTGAGTGGCAGCAGATGGAGCTCTGCCCCAGCAGGGACACTCACGGTGGCAACGATCCTTTTGACAGCAGCTGCGGAGAGCTCCTCTCCCTTGGGCTGCTCCACCAGGGTCATGCCCATGTACTTGAGGCTGAAGAGCATCCCCTCCAGCAGCGTCTCTCGGGTGTCAGTCCAGTTCTCTGGCAGCTCTAGAGGGACAACAAAGGCTCTTGGCTCCCCAGTCGCACCAGGGAGGCTCTAGGTACTAGCAGGGTGTTGGTTTAGCTGCTGCCTGGACTCCTGTGCCCTGGGGCTGAGCTCACAGTGCTGCCAGGGCTATAAGGTGCTGGGAGAAGGAGATGTGGCAGAGCCCTGGCTGCAGGAGGAGGTGACAGCCACACAGCAACCACGAGGTGTTCACCTGGGGCACATCACCAGCAGCCTCCAGGCAGCAAAAGCAAACCCTCACATCTGTTATTTGAGCCATAGCAAATGGCAGTGACCCTCTGAGCTCCTCAGGTTTCATTCTCAGCACCCAAACTCACGCCACAGCCGAGGGCACCCTGGGCACCAGCACGGGGGAGGGCTCAGAGCTGGCCCTTGCCTTGGCCAGTGCTAACCATGCCCTGCCCTCAGAGGCTAAGCAGGGATTTGCTGGTGGCTAAGCCCAGGCACAGCCACAGGGCTCTGGGTGATGTGCTGCAGCCTGCCAGTTCAGTCACCACCACAGCCTGTGGGTCCTCACCCCCTCCTCAGCGAGGAGAGGTCTCTGCTCTCCCCTGGAAACCACCAAGGAGGCCACCAGCCTCATCCCTCGTGCTGGGAGGGTGGGAAGGATGATCCTGAGTACACAGAGAAGTTTGGTACCAACCTCAAAGTCAGGTGGCTCTGGAATTGCACGGCAGGAGCTAAGCTTCCAGACAAGAGGCAACCCCAGACCGCAGGATCAGAGGATGTTAGGGGTTGGAAGGGACCCAAAGAGGTCATCGAGTCCAACCCCCAAGATCTGCAGCTGTGCGTTTAAGGAGGGCCCTGCTGGGAGCAGCAGGCAACAACCACAGCCCTGGGGAGTGAGAGGGCTCCCAGGAGAGCCTCCACTTGTCACAGACAAAAACGCAGCCCTGGAGGCTTCTTTGCCTTGCGTTCAGCCTCCTCAGGCCTGCAGGCAGTGAGGCCAAGCTCTGCAGCTGGCTGTGAACAGCCTGCAGCTCCGGGGGGGCTGGGACCTGGGCACATGGGGAGGGATCCCAAAGTGACTCAGCCTCCCAGCGCGGGCAAGATGGGAGATAAAGCCCAGCACCACTCCCTGTGCCGGGTGTGGGTGCCAAGCACGGAGCTGCCCTGGCACTGGCTGAAGTCACAGTGACAGAGGCCAGGCGGGAACAGCCTCGTGGGGAGGCAGAGAAGGCTCTGCAGGAGGGCAACGGCTCTGAGCCTGGCACACAGATCCCAGACTCGGAGAGGGAAAGGAAAAGCCAAGGCCAGGCAGGGTGCTGCAGGGACCTCACATCCCTGCTAGGAACAGCCAAACCCCTGGGGCTGTATCCTGAGCAGGGCAGCTCAGGGCTTCACCGAGGACAGGAACCCTCCGAGCACCCCACACTGCCTGGGATGGTGCCAGCTGCAGCAGGGGACTGGGCAGCCACAGCTCACTGGGGATGGAAGCAGGAGTGGTTTACATGGAGCCACTGAAGTGCTGTCAGAGAGGAAGGAGCACAGACAGACTGACAGCTGCACCCTGTTCTGCACCTCTCACTACCACCTCACACCTACCCAAACCACTGCACCCAGGCTCTGCACCGAGGGGTGACAGCAATGCCCCTGCCCAGCACAGGGCAGGGTGGCAGGATGCCAAGGTCACCCCACGGCAGGCTCTGGGTAAGTCCAAGGGCTTGAGGGATCTGTCTTGGGTATGTCCCACAAGGCAGCACCCCACATCTGCCACACAGCTGCCCGAGGTGCCCCCCAGCTGGCTGCCCCTTGGCCTCCTGCTGCTGTCCATCCATAATCCCTGCAAAGGTGTGACCATGCCAGGTCAATCCCAGTGGATTAGGAAAATCAAGTCTGACCTCACCTGTGGGACACAAGGGGTACAGACAGGGCAAGACACCCACCCTACTGTGCCTGGGGAGGGGGTCCAGGGCAGGGTTCAGTAAGGCTGGTGCCCCCTGTCCTGCCCACAGCAGGAGGATGCCTGACAGGGACCACATGGCCACTTGCCACGGGGCCATCGATCTGTGCCAGAGCCAGGAGTGGGATGACAGAAAACAGCCACTGGGCTCCAGCATATCCCTAAGTGGGGCATGGTGAGAGCCTCCCCCGCAGCAGCCACCCACCGAGGGATGGGGACAACCCACCCTGCCCCACTGCTGCCGAGGGGAAGGGGGTGCAGGGGCAAGGGAGTAAAGTGGGGGGCAAAAAGGGGGGGGGTGAAAAATGGGGCATGAGAGGAGTAAAGTAGAAAAGGGGTAGAGAGGAGCATGGAAGAATTGGCAGGGGGAGAGGGTGGAGTGAAAAGGGGGTGCAGAAGGGAGGAGAGGGAAGCTAAGGTGGGAGAAAAGTGAGTGGAGAGTGATGAGCAGCGGCGAAAAACTGGGACGGAAGGGGGGAAGTGGGACAAGGGGGCGCAGGGGGTGAGAAGTGGGACAAAGTTGGGTAGGAAGAAGGGGGATGGGAAACAAGGGGGTGAGAAACGGGACAAAGCCGGGACGGAGGGGAGGGAGTGCGGGACAAGGGGGTGCAGGGGGCTGAGAAGTGGGATAAAGTTGGGAAGGAAAGGGGAGTGCAGGGCAAAGGGGCTGAGAAGCGGGATAAAGCCGGAAGGAAAAACGGAGAGTGCGGGACAAGGGGGTGCAGGGGGACGAGAAGTGGGATAAAACCTGGAAGGGAGAGGGGGAAGTGGCACAAGGAGCTGCGGCGGGTGAGGAGCGGGATGAAGCTGGGAAGGAAGAAGCGGGAATGCGGAGAAGGGGTGCAGGGGGCACGGGGAGAGGAGGAAGAAGCGCTGCAGGGGGAGGGGTGAGGGAAGCAGGGGCGGGGGGGTGGGGAGGGTCTCACTCTTGTGTCTGCCGCCGGCCCAGGAGGGTTTGTGGACGCTGGGGCTCCGCAGCAGGGCGCGACCTGCCGACTTCAGCGCGTCCATCCCGGCCCCGGCCCCGGCCCCGCTCCCGGCCCAGTGGCAAAACTTTCCTGCGGCGCCAGCGCTGACCGCGTCCGGGGGCGCGGCCCGTATGCAAATCGCATCACGTGACGTCACGCTGGGCACGCCCCCTGGCCACGCCCGCTTGCCACTCCCTCCCACCCCGGCGTGGCTCCGGGATCCCGGCACAGCCCCGGGATGGGGGTGTCCCCAGACGGGACAGCGAGCTGCGGGTGACTCCCAGAGGCAGCCGGGCGGGCTTGGGGGAGTGGGACCAGGGCCCCAAAGGCCTTCTCCAGCCGAAACAGTTCCACGGTTCCATGGTTCTGTGAGCCCCCAGGGGAGGTCTGGGTGGGATATGAGGACCAATTTATCCACTGCAAGGGGCAGCAGGCGCCGGCACAGGTTGCCCGGGGAGATAGTGGAGTCCCCATCCCTGCAGGGCACTTTTGGATGAGGAGCTGAGGGACATGGTCTGAGAGTGGTGTGCAGAGAGATGCCAGGTTAGGGTTGAGTCCTTTCCAACCATGATGCTCTATGAGGACCTTCTGAGGTTCTGCAAGGCCAACTGCCAGGTCCTGAACGTGGGCTAGGACAACCCCCAGCATCGACACAGGTCCTCCAGCCTGGATGGACAGGGACAGCCCTGCAGAGAGAGGCTTTGGGGTGCTGAGAAGTGCAAACCTGGACAGGAGCCAGCAGCACACACTCTAATTCCGGAGCCAACCTGTGCTGGGCTGATCCCCAGCAGCGAGGGCAGCAGGGACAGGGTTGGAATTCTGCCCCTCTGCTCTGCTGAGCCCCCCCTGCAGTGCTGGGGCAGCTCTGGAGTGCACAGCGCAGACAGGGACCTGCTGGAGCAGGGCCAGAGGAGGCCACAGCAGTGCCGGCAGGGCTGGAAGGGCTCTGCCGAGAGGCCATGCTGGGCGAGTTAGGAGGGGGGGAGGACACTCAGGAAACACCAAAATCGTGTTTGCCCCCACCCTGGGATGGCAAAGTGTGCCGTGGCACCCCAGTCTCACGGGTGGCAAAGCTCTGCTGTCCCTCCGGGTCCCCACAGCTGCCAGCACATGTTTAGCTCAGCCTGAATGGAGTCATCTGGAAGATTAAGGCCCTCAAAAGCTTTCTGCAATTAAAAGGATAATAATGAGGAGGTTAAAGCCCACAGTCAGGCTGTGCAGAATGCTGCCCCCCAAAGCCCACTGCCCACGGAGACATTTGTGTGGCTGGAAAGCCTTTTGCAGCTCCGTTGTAACGTTCTCCTCCCATGACCGCTGCCGGGAGCCAGCCTGCAGGAGCCACCGAGGAGATCCTGCTGGGCAGCAGGGTGGCAGAGCCTGGCAGTGGGGTGGCAGAGCCTGGTCTGCCTCCCTTCGGGGTGGTGGAAAGGTTGAGCAGAGTGTCCCTTCCCCAGGTGCCAGTCGAAAGCAGGACAGTGCCACCAGCCTCTGCCCGTTAGTTGCCGTCTCACCGGGGAGCCGCCGCCGCTCTCCGCATGGACTCCCGCGGGGCTGTTTTGGGCTCCGCAGCCTGGCTGAGAGCAGAGCGCAGGAATTTACCTCTCCAGCACTGCAGCAATGGGGGCTGCTCCCCTCCACTCCATCCTCTCTTCTACCCAGGCTGGGTCCACGGCCGTGGGAGCCACCCGCAGTGTCCTTGGAGCCCTCCCTGCAGCGGGAGCTCGGCGGCAGTGTCGCTGTGAGGCTTGAGCTTTGCTTGCTCCCTGCTTTGGTTTAGCGAATCAGAGAACCATGAAGGCTGGACAAGAGCTCTAAGATCTCTGAGTCCAACCACTGACCCAACACCACCACAGCCATTAAACCATGTCCCACAGTGCCACGTCCACGTCTGTTGGGAACACCCCCAGGGATGGGCACTCCACCAGCTCCCTGGGCAGCCTCTGCCAATCCCTGACCACTCTTGCACCAAAGACATTTTTCCTCATCTCCAGCCTGGTGCATCCTGAGGCCATTTCCTCTTGCCCTATCACTTGTTTCTTGGGAGCAGAGCCCAACCCCCTCCTCCCTCCTGCCTCCTTTCAGGGAGCTGTAGAGACCCAGAAGGTCTCTCCTCAGCCTCTCCTTCTCCAGGCTGAACCCCCCCAGCTCCCTCAGCTGCTCCTCCCCAGCCCTGCTCTCCAGCGCCTTCCCGGACGGTGCCGCTCCGGAGCCTTCCCTCCCTCTGCTCCCTTCAGACCCACAGCAAAGTGCATTTGTAGCAGATCAGCCTGTCTGGGGCTGCTCAGAAGGTGAGCCCTAACCGAATCTGAGCTCCTTCCACTCTGCCAAACCCAGCCAGGGTTGGCCTCCTAATAAATGGACGTCTGTGCTGCAGAGGCCTCTGTCTGACCACCTCTGAGACAAAAGACCAACTGCTGACATTTGCTGCTGTTTTCCCTTCCTCTGACATTTCATCAGGGAGAAGATAACAGCAGCACCTCCAAATGTCCTCTCCTTGACATTTGCTGCCCATAATGTGAGCTGCTCCGATTAAGCAGGCAGCTGGCAAGGGTGGGGGGGATGAGGTCAAGTTCTGGGTCCTGCCCTTGAGCCACAACAACCCCAGGAATGCTCAAGGCTTGGGGCAGAGTGGCTGGGAAGTGCCCAGCAGAGATACACCTGTGGGTGTGGGTCAGCTGCTGGTGTGCCCAGGTGGCCAAGAAGGCCACCAGCATCCTGGCCTGGGTCAGCAATAGTGTGGCCAGCAGGAGCAGGGCAGGGATTCTCCTCCTGGACTGTGAGGCACTTGGGGCTGTGCAGCCTGGAGAGGAGAAGGCTCTTAGGTGACCTTATTGTGGCCTTGAAGTATCTGAAGGGGGCTACAAGAAAGCTGGGGAGAACCTTTTAGGCTGTCAGGTAGGGATAGGACTGGGGGGAATGGAACAAAGCTGGAAATGGGGAGAGTCAGCCTGGAGGTTAGGAAGAAGTTCTTCAGCATGAGGGTGGTGAGAGCCTGGCAGGGGTTGCCCAGGGAGGGGGTGGAAGCCTCATCCCTGGAGCTATTTAAGGCCAGGCTGGATGAGGCTGTGGACAGCCTGATCTAGTGTGAGGTGTCCCTGGGCATGGCAGGGGGTTGGAGCTGGATGGTCCTTGTGGTCACTTCCAGCCCTGACTGATTCTATGGTTCTATAACTCCTGAGTTCAGCTCTCCCTCAGGGCAGGGGAGGTAGGACTGAGTGATCTCCAGAGGTCCCTTCCAGCTCCCACCCTGCTGGGACTCTGTGATCCCTGACTGCTCCTCAGCCCTGTGCACAGACCCCTGCTGCTCTCCCCTCCCTTCCAGCTCCCCACCCCAGTGCAGAATTCTCTGGGGTTTGTCACCTCTTCTGCATCCTGCTCTGGAGCTGTTCCCACATCTCCATGCCTGCATCACCAATAAAATCAGGCTGATGGCTGCACAGCCTGGACTGCTCCTGCTGATGGGAATCAGGCCCTGGGCAATGAGTGGCAGCAACTTAATTGCAATCAACTCCTGTCAGCCTCATCCACCCTCCCCACGAGCTGCTGCTGCTGCCGGGCCAGGGCTGCTGCAGGGAGGGCAGAGCTGCCCAGAGCAGGCTGCAGGGATGGGGCTGCCAGAGCTGCTCCAGCAGCATCTTGCTTCCAGGGATGCTCAGTGCCAGATGCTACAGAGGATGGTGCAGGAAATCTCCTAAACCCTCCTAATTAGAGGCTGGCTTAAACCTTAAAGCCTGAGACTTAACTGCCTCTTAGCAAATGTCCTGTGTTAATTAGCCCAGCCCTGCAGGCTCTTGGGTCCCACCGAATTCATCTCTCTCTCCTCTGCAGCTCTGCTCACTTTTTGGTCTGAGCAAGGTCCTGCACAGGGCACCCACAGCCTGGCTGCTCTCTCTGCCAGGCCTCCACAACCTGGCACCAAAGGAGCCCTCAGGCTCTGCCCCGTGGGTGAGGCAGGAGCCCATGCCAGGGGCAGCCTCTGGCCTGCTCTGCAGCTGGTGGAGGCAGGAGGTGCCCCACACACTCTGTCACCAAGACACCTCCCCCCTCTCTGGAGGGAAGAAAGGCTCCTGTGAGCGGCGAGGAAGCCAGGCTGGGGAGCTGAGTGCAGTGGGAGGGATGAGGGATGGACAATCCACAGCAGCTCTGCTGTCATCCAGGGAAATTGGAGGCTGTGCTCGCTCCCAGGCTGTGTCTGTGGTCTGCTCCGGGGGTGGCACAGCCCAGCCCTGACTGCTGGGCAGAGTTGCAGGAGCTGAGATGCCCTCGGGCCCTGGGCAGTGATCCTGTCCCAGCAGGCAGTGTCTAGAGGAGCAGAATCTTGGGCATCCTTCCCAGCTCCACCTCCTCGATGGCTGAGAGCAGTCTGAGGCTGGGGTGGTTCCTTCCCATCCACATGGCCACATCTGCAGAGGCCTCTCTGCTTCTGCACAGACTCAGGCAGGGCAGCTGCCAGCTGGGCAATGACACTGATGCCAGCCACAGCCTGGCTGGGTGCAGTGGGCTGTGTTGGCATCACTTGGGAACCAAGGCTTGTGGAAAGGTCTAATAGACCTGATGTGCTCTTGGCCAGCTCAGTGCTGTCAGCTCTGTACCTCTGCACCTGATGAAGCCTGGGAGAAGGTTCCAGAGCAGAGCCAGAGCTGAGGCTGCAGGAGGCCAGCAACAGCCATGATGAAGACTCTTCTTGTCAGAGGATCCTGGACTGGCTCTGGTTGGAAGTGACCTCAGAGCTCCTCTGCTCCAACCTCCCCACCATGCCCAGGGACACCTCTCAGCCAGGCTCAGCTGCTCAAGGCCTCATCCAGCCTGGCCTTGAGCACCTCCAGTGTCCAGGTGGGGCAGGAATCTCTCCAGAGAAGGAGACTCCACAGCCCCTCTGGGCAGCCTGCCCCAGAACCCCTCAAAAATGTTTCATCCTTTCAGCCTCCCCTCACAGGGCTGTGCTCCAGGCCCCTCCCCAGCCTTGCTGCCCTTCTCTGGACACCTTCCAGCACCTCAACATCTCTCTTGAACTGAGGAGCCCAGAACTGGACACAGCACTGCAGGTGTGACCTGAGCAGTGCTGAGCACAGGGGCAGGAGAACCTCCCTTGTCCTGCTGCCCACACTGCTCCTGAGCCAGCCCAGGATGCCATTGGCTCTGCTGCCCACCTGGGCACTGCTGCCTCATCTTCAGCCTAGAAGTTGCTCAAGAAGCCTCTGAGCTGCCCTTTGCCTGCTCCCAGCAGTGCTGGCTGTGCCCTCTGCTCTCCCAGCCCTGCACTCCAGGTGCCACTTCTCTCTCTCTCAGAGGTGGTTTGATTCCTGTTTTTGCAGGGCTCTCCCCCCAGAGCTGCTCTCCCCCAGCCAGCTTCACCATCTCCAGCCCTGCATGCCCAGGGGCACATTTTGCTCTGCCTGGTGTTGCTTTACCTTCAAGAGATCAGATCTGTGGAGCAGACAGCAACAAACCCACCGAGGCCGTGCTGATGTAAGCCGACAGATGGGCAGTGCCTGGCAGCTCTGGTTGGGCAGATTTGGAAGCTAATAATAATAGTAAACATCTCTCCCCATCTTGTTTAATCCTTCTAATCTCTTTAGCCTCAAGCCCAGATTGTTGTTTTGTGTGCTGAGATGGTTGCTGGTAGCTGGGACACCTCTGCCAGCCCTCTCAGGCTGCCTTTGCTGAGCTGTGCCCCAGCCAGCCCCAGCAGGACCTCAGCAGGGATTGGTTTTGTCCTTGCCCAGCAAAACGTCCTTCAGCCTTCCCCTGCAGGAGGCAGAGGCAGGGCCAGGGCTGCTTGGGCTTACACGGGAAAAAAGGACTAAAGACTTTGTGCTGAGTTCATGCAGAGAGCAGAGGTCAGGATTTAGTCCTGGCTTTGCTCTTGCGGCTTTTGGAGCGGTTGCTCCTCGCCAGCGCTGCAGGCAGCCCCCAGGGTTACATCAGCAGCTTACAAATCCTCCCTCCCACCCAGACCGGAGGGCTCTGGAGTTCTGTGCTCCCAAACAGGAGGAGCAGAAGCTCAGCAGCAGAGCAGAGAGCAGGGAAATCAGGGGGGGTTGTTTGTTTATTGTTAAGCTTTGGGCTGGGGGGGGAAGCTGACCCGGGGGGGGTGAGCTTTTAATAGCAGCGCTGGAATCTGCTCACGTCGCGGCTGAGCTTGACCCTCCCGAGCCTGGGTCTCACTGACCGCAGCCAGACTCTGGAGAGCCACCAAGGCCTTTTCTCCTCGAGCAGCCCTGGGCAGGTTTTTGCTTCTCCTTCCCTGCTGTTGCAGAGCAAAAGAATTTTCTCCTTCCGAAGGGCACTGAGCTCCCTGCCGGGCAGGGAGAGAGCCCAGCCGGCCCCAGCCTCCTCGCACCCACCGGCAGAGCCCCCGGCGAGAGAGAGGGAGGAAGGGGAAGGAGGGGAAGGAAGGGAAGGGAAAGGGAGAGGGAGAGGGAGAGGGAGAGGGTGAGGGAGAGGGAGAGGGAGAGGGAGAGGGAGAGGGAGAGGGAAAGGGAGAGGGAAAGGGAAAGGGAAANAGAAATGAGGAGAGGGAAGAGAAGAGAAGAGAAGAGAAGAGAAGAGAAGAGAAGAGAAGAGAAGAGAAGAGAAGAGAAGAGAAGAGAAGAGAAGAGAAGAGAAGAGAAGAGAAGAGAAGAGAAGAGAAGGAAATCTGGGGGGAAAACTAGGGGGAGGTGGGGGGTGGTCAGCAGCAACCCTTCCTGCTCCCTGTGTGGGGAGCAGCATCTTGGAGGCAAGAGGCTCTTCAGCCTGGGAGGCAAAGAGATGGCAGCCAGGTAGTGGAGCATGGGCAAATGTGATCCATACAGTAAATGGGTCAGTGTGATCCAGAAGGGTCGTTTGGGCTCTTTGGGGGTTGTTCTTTGTTTGGGTTGGTTTAGTCTGCTTGGGTTTGGTTGGTTCTTTGGGCTTTGGTTGTTTGGGTTTGGGTTGGTTTTGTTACTGTCTGGTTTTGCTTTGTTCTGGGGAGGGCGCAGAGCTGCCCACATCTTGCTCCTCACAGCTTCTCCAGGGCATTCAACACCCACCTGTGCAGGCAGCAGCACTGAGGGGACTTGTCCTGGCCTGCCAGCCACCAGCACCTCCTGGATCACTTCTCTCCTGCTCTAGCCTGTGGCTGTTCCTACCTTCCCAGCTGCTTTCCACAGATCCACCCTCAATCAGCATGGAAATTGGTTAGGAAGTCAGCCTAATCCTTTTGGAAGAGCCCAGCTTTGCTGCCATGCAAAGCAGCTCTGCAGGACCCCAGGGGCCTGAGACTCACCAGCTTGTGGGGCCTGGGGCAAGCTCTCCCCCTCCATGCCCATCAGTGGTGTAACTGAGGAGCAGCAGCAGGTCCTCCCTGGGGAATTTTGGAGAATCCCTGAATCCTGCTTAGTCTGGAGAGGAGGAGGCTGAGAGGAGACCTCATTGATGTCTGCAGCGCCCTGAAAGGAGGCTGTAGCCAGGTGGGGTTGGGCTCTGCTGCCAGGCAGCCAGCAACAGAAGAAGGGGACACAGCCTCAAGCTGTGCCAGGGCAGGTTCAGACTGGATGTTAGGAGGAAGTTGTTGGCAGAGAGAGTGATTGGCATTGGAATGGGCTGCCCAGGGAGGTGGTGGAGTGGCCGTGGCTGGAGGTGTTGAAGCCAAGCCTGGCTGGGGCACTTAGTGCCATGGTCTGGTTGGTTGGGCAGGGCTGGGTGCTAGGCTGGGCTGGAGGAGCTTGGGGCTCTCTGCCAACCTGCCTGGTTCTATGGTTCTGTGATTCTCATTGCTCTCCACAGCTCCCTGGAAGGAGGTTGCAGCGAGGTGGGGGTTGGGCTCTGCTCCTTTGTGTCAGAGGTGAAACTAATGATTGGACTCAATGATCTTGAAGTCTTTTCCAATCTAAGCAATTCTGTGACTCTGTGATTGGAGGAGAGGAAATGGCCTGAAATTGTGCCAGGGGAGGTTTGGGTTGGAGAGTAGGAAACTTCCTCCCCGTGAGAGTGGTCAGGGATTGGCACAGGCTGCCCGGGGAGGTAGTGGAGTTCCCATCCCTGGAAGAGTCTAACAAGACTGTGGCCATGGCACCTGGGGCCATGGTTCAGTGCTGGGTTGGTGTCTGAGCTGGGGGATCTTGCAGGGTCTTCTCCAGCCCAAACAATTCTGTGATTCCATGGTTCTGTGAACGAGGAGGTGAAAGGAGAATGGAAGCATTGCTGCAAAACAGCCTCAGGAAGCAGAGGTGGAGGCACCTGCAGGCCAGCCCCCACCTGCCTTTGCTTCCTCAGCCCTGCAGGCTGCTGCCTGAGAACCTCTCTGCCCTCTGGAGCTGCTGCCGTGCCCGGATGGATGGGAAGTGTGTTTGTTTCTGCCTGCTCCCTGCACTAACCTGGCAGGAAATGGCAAGAAGACAAAGGGGGAGCAGGCTCGGGGTGGGGGCTGCCAGACCTGCAGCCTCCTGCTCCTTCCTGCTCCAGCCCTGCCCTTCTGCTCTGCAGCCTTTCATCTGCAAACTCTCTGATGCTGCTGCCAGAAGGGAAACCCAAAACTTCTGGCCAAGAGGAGGAGTTGCAGTGGTGGAGAAGTTGGTTTGTGTTTAACTGCAGCAGGAAGATATGCCAGGCTCTGAGCCTCGGCCGCTGCCACATCAGAGGCCTGCACACCCTCCTGTGCTGCCTGCACACCCTCCCGTGCTGCCTGCCCATCCTCCCGTGCTGCCTGCCCATCCTCCCGTGCTGCCTGCCCATCCTCCCGTGCTGCCTGCCCATCCTCCCGTGCTGCCTGCCCATCCTCCCGTGCTGCCTGCCCATCCTCCCGTGCTGCCTGCCCATCCTCCCGTGCTGCCTGCCCATCCTCCCGTGCTGCCTGCCCATCCTCCCGTGCTGCCTGCCCATCCTCCCGTGCTGCCTGCCCATCCTCCCGTGCTGCCTGCCCATCCTCCCGTGCTGCCTGCCCATCCTCCCGTGCTGCCTGCCCATCCTCCCGTGCTGCCTGCCCATCCTCCCGTGCTGCCTGCCCATCCTCCCGTGCTGCCTGCCCATCCTCCCGTGCTGCCTGCCCATCCTCCCGTGCTGCCTGCCCATCCTCCCGTGCTGCCTGCCCATCCTCCCGTGCTGCCTGCACACCCTCCCGTGCTGCCTGCACACCCTGCAGTGCTGCCTGCAGGAGCCGAGAGAGTTGTCCTAGCAGGGGTGTGCAGGTGGTGACCACTCAGCCCTCTCCTGGCAAGGGCTGAGGCTGAAGGGCTGCAAGCAGGACCAGGGCATGCAGCAGTGTCCATTATGCCAGACTCAGGTTGGACATGAGGAGGAAGTTCTCTGCTCTGAGGGTGGTGGAACGCTGGAACAGGCTGCTCAGGGAGGTGGTGGAGGCATCCCTGGGGGCGTTGGAGGTCAGGCTCGAAAGGGCTCTAGCTGCAGATGTCCCTGCTGACTGCACAGGGTTAAACAAGATGAGCTTCAAGGTCCCTTCCAGCCTGGTGCCTTCTGTGATCCTATGAGCAGAGGAGGACGGAGGAAGCTCCCAAGAGGGGCAGCAGCAGGACCAAGAGCTTGTCTGAACCCTTTCAGCAGCCACTTTCAGCTGCTCACCAGCGCTCCCAGCAGCTGGTTCTGCCCGGGCAGGACAAGCCCCTGCCCATCTGCTGCCATCCTCTGGAGGCAGCCCCCTCAGTCAGTCTGGAGGTTCAGCACAAAGCCTGAAGGCAGAGAGGCAGTGCTGGGGCAGGAACCGAGCAGCAGCAGCAGCAGCAGCAGCAGCAGCCCTGGCGAGAGGCTCCAGCTGCCCGCAGCGCTGCCGGCAGGCTGCAGAAGGAGCCGGAGACGCGGAGCTGCCTCCGAAGGCTCCGCTTCTAATCCGGAGATGTGATCATGACTAATAAATGACAAAGAGACATTCAAAAGGTGACAAAAGAGCAAAGGAGGCGGCAGCAACCCTGCCGGCTCGCTGGGCCCTGCCGCAAGCCCCTTTTGACAGTTCAATTACTGCGAGCCGCTAATTGCTGCTGGGGAGCGCCGAGGCAAAGGGCAGCGGAGGAGAGGGAAGGAGGCAGCAGTTGTGCTTCTCACCCAGAGAGATGCCAAACTGCCTCAAGGGAAGGCTGCGAGGCAGAAGTGGAGTGTGAACGGGCCCTGGACAGGGAAGGGGAGTGGAAGGGAGAGGAAAATCTGAGAGGACCAAGAGCAAGGACTGGTCTGTGGCACCAAAGCATCATCCAGCCCCAACCCCCTGCCGTGGGCAGGGACACCTCACACTAGAGCAGGTTGCTCAGAGCCACCTCCAGCCTGGCCTTAAAAACCTCCAGGCATGGAGCTTCCACCAGCCCCATGGGCAACCTGTGCCAGGCTCTCACCACCCTCATGGTGAAGAACTTCTTCCTGACATCCAATCTGAATCTACTCACTTCTGCTTTTGCTCCATCCCCATCACTGATGAACACCCTAAAAGGTCCCTCCTCAGCTTTCTTGTAGCCCACTTCAGACCATGGAAGGCCACAATAAGGTCTCCTGGGAGCCTTCTCTCCAGACTGAGCACCCCCAACTCTCTCAGCCTGTCCCCACAGCAGAGCAGCTCCAGCCTCTGATCACCCTCCTGGCCATTCTCTGGACACACTCCACCACCTCCAGCTCTTTCCTGTAACAGAGACTCCAGAACTGGCTGCAGCACTCGAGGTGGGGTCCAGCAGAGTGCCTGCATGCAGCCAGCAGTGTCCCACCCAGCTCCTCGGGGCTGGCTGCTGAGGCTTGGCAGGGCCAAAGCTCTGAGCAATCAGTTTCTGTTCTTTGGGGCTTTTTTCTTCATGGTGAGAGCCTGGCAGGGGCTGCCCAGGGAGGTGCTCAAAGCCCCATGCCTGGAGGTGTTTAAGGCCAGGCTGGCTGAGGCTGTGGGCAGCCTGCTCTAGTGTGAGGTGTCTCCCCCATGGCGGGGGGTTGGGGCTGGCTGATCCTCGTGGTCCCTTCCAGCCCTGACTGATTCTATGGATTTCCAAGTGCCTGTGCACCTTCCTCTGCTCCCTGGCCCAGCCAGCAGCACCTGCCAGCCAGGCTCTTCAGCTCAGCAGCCCTCTTGTGCTGGTGCAGAGTTAGCAGCAGCAGCACAACGCAGACAGATTTGGGTTAGCAGCAGCTGGAGTGGCTAAGTGGTCTGAGTGATGCTTTTAATAACCACAAACCCTATTCTTGGTGCTGATGATTTAGCAGTTAGCAGGAGCTACAGAGGGAATTGAGATGAGTCTGAGGGGAGCAGAGGCTTTGCATCCCTGCTGCTGTTGCAGGCAGACAGCACTGCCTCAGAGCACAGAATCCAGAGCCACAGGCACTTAACAGCTGGAATATTGCAGGCTGCCTTCTGCCTCGTGGTCATCCAAGGTCACTGGGAAACGTTGCAAGGTTTTATGGTTTAGTGTTTTGGGTGGTTGTGTTTTTTTTGGCCCTGGAATCAAAGCTCAGCAGCTCAGAAGCAAAGGACACAAGAGCCAGGCCGAGCTGGGCTGGGGCAGTGCATTGCTTCCATTGCATTTGGTCATTGTTTAGGGGTGAACCTCTCAAGCAGGGGCTGTCTGGCTCCTTGTCCAGCCAAGAGAGATTTCAAGGCCAGTCAGGGGTGGTGGATTAGTCCCTCCCCAGGTCTGGGTGAAGAGCAGCAGGACACAACCCCCTTCATGCAAGCTTCAACTGTCTGAGAGCCTCAGCCCCAGCCCCAGCTCCTCCACCACAATTGAAGCCTTCCTGGCTGAAACTGTGCTAGTTTGAGCTGCCCTCGGTGTTAGCAGTGGGATCTGCATGACCATCATCATCATCATCATCACTGAATCACTACAGAATGGGTTGGGTTGGAAGGGATCTTAGAGACCATCCAGTCAGGCAGGGTCACCTCCTGCCAGAGCAGCCTGGCCAAGGCTCCACCCAGCCTGGCTTTCAACACTTCCAGGCTTGGAGCTCCACAGCTTCTCTGGGCAGCCTGTCCCAGTGCCTCACCCCCCTCCTGGGGAAGAATTTCTTCCCAGTGTCTCATCTCATACAGCTTCTTCCAGTCCAAAGCCATCACCTCTCATCCTGTCACTCCATGCCCCTGTACAAGTCCCTCTCCTGGAACCCACTTCCCACACTGGAATCCTCTTCTCCAGCCCCTTCATCAGCTTCCTTGCCCTTCTCTGGGCCCACTCCAGCACCTCTGCTGTAACACCCAGTGCAGAACACTGCTCTGTGGCCAATCACCTCCCAGTGGCTCAGTAAAGCCAAGCTGATGCCCACCAGTGCTGCCACGGGAGCTGCTGGAGCTCTACAAGGTAACCCAGGCAGGTTGTGGGGAGCAAGGACCAAGCCAGTGCCCAGCAGGGGCAGAACCTGCCTGTTTGGCTGCTTGGTCAGGGTGGCACAGCTGGCACCACACAGCCAGCTAAACACTGTGGCCTCCAGCTCTGTGCTCGTGGCCTGTCTGGGGGCAGACAAGTCAGGACCTGGCTCAGGTCATGATTCCTTGAGCTTTACCTCTGCTGAAACTGCAACCTCCTGGGGCAAGGCAGGCAACAGAGGGTTCATTAAAACGAAGTGGGTTAAAAGGTCACCTTTGTGCTGACTGAAGGGGCAGGCAGAGCTCAGCTCCCAGGCATTTGCTGGGATGTTTGTTCCCTGCTCTCCAGTCATTTGGATGTCTGCAGGCATTAAAGCAGCATCATCCATCCTCAGCCTCTCCACTTGCTTCATTCCCTCTCCTGCAGGATCTCCATTTGCTCCATTCTGATCCTCAGAGGCAGCTTCCTGTGCCCCTACTCTAACCTGCTTCACTGTTTTAACTCTTCTGGTACACCCCACAGCTCCCAAGGAGCAGGCTCCCGAGGTTAGGTGCTCTGTGGATCCCCAGCCCTCATGCCTCTGGTTGGAGAGAGAGGGATCAGCTTATTCCCCGGACCACAGAACGCCAGAGGCTGGAAGGGACCTCTGGAGCTCACCCAGTCCTACCCCCTGCTCCAGCAGGGCACCCACAGCAGCCTGCCCAGGAGCACAATGCCCAGGGTGGGTCTGGAATGCCTCCAGAGATGGAGACTCTAACACCACTCTGGGCAGCCTGCTCCAGTGCTCTGCCACCTTCAAAGAGAAGAAATTCCTCCCCATGGATCTTCTGTGATCCAGTTTGGGATCTTCTATGATCCAGTCTCTGCCTCTTACCCCTTGTCCTGCCCCTGGGCACCACTGCAATGAGCCTGACCCCCCCCTCTCCTGACAGCCACCCTTGAAGTACTGATGAGCAGTGAGGAGCTCTCCCCTCAGGCTGCTCTGCCCCAGCCTAAAGAGACCCAAGTCCCTCAGCCTTGCCTCAGGAGAGAGCTCCCCCAGCCCCTAAGCATCTCCACAGCCCTTTGCTGCACTTCTCTGTCTCCCTTGAACTGGGGAGCCCAGAACTGGACCCAGCACTCCAGGTGCCCCCCAGGTGCCCCCCAGCCTGTGCTTCCCTCTGCCTCTTGGGTTACCTTCTCCACCTGCAGCCCTCCTCTGCCCTTTCTCCATGGCTGAGGCACGAACTTGATCTCGCAGCTGCGGCCGAAGGGAGCCCAGGCTGTGGACACAGCCTCACCTCCCCCCCTCCACTGGGACATTTTGCCACTGTCTCGTTGGAAAGAGAAGGAAAATTGTGTTTGGAACATGAAAAGCTTCTTAAAAACGAGGTGACATTGTGGCTGCTGCTGCCATGGCAACCTGCATTTGTTTCTCAGAGCTGTTCCATAATAATTAATACACCACTGCCATCCACGTGGGCCACGCTCAGAGGGCACAGCACAGCCCCCACGGGGACCTTCCTGGCTCCTGTGAAATATTTATGCCAGAGGAGCAGAAGAAAGAACTTCTCTGGTGCTGGGACAAAGCAGTGGCACGAGGAGGCCTCAGCAGCCCTCTGCCAGCCCAGCTGCTGGCAGCACAACTGCTGGGCAGAGCCTGCAGGACAGGGCAGGTGGAGAAGCAGAGCGTGGCAGGGGATGGACCTCTGGAGCTCACCCAGTCCAAGGCCCTGCTCCAGCAGGGCACCCACAGCAGCTTGCCCAGGAGCACAGTGGCTGGAGGGGTGGAAGCTCTGCAGAGGAGACTCCACAGCCCCTCTGGGCAGCCTGCTCCAGGCTCCAGCACCCTCACACCAGAGAGGTTTCTGCTCCTGTTCCATGGAGCCTCCTGGGTTCCAGCCTGTGCCCCTTGCCCTGGTCCTGGCCCCATCCTCTTGCCCCCCACCCTTTGGCTCTTGCTGAGCACTGCTCAGATCCCTCTCTGGCTGCACAGCCTCAGGGCTCTCAGCCTCTCCAGCCCTGGTCCTTTTGCCCCCACCAGGAGGGAAGGAGGCAGAGCTCATTAGCAGCCACACCGAGGAGCCAGGGCTCTGCCACTCACACACTGCCCTGCCTTGCCCTGCTGTGCTGGCACGGCCTGGGCACGGCTGAAAGTGGAGGGATTCAGGGAACTGCACCACCGAAGTCCCTCAGGCACAGGAGCCTGGCAGGGCTCACAGCCCCCCCCCTGCCGCAGGCTCCGGGGAGGGCTGAGCTGAGCGTGGGAGGGCACAGTGGGGGAGATCAGATCAAAGCTGTGGTTGCCCACCAGGGCAGGAGCAAAGACAAAGCTGTGAGCACAGCCTGCAGGCTGCCATCCTGCCAGATCCCACCCGTGAAGAAGCAGGTGCCCAGCTGGCACAGCCAGGAGAGGCATTGCCAAGGAAGATTTGGGTGCTGCAAGCTGTGGGCAGAGGTTTGGTAGGTGCTGCTCCATGGAATCCCAGCAGGGTGGAGGCTGGAAGGGACCTCTGGAACTCACACAGTCCAAGCCCCCTGCTCCAGCAGGGCACCCACAGCAGCCTGCCCAGGAGCACAATGCCCAGGGGGGGATGGAAGCTCTGCAGTGAAGGAGACTCCACAACCTCTCTGGGCAGCCTGCTCCAGGCTCCAGCACCTTCACACCAAACAACTTTCTCCTCCTGTTCAGATGGAGCCTCCAGGGCTCCAGTTTGTGTCCCTTGTCCTCTCAGTGGTCACCACCAGGAAGAGTCCAGCTCCAGCCTCTTCCCCCAGCCTTTAGCTCTTGCTGAGCATTGCTCGGATCCCCTCCGGGGCTGCTCCTCTCCAGGCTCTCATCCCCAGGGCTCTCAGCCTTTGCTCCCCGCGGAGCTGCCTCAGGGCTCTCAGCATCTCAGAGTTGTGGATTCCTCATCCCTGGAAGTGGGGGGGGGTTGGAACTGGAGGATCTTTAAGGTCCCTTCCCTCTCTGCCATTCTGTGAGTCTCTCATCCTGTCACTTCGGTGTGAAGTTTGGGTCCCTCTCCTGCCACTTTGCTGCCACATCCTTCCGAGCAGCACTGCCCCACTCCAGGGCTAGGACCCTGCATTCTCGGGCACCTGTAACCACCCACAAGTGTCAGACACTTCCCGAGGAGCCTGGCACAGCAGATGTGCGAGCCAAGAGCTCTGCCCTCCCTCGTTGACCTCTCTGCCGCTGAGTGCAAGGCTCCAAAGGGGATATTAAGTGATCAGCAGCAAGGGTAAATGAGGGTAGCGAAAGGGAGAGACCTCTCGCTGGAGCTGTGCCTTGGTGTCACTTAAACAGGCTTGAGAGGCTCAATTGCAGGCTCTGGCAGAGCGCAGAGGTTGCTTCACCCCACAGCTGCTGCAGCTCCTGGGCTCACAGAGGCAGTGCCCAGCGGTGCTGCTGCAGCATTCCCACAGCCCTGGGAGTTAGAGCCCAGCCAAGGCTGCAGTGGCTGCAGGCAGAGAGCCCCCAGGCCCCAGCCCCCCTAAGTCCAAGCCCCCAGGCCCCAGCCCCACCCCGGTCCCAGCCCCTGCGAGTTTGCTCCCTGCTGTGGCTCCTCTTGGTAGAACCTGTCAGGAGCTCTCCGCCTGCACTCCCCTGCGCTGGGAGCTCCTGCAGCCTGCTCCGTCCCTCTCAGCAGCTCCACTCGAAGCTGCGAGGCAAAGGGCCCCGAAATCCCGGGAGGCAGCAGCTGCTCCTTTGAGCATCTCAGAGGTTAAGGAAGAGGTCCCCAAAGCTGCAACCATTCCACGGAGAGTCCCTGGGGTGCAGGAGCTTTCCTGTCGCAGAAAGTCAGGATGATTTGATTCTGTCCCACCTGATGACCTCTCCTGATCCTTTATCAGGCTGCTGAGGCTTCTCTCGGTGCTGTGTGCCCCAGGGGGCATCCCAGGAGCCCTAATCCTCTTCCTGCTGGGAGGATAAGAGGATGCAATGGGAACAATGCCTTCCTAGCAGCCACTTCCACAGTCCTGGGCAGGTCTGGAAGCTAAAGCAGCAGCTTTGATGTCTCCACGCCAGCAGCCTCTCTCTCCAGCCCCGCCGCTGGACCCTGCCTGCCTCGTTTGCTACGAAGCAGCTCCTCACGTCGTGGCCTTTGCTCACTCGAGCCGCAGCTGCATCAAAGAGCATTTCTTTGGCTGCACCCCTGCGTGTCCCTTTCTCCTCTCGATATTCCTACTCCTGCTGCTGCAGAGCACTCTGAGCTCCATCCCTCCGCCGAAGCAATGAGCCAGGGAGCGTCTGGAGGGACTTGCACCGTCGCCGATGCCTCCAGCCCTGCAGCTCCCCGCAGCCTTCGGCTCCGAGAGGGGTTGGGTGGGTTCCGAATCGCTGAGGTTCAGCATCCTTTCTCCTCAGGACTGCAGCTCAGCAGCGCTGGGGCTGTGCCCATCCCCCAGGGCTCCGGAGGGCTTTTCTCAGGATTGTTCATTAGCATCCGCAGCTTAAAGAGGGATAAATAAACCCCCAAACGAACCCAGTGAAAGAGCTCACAGCCCAGACAGGTTAAGTGCTCTGCCCCAAACCACAAAGGTAAATGAATGGCAGGGAGGGGAGAAACTGAGCTCTCTTCCCAGCCTTAGTGCTGCCACCCCCAGGGAAAGCAGATTCCTTACGGCGAGGCTGGGCAGACACTGGCACAGCCCAGGGAGCCTGTGGATGTCTCCTCCTTGGAGATGTTCAAGGCCAGGCTGGATGAGGCCTTGAGCAACCTGGGCTGGTGGAGCTGTCCCTGCCCCTGGCAAGGGCTTGGCACTGGATGAGCTTTAAGGTCCCTTCCAAGCCAACCCATTCCATGGATCTGTGAATGAATCATGGAGTGCCAGCATGCCAGGCTGGAAAGGTGCTCAAGGATCATCTGCTCCAGCCTCTGTAGGTGATGGTGTGGTTGAAAGCAGCTGGCACAGCAGCCTCCAAGCTGAGTCCCGGATTGCCCAGTGCAGGGCAATCCACTGCTGCCCCTGGGAGGTGATTCCAGCGTCCAGCTGTGCTCTCCCCCTGGATTCCAGCTGGGATCTCCTCAGCAGTAGCTGGTGCCCATCCCCCCTTGTGTTCTCCGTGGCACTGCTTGTCCAGAGGGAGTCTCCACCCTCTTGGCAGCCTCCCTTTATGTCCTGCGTGGCAACAAGGTCTCTCCTAAGCCTTCTCTCCTCCGGGCTGGGCCACCCCAGCAGTCTCAGCCTGGCCTCCCAGCAGAGCCCTTCCAGCACTGCTGGGGCCTCCTCTGGCCCTGCTCCAACAGGTGTCTGTCTGTGCTGTGCACCCCAGAGCTGCCCCAGCACTGCGGGGGGGGTCCAGCAGAGCAGGGGGGCAGACTCCCCTCCCTGCCCCTGCTGCCGGGGATCAGCCCAGCACAGGTTGGCTCCGACAAGTCCCTGCCTGTGCTGAGGAGCCCAGAGCTGGACGCAGTTCCCCACAGCCCAGCACAGAGCCAGCTGCAGGAGCTGAGCTCCCCGGACACTGCAGCACGAACCACAGCAACGACCTCGGGCTCAGCTTCCCTCGCAGGGAGGCATCCAGACCGAGGTGCCCAAGCTTCGTGCCACAGCTGCTCCCACGTCATTAACGAGGGTGACCTTTGGGTTGCAGCTGTCCTGTGGCACAGCAGCTCCTCCTGCAAGCTGGAGCAGCAGTGCATGCGGTGAGGAGCAGGCAGTGGTGCTCTCACCTGCTGTTAGGCAGACAGGGCTCCCACTCGGGCTTGCAGATGACCTTCTCCAGTCAAACATTAACTGTGCAGCAAAACAATCATTAGGGAGCATTTGCAGGCTTCAGTAATTAAAGGTGTTGTTAACCCACTCCGAGCAACAGGTCTCACCAAGGGAAAAAATTAACTCTGTTGCAGTTTGGAGAAGGAAATTAAAACCCTTTGGAGGCAGAGAGGGAAGGTGGTGGTTTAGGTTCCACTGCTCTGCTCCTGCAGGTGCTGGAGCTGCTCCTAGAAGTGTAATTATGCAACTTATTAGCTGAGCTGCCAAGCACAAGGCTAAGGCATTTGCAGAGCCTGGGCTTTGAGAAGCAGTGCTGCTGGCAGCTGAGCAACACAAAATCCAATCAAGGAAGACAACAAACTTTCAACAGGCTGAAACTCCATCAGCTGCTTACTGACTGCTAAAAGCAAAGGAGCTGAAGAAAAGAGGTCCAGGGAAGCAAAGCAGTCCCTGGGAGGAAGGGACCTGCTGCTCTGGAGAGCCAAGCCAGGAGTGGGGCAGCTCTGCAGACGGCTCCCCGGGAGGGAATTCCTCCTGCCTGTCAAGTGAGAATCTCAGCTGAGAGATCGTTTTGTGCCGTGGGACTCTGCAGTTGTGCTGAGAACCCTCTGCTGTTTGAAAAGTGAAAGAAAGGCATGAAGCACCCCAAAGCAGAGCACTGTGCCAGGCTCTCACCACCCTCCTACCAAAGAACTTCTTCCTCAGCTCCAGCCCTGCTCTGCTTCAGCTCCAAACCATTCCCCTTGTCCTGTCTCAGACACCCTCAGCAAAAGTCTCTCTGCAGCCTTCCTGCAGGCTCCCCTCAGGTACTGGCAGCAGCTCTGAGGTCCCCCTGGAGCCTTCTCCTCCAGCAGCTCTTTGAAGAGCTGTTGCAGAGCCAGGGGAGCTGCTCACTGGAGCCACCCAGGGCAGCCACAGGAGCTGGGCAGAGCCCAGTGGCATTTCTTACCCTGACTGGTGCTGCTCCCTCAGATCACCTCTGTAAGAGCAGAGGCAGGCACAGGACCGGCACAACTCACACACAAAGAGGCTGCAAAGCGTCAGCCAAGGGCAGAAGGGACTCAACCAAGTGCAGGTTCCTGTAGCCACTGCTGAACGTCCAACGCTGAAAACAAAGGAGCAAGGGCTGGGAAAATTCTCTTGGCTTCGTCTTTCTCCCTCCTGTGTCTCCCCAGATCAGTTTCTCAGGGGTAAGAAGCTGCCTTGGCATTCCCTCCCCCTCAGTTCGCCCTCCTCTTCTTGCAGCAAGGGCTGGGAGCAGCTCCTCAGCCTGCTCGGGGCTGGGCAGAGCTCTGCCGGGGCCGGCCGGGAGCGGTGCCGGCTGCGTGCGTGGGGGCTAACGGAGCCCTCTCGCCTGCACAGCTCCTGCCTTTGTGTCTGGCTCCTCCAGGAGCGCTTTGGCTTCCTAAGCATCGCAGCCGTTCAGAAGGCACAGCATGGGGAGCAGCCTGCTAATTCCTCACTCGCTGCCAGGATAAGGGCTAAGAGCTCTGCTTTCAATTCCTCCAGCTTCTCCCCTGTCGGTGCCGAGCGGGGTCCTGCTGTTCCCCAGCAGCTCTCTCCTGTTCTCTTCAGCTGTGCTAAATCAGAAGCAAACGAAGCAGAGAGGGGGAGCAGCAGCAGCCAGCAGAGTCCTGTGCTGCAGGCACGCAGCTGTTTACGTTTCGCTTTTAGCACGACTGAAGTTTTGCTGCCGTGGGCAAGATCTGCCCTAGGGTAGGGTGTCCCTGCCCATGGCAGGGCCGTTGGAACTGGCTGATCCTTGTGGTCCCTGCCAACCCTGCCTGGTTCCATGGTTCTGAGCTGGAGCAGAGGAGGGAGCTGAACACTTCGCAGTCTCTCTGCCAGAGAAGGTCTCTACCTGTAAACTCTCAGCTGCATCCTCTGCGCTCACCCAGGACCACACACAGAGAACTGTCAGGGCTGGAAGGGACCTCGAGGATCATCCACGGGCAGGGACACCTCACACTAGATCAGGTTGCTCAAAGCCACGTCCAGGCCTTAAAAGCTTCCAGGGACGAGGCTTCCACCACCTCCCTGGGCAATCTGAGCCCAGCAAAGTGCCCCCCTCAGAACTGCTCTGAGTAATGCTCTGAACTTGCAAAGCAGCAAATGAGCTCGGAGCAAGCTTTAATATTTCCCTGAGAAGCCAAGAAACAAAAAAATCCCATTTTACAGATGGCTAAGCAAGCAGAGAGGAGTGAAATGATTTCCTGCAGGATACTCAGGAGGAGGATGGCATTGAAGTCACAGGAGCCTGGGCTCTTGGCACCAGGCAGAATTGGCTGTGACCTGTTCCAGCCCAGCAGACAGGACCCAGGCTGTCTGTAGCAAATCAGAGCAGATTAGGAGCTTCAAAAGCACAGCAGCAGCAGCAGCAGCAGGGCTGCTGCCTGGGAAGGAAGGAAGAGGCTGTTGGGCTGCTGTCAGCCAGGCCTGGCTGTTTAAACAAGCTCCACTCAGTTTGTTTTCACTGGGCTCTAACCCAAAGTAGTTGCACAAACACAGCAGCTCGCAGCACCTGCAGCCCTCTGGAGCTGGGTCTGCAAAGGCCAAGGCTTGGGCTGTGCCAGAGCTCTTCCTGCAGCAGCTAAGCATAACATCATAGGAGGGTTTGGGTTGGAAGGGACCTCAAAGCTCAGCCAGTGCCAACCCCCTGCCATGGGCAGGGACACCTCCCACCAGCCCAGGTCACTCAAGGCCTCATCCAACCTGTGCTTGAGCACCTGCAGGGAGGGGGCAGCCACAGCCTCCCTGGGCAACCTGTGCCAGTGTCTGCTCACCTTAGAGAATTTCTTCCTCTTCTCCAGTCTCAGTCTGCCCTCCCCAAGCTTCACAGAACCACAGAACGATGCAGGCTGGCAAAGCTCCTCAGGATCCCCAAGGGCAGGAGCTGGCATTTGGCCTCGCCAAAGCTCATCCCATTCATGCTGGTTCGTTGATCTAAGCCCATCCAGCCCCCTGAGGAGCCTCTCTACTCTCATTCAGTGCTGCCACCTAACCTGGTGTCACCATCTGCAAACTTAGTGCTGAGACTCGCTTCAGTCCCTTCCCTCTCATCCCATCACTGCCAGCCCTCCCCTCCCACCAGCCTCTCTTGCTTGGCTTTCTGCAGCAGGAAGGCTTCTGCAGACCAAAGCAAAGCCTCCTTTCCTCCCACTCCTGGAGTCTCTCTCTGCTCTCACAAGGAACGTTTGAGCACTGATCACACTTCCATTCCCGCACTAATCCATGGGTTTCTGGGCTCCCTGAGCTTCCCGAGATGAATTTCCTGCCCTTTGACACAAGACAATGAACTATCACCGGAGGCTGATGAGGAGGGATGGATTCTCCCGCAGCGAGCTGGTGGCAGCGCTGCCCAGCTCTGCTCTCCGAGCAGGACCAGGCTCTCTCCGCGCACCCTGGGCCCTCTCGTGGATGTTCTGCAGAGGACACAAAGCTCTTTTCTTTCCAGCGAATTCTTACTTCCAGCCTGTCCTGACAGCAGAGCTGCTCCAGCCCTCGGATCATCTTTGTGGCCTCCTCTGGACTCACTCCAGCAGCTGTGTGGCCTCCCGATGCTGGGCACAGCAGAAGCAGAGGCAGGATTTGGGGTGGGCTCTCAGCAGAGCAGAGGGCAGGAGGAGGAAGGAGCTGCACCTCCCTCCTAACCCCATCCTCCTCCTGCAGTGCTCGCAGAGATGCCAAGAGAGCAGCCAGACTCTCACCAAGCGCCACCATGACCTCCTGGCACCCCAACCACTGCAGCTCACAGCAGCCAGGGCTGCCTGGGGAATAATTCCTCATTAATTCTGTGAGACAGAGAGTGGGGAAGAGCTCCACCGCCAGCAGCAACCCCCCAGCGCTGCCTGCCCCTGGCAACATCCTCTGCACAACATAATCACCGCTCAGGGAGATTAGAGGTAATTGAGCCACTTCCAGCTGAACCTGACTCAAATAGACTCTTGCCCCCTTTCATTTTCTCCATCCTGTTCTCCTTTCTTTGAGATGCTTTAGTCAAAGGAGTGTGGATTATTTCAGTGCAGCAGAGAAGCTGACTCAATTAAGCCCCCCCAGGGCACCTCAGATCTCGCCTGTAGAATCTATTCTATATTAATTGACTGAAGGTTTGGTTCTGACCTTGAATTCCAGCCTGTAGTACAACAAATGGAGGTGTCCTCTCTCCAGTCCCTCTTCAGCCTTCCTGCAGGCTCCCCAGGTTTGCTGAGACAAAGGACAATGCTCAAACCTCCAAATCCAGAGTCCCAGCTTGCACTGGGTTGGAAGGGACCCTTGAGGGTCATCGTGTCCAAACCCTGCACTCAGCAGGGACACCTCTGGCTAGAGCAGGCTGCCCAGGGCCACATCAGGTCTGACCTTAAATGTCACCAGGTATGGAGCCTCAATCATCTTGGTTGCAGTAAAGAGGATGGCTGGAAAGGAACAGGAAACTTCAGGAAGGAAGGAAACTTTGAAACCCAAATTCTTTCATTTTAAGAAGAAGGAAACCTTACAAAGGAAACTTTGAAGCCCAAATTCATTTAAGGAGGATTTTGTCCTCCCAGGGCCCACTGCAGGCCTTCAAAATTCTGTTTGCTTTGTAATCCTCTTTGTAGCTCCAAATGATCATTTTGCTTCCCCTCTCCTTCCAATCCCCACCCTGCCACAAACCCCAGTACCTGCAGCACTTCAGAGCTGCTGTTTCTCCATGCAGAACTGAACATTTTAACTCCAACCTAGAATGAGAGAATGGTTTAGGTTGGAAGGGACCAGGTCAGGCTGCACCCTGAGTGTTGTGTCCAGTTCTGGGCTCAAGTCAAGAGAGATGTTGAGGTGCTGGAAGGTGCCCAGAGAAGGGCAGCAAGGCTGCAGAGGGGCCTGGAGCACAGCCCTGTGAGGAGAGGCTGAGGGAGCTGGGGGTGTGCAGCCTGCAGAAGAGGAGGCTCAGGGCAGAGCTCATTGCTGTCTGCAGCTCCCTGCAGGGAGGCTGTAGCCAGCTGGGGTTGGGCTCTGCTGCCAGGCAGCCAGCAACAGAAGAAGGGGACACAGCCTCAAGCTGTGCCAGGGCAGGTCTAGGCTGGATGTTAGGAGGAAGTTGTTGGCAGAGAGAGTGATTGGCATTGGAATGGGCTGCCCAGGGAGGTGGTGGAGTGGCCGTGCCTGGAGGTGTTGAAGCCAAGCCTGGCTGGGGCACTTAGTGCCATGGTCTGGTTGAGAGGGTGGGCTGGATGACCTTGGAGGTGTCTCCCAGCCTGTCTGATTGTATGATTCAAAGATCATCCAGCTCCAAGTCCCTGCCCTAGGCAGGGACACCTCTGTGCAGAGTTTTCAGCCAAAGCCCAAAGCCTTCAGCTCCGATTTGCACTCCCCCACCCCTCCCCAGGAGGTGCTGCTGGGTGTAAGTCACAGGGGAAGGAACTCCAATAAAAACACCCCAGAACTGCAGCTTTATTAAGCAGCTTTACAGTCTCTTGTGTACAGTACATTGCACAGCTCCTCCTCCACACTGCTGCCTCTGCTCAGGTTGTGCCTTGCACCACGCAGAACCATCAAGGCAAGTTACAGAACACTGCTGAGGTTTTCCCTCTCCAGACAAACAGAAGGTGGAACCTTGCTTTTAGAAATGAACACCCAACATCACCAAGCAGAGTTTTGCAGTAGGCTCTGTAATGAGCTTGATAGATAAAAGCCAGATGAGAGTGGGGGGGGTGTGGTGTGGTGTCTGTGTGTGTGTGTGTAGGGGGCAGGGAAATAGTTTTAAACTCTCAAGTTTCCTCTTGAAATGTCTTTTCCCAAGGCACTGTGAACGAGACTGTTTAGCAGTCCTCAATGGCTGGAGAAAAGAAAGAGAAATAATAAGAAAGCAAAACCAAAACCACCACTGGGAATACCAAGACCTCACACCACAACCACAGCACATCAGCACCTCAGTGCTTTGCTTTTATTCTCTCCCTTTAAAACCACCTTCCCCTCCCCCCCGCCCTCCTCCCCACCAGCCCTGAAATTTGTTTGGTCCTTTGAAGGGTAAAAAAAAAACCAACCAACAAATCAAATTTTCTCTTCTTGCACCATCACAGATTGGTTACCATCCAGAGACCAAAGCTTTGTTGGATTGTTTAACCCTTTCAGTGGAGGGATTAAAACTTGAGTGGGTTTGGGTTTGTTTCCTTCTTATTTGGTGGGTTTGTTTTTTGCCTCCCTTCCTCCTCCCTTTCAGGCTGACAAATTCAACTCGAGAATTAAACCAGAAAGAAAAACAAAAGTAAAGCAGAAGAAAGGGTTCAAAATCAAGCAAAGCCTTGTGGGGTTTTTTATTTTGTTGTTGTTTCTTTTTTTGTTGTCTTTTCAAGAGGAAACCATGCAAAAAAAATACATAAAAAGGCAAAATTGGCTACTTGAAAACCCAAAAAAAAAAAGAACTCTTGTTCTGAATGCATTGGCCAAGGAAAAGAAATTGCAAAGTTCTGTGAGGTTCAGCTAAAAATTTTACAAGGAAACAGAAAAACCAACAAAAAAAAAACAAAAAACCAAACAAAACCAACCCCAAAACCTGATGGGGGCAGCTCTGGTTCACCCCAGCTGTTGTTGGGTGGAGAAGACAACAAAAGACAGGTCTCACACGATACAATTTCATCTCGACTGCAAGAGACACTCCTGGGGGATGCCTTCAGCAGGACAAAGTTACTGGGCAGGAAAAAAAAAACCCAAACAAAAGAAAAGTTGGCATTCAGCTCAGCTCAGCTCAGCTCAGCTCAGCTCACTTCTTCAGGGGCTGGTAGACAGAGGCATTGGGATCGAGTCCAGAAGGGCTGGTCTCCACGAATTTGGAAGAGTAGTGTGGGGAAACAGGACTCAGAGTGCTGGTGGCTGCGGTGTAGGTGATGCTGGGCATCACTGCCATCACTTCTGCAATCTTCTGTTTCAGCTCCTTGATTTCCTGATCTTTCTGAAGGATCTGCCCTGCAAACGGCAGACAAAGAGCAGTGAGCAGCAGGAGCAGGTTGGCAGACTCCAGCGGCTGCCGTCTGGAGTGCTGTGGGCAGTTCTGGGCTCCTCCCACTTCAAGAGGGATATGGAAGTGCTTGAGAGAGTCCAGTGCAGAGCCACAGAGATGCTGAAGGGAATGGAACAGCTCTGGTACGAGGAGAGCCTGAGGGAGCTGGGGCTGGGAGAAGAGGAGCCTGAGAGGGGACCTCATCAACAGTTATCAAGATCATAAAATCACAGAAAGGTTTAGGTTGGAAGGGACCTCAAAGCTCAGCCAGTTCCAACCCCCCCCACAGGCAGGGACACCTCCCACTAGAGCAGGTCGCTCAAGGCCTCATGCAACTGAAATCAAACAGACACTACACCAAAAGGTGCTCTGATTCTGGGTGATGGTTTGCCCAGCCGAGCAGAGGACACCAAGGCCTGGTTTGCGCTGGTTTCATGCTCCCTCTGCTGGCTGCAGCACCAAGCCCAACTCCAGCGTCCACCTCCACCTCACCGTGGGGGAGGTTTAAACCACGCTGGGTGATTTTCCCACTGCCCATTCCGGTTGTGTTTACTTCAGGTGTATCAAAATATCGTTAGAAGTCAAGGCCAGTGGCTGCCTCCTCTCCTGGGGGTGTTCAAGGCCAGGCTGGATAAGGCCTTGAGCAGCTGAGCCTAGCTGAGAAGCATCCCTGGGCATGGTGGGGAGGTTGGAGCAGAGGAGCTCTGAGCTCCCTTCCAACCTGAGCTCTGCTAAGATCCAAATATTATTTTCATCTTGCAGTTTCTCAGAGTAAGTTCTCCAGCTTTAAGGTAAGTCACAGATTCACAGAATGGTTTAGGTTGGAAGGGACCTGAAAGCTCACCCAGTGCCAACCCCCTGCCATGGGCAGGGACACCTCCACCAGCCCAGGTTGCTCAAGGCCTCATCCAAGCTGGCCTTGAACACCTCCAGGGAGGAGGCATCCACAGGCTCCCTGAGCAACCTGTGCCAGTGTTTCTCCACCCTTGCTGTCAAGAATTTCTTCCTCACCTCCAGCCCAAAGCTGCCCTCCTCAAGCTGTTTGACCAAACTGGAGCAAACCATCATGACCGAATCAAAGACCCCCTCGACATTGTTTGGCTTCAGCTCAGCAGCCTGGAGAGCTCAGGGTGGCTGCTCAGCTGGACTGCTGAGGCTCACCAAGCTGTGAAATGCACAAAGCCCCCACTGGAAGCTGAAATGCTGAGCAGGGGCTGGAGCCCAGCCCTAAAGCCAGGGGCAGGAGACTCTTCCCGTTGTGCTCCCGATCCCAGCAGCACTGTGGGTTGAGTTCCTGTCTCCCATCTTACCTTGGGCAATCTCAAGCTGCCGTTTTGCATCTCCTAATGCAGAGAACAGATCCAGCTTGATTCTGGTCTCTGCACTCAGGCTGTTCTCTAAGTGCTGTGTTTTATCCTGCATGGCTGAAAGTGCTGACATTAACACCTCTGTATCCTTCTCGTTTTCCTTGTACTTCCTCAGCTCCTGCAGGAGTGATTAGACAAATGTTATCCTCCCTGACTTTCCACATGAGATACACTAAGAACTCTCTCTCCTCCCCACAGCCACCACTGGGCCTGGTATTAATGCTGTAAAATTAAAACGATGCTTAATTAAGGGCACTGTGATATTACCTCCAGTAATTACCCAGGGCCATCATCCAGGCCATTAAAGCCAGACTGTACAAGGCATAATTGCAGCGTGGTGCGCGAGTGGCATTTGCTCTGCTGCTCAAGCCCTCTGCCACCCATCTCAAGACCCCTCCCAGCCAGGAGCCCTGCTCAGCACCTCCAAGTGCCAGCTGAAGCAGCCACGTGGCGCTTGAAGCAAGTGAGCAGCGTGAAGCTGAGGCTATTAACCTTCACAGCCACCTCCTTCTCACAGCCTGATGCAAAACAGACATCTGAAGAGCATCCTCCTTGAAGGTGTTGATTGCCTCTTACGTAGATGCACCAATTTCAGAGGGCTGCAAGCAGTGCTTGTGATGCTGCTCTAGAGCCCTGGGTGCTTCCTCATTACCTGAACTTTCATTTCTAGCTCTCTTATCTGATCTTCTTTCAGCTTTATGTCAATTGTCAGCTTCTTGCACTCCGTCTCCAGCTCTCGGATACGACTTCGTAAAGTTTCAGTACATTCTCCTCTGCAGGAAGGAATAAACCAACCCCAAAAAGCATTAAAAGAGAGGAAGATGAAATAAGAATGAAGCTGCAGCCCTGAACTCTTCACAGCATGAAGATTAATACAAACATGGAAGGGTGAAAAGGGAAACAAGAGAAGCTCCCTCATGGCGACAAGGCAGAAAGCTGCCCAAAGTTACTGTTCTGCCACAGAGAGGAGGAAATGTGGAGAGTTTCTGGAGTGGGGAGGGCAGGACAGCAGAAAGCCTTCACCTTAAACATTCTGAGCACTGCAGGCTCAGGTCAGGCACTCTTGTGCTGTGCTTTCACCTCGAGAAACTTCTCATCTCTACACCTGCTGAAGCAGTGCTGAGCAGTGCTAATCGGCTGGAGCCAGAAGCACTCCAGAAGCGAGGTCAGGACAGTATTCCATGAACCCTTGACTCTCAGTCCCCACAGGAACGGGAATGTTCCTCTGCCCAAAGCAGACTGAGGCACACAGGCTCACAGGGCACATTCACAGCCTTCACACCCTGTCTGTGGCACACAGCACACAGGCTCACAGGATCACGTTCACAGCCTTCACACCTTGTCCGTGGCACCCAGCCCAGCACTGCGACTCAGCTGCATCTTCCAGTCCTCCCACTGCCTGCCCTCAGATAAACCTCCTAACGCAAACTGAGCTCTTGTAAAACAAACCAACCAGACACAGACTGATCACCTCGGTGGGAAAGAGTGAAAAGTGCCTCCCCCAGCCCCTCCAGGACAGGTTTCAGTGACGCCCTGGAGCCGAGTACCTCGTAGCAGCGGCAAACGCCACAGCACGTGCGGCAGTTGCTTCTTCCAACTTCTTCCTTTTCTTCTCTTCCATTAACTGCTTTTCTACAAAGGCTCTTGCCTCCTGCTCTGCCTTTAGCTTCTTCTCCAACTGGCTGATCATCTGCTTGTCTTTTTGTTTCATTTGTACAGCGTTGTGTAATCTGCAAGGGAGCAGGTAGGGATTTAACCGAGGGCTTCGCTTCCCAGCGCTAAATCCTTCTCGACAGTCCCCACGAGTGCTGCTGGACTCCAGCACTGTCGAGTCCTAAGAGAATCCTTCCCCCTCAGCAGCCTGAGCCCCGGGGCCTGGCTGGCAGCGCAGGGACACCTACTTGTTCTGCAGCAGCTCATTCTCCTGCCGGAGCTGGCCCATCTCGGATCGCACTCCCCGCTCTGTGCTGCTCAGAGAGCTGATCTGGCTGCGCAGCTCCTGCTCGATCTGCCTGCTGGCCTGCAGGTCAGCCTTTAGCTTTTTGATATCTTGTTCCAACCTGGGACAGACAGTTGGAGAGACACTTTCAACCTCATTCCTCACTCACCTGAAGGCTCAAGCCTCTCACAGAAAAACGAGCAGAGCAAACCTTACTGCGTCTGCAACTGTGCCCCTGGACTGGGCACTGCTGAGGTCACACTTCCAATACTGAGGTCACACTTCCAATACTGAGGTCACTTCTGGGCCACTCACTCCAAGAAGGACACTGACGTTCTGGAGTGGGTCCAGAGAAGGGCAAGGAAGCTGCTGGAGGGTCTGGAGAACAGGGATGATGAGGAGCAGCTGTGGGAGCAGCCTGGAGAGGAGGCTGCTGAGGGCAGACCTCATTGCTCTCTACAGCTCCCTGAAAGGAGGTTGCAATGAGCTGGGGGTTGGGCTCTGCTCCTGCAACTCAGGTGGCAAATGGCCTCAAATTGTGCCAGGGGAGGGTTAGGTTGGAGATGAGGAACAATTTCTTTGCTGCAAGAGTAGTCAAGGATTGGAACAGGTTGCCCAGGAAGGTGGTGCAGTCCCCATCCCTGGAGGTGTTCAGGAAACCTGTGGCCACGGTGGGGCTGGGTTGGAGGTTGGGACTGGATGATCACAACAATGTTTCTTATCAACTCTCTATAAAATGTGATGATCTTCTCTTTCTTTTCCAGCCTAAGTGATTCCCTGACTCTCTATATCCAGCTCTAAGCAGAGCTCTGCACACACTTCATAACCTCTGGCCAGAACTGTGTCTGCCCCTGTGTGCTGCAGAGCTGCAGGGCAAATCCTGAGGACGTTTGGGTAAGCTTCAGGAGGGCAGATTCAGGCTGGAGGTTAGGGGAAGAGTCTTAACAGTCCCCACCCGGGGAGACACTGGCACAGGCTGCCTGGGAAGGCTGTGGATGCCCCCTCCTGGAGGCACTCAGGCCAGGCTGGATGAGGCTTTGGGCAGCCTGGGCTGGTAGAGGTGTCCCTGCCCATGGCAGGGGGGTAGCAGTGGATGAGCTTTGAGGTCCCTTCATGTGAACCTATGAATTCTTCAAGCAGAAGTGAAACGGTTCAGTGTGAGAGGGCAGAAACAAAGGCAGGTGAACAAAATTTGCTCTTCTCAACAGATGACTTTAATCTGCAGCAGCTGAGCTCTGGGGCAGGCTGCTGAGCTCTCACCTCAGGATGGGTTTGCCTTCTGGAAGCACACAATGTGCATGCTGAACAAAGAGCATCTGCTGAGCTCATCCCCAGCTCAGGAGTCAGTAAATTTAGGTTTAATTGCTCCTGAACAGGGACCATCTGCTGTACACTTCACTGTAGCCTGAGAAAGCTCTTGGAAGACTCTTTGCAAGCCTATTCATGTGAAATGTTCTCCAACCAGCACTGGTTAAATAAAACACAGGCTTCTGAAGCCTCTCCAGATCAACTCTTCCCCCCCCAGATTTTCAAAGTAAGGTTCTCAGAATAAAAACACATCATGAGAGAATCAAATCAAGACACATCACGAGAGCCTGAGTAATCAGGCAGGGCTCTGAGCACTGCCACAGCCCTCTCAGTCACTCACATCTGAGCCTTCTTTGCTCTCTCACTAATTTTTCTTTTAGATTCATAGAATGGTTTGGGCTGGAAAGGACCTGAAAGATTATCCAGTTCCAACTCCCTGCCACAGGCAGGGGCACCTCCTACCAGCCCAGCTTGCTCAAGGTTCCACCCAACCTGGCTTTCAACACTTCCAGGCTTGGAGCCTCTGTAACTTCTCTGGGCAGCCTGTCCCAGTGCCTCCCCCACCTCCTGGGGAAGAATTTCTTCCCAGTGTCTCATCTCATACAGCTTCTTCCAGTCCAAAGCCATCACCTCTCATCCTGCCACTCCACATCTCTGTCAGAAGGCTCTCCTCAGCACTCCTGTAGCCCCCTCCGGGTGTTGAAAGGCTGCTCTAGGGGCTCCCTGGAGTCTTCTCCAGACTGAACAACCTCCACTCCCTCAGCCTGTCCCCTTAGGTGAGGTGCTCCAGCCCTGGGTTCACCTTTGTGGCCCTGCAGCAAGTGAACAACTACTGCAGTGCACTTCCAAAGGAGCAGAAGGAAACTGATCTCTCTCCAGTCAGTGGCAAACAAAATCACCTCTAAACCATTTCTATCAATGGACTTGTTTAAAAGTAACTTTTCAGATAAGATTCTAATGCCTCCTTTTCATGATGCTGCAGTTTGTGCTACAACTTCAAACAGCAGAGTAGGAGTTCTGTGCAATCTGTAGAGCAAGTAAACATTCCTGACTACCTAAAATGAGCTGGGAAGCTGTTCAGCCATCAGAGCACAGGGGGAAAGGTTTCCTGCATGGTTTCTCCCCCAGGTTTGCCACAATTAGCTACAGAAACAAGTTCATGGAAGAAAAAAGAAAGAAGACAGCCATGAAGCTAATTCCCCTCAAAGCCACTCTGCACTCCTTGCAGGGTCTGCAGAATCGCAGAGCAGGTTGGGTTGGAAGGGACCTCCAAAGCTCAGCCAGTCCAAGCCCCCTGTGCTCAGCAGGGACATCCTCCACTAGAGCAGGTTGCCCAGAGCCCTCTTGAGCCTGACCTCGAGTATCTCCAGGGATGTGTTCTCCATCACCTCCCTGGGCAACCTGTTGCAGTGCTCCAGCACCCTCCTGGTGCGGAACTTGTTCCTCACATCCAATCTCAGTCTGCTCTGCTCTCATTTCAAACCTCTGCCCCTCGTCCTGCCACCACAGCCCTTCGTGACCATGTTCTTATCCACCTTCCAACAGCCAGTCCCTTTTCAGCCTCCAAATTCCCTGCTGTGGAGCAGCAAGGCCAAGCTCTTCTCTGTACCCAGCCAGAGAGGTCATCCATCAGGTTCAGAGGAGATTAACCTCCCCAGCCCCCCCTCCTGTTGTCCCCTTTCTCAAATGAAAGCACACCAAGATAAACCAACACGATGTGAGAGCAGAAAGCTTCACTGCTAGGAGCACAGCCTAGTGTGTGGCTTCCTCCCCTCCTCCCCCTCCCTGCTCTGCTGCTACAGTGATAAATGACCCAACAAGACAGCACTTTTTTTCCTTATTATTATTATTTTTCTTTCTCCCATTTCATTTTCTGTTTAAGTCTCCTCTTGCCAAGCTTATTGGAAATGTTATTTACAAAGCCAGGGTGAAGAAAACTTGAGTTCTAGAAAATGCTTTCCTCTCTTGCTCCACAAGCCACAAGTCATTCTGACACACAACTATCTTTAAGATGAGGTTTTAGCTGCAGATGATTAGGTTGTGCTGTTTGCTCAGCCAGCCAAGGCCAATTTCTCTCTGTTTGGCATCAGGATAAATGCAGATCTCCCCCATTTTTTCCCCCTCTCAGCACTGCCACAGATCATTCCTGATCTCACTGATGAAGAGAATTAATCAGTAATCACCTCCAAGACAGAGTACTTTGCCAAATGCTGCTGGGAAGATTGATGGATCAACTTAAAGACAACTCAATTCAGCTTAATCCTCCTCAGTATTGATAACTGGGGGAAGAGCTCAGCCTTGGTGCTCTGTTTACTCAGCCAATGCAAATCCACAACCACCTGGCAACTGCACACAAATTAAACACCATTTATACAAAAATTACAGTTCTAAAAGACCCAGAGGGGACTCAGAGGCTTTTCTAAGAGCTCTTTCCCCCCCCTTTGCTTTGCTCCAGCCCAATCTGTTGGCAGAAGCTGCCACTGCAGTGAACCTACTTGAACGTGGTTCTGCTATAACCCAGATGCTGCCCCCAGCAGCTCCTCAGAGCATTTTTTGTTACCTAAGAGGCAGCAATCCACGGAGAGAAAAATCAAGTTGCTCATTTCTTTTCCTCCACAGAACTGCTGTAGCCAGCTGGCATCTCAAAGGCTGTTTTGCTTCTGAACACTCCAAACTTTACAGTGACAGTGGCCTGAAAATGCTCTGCACAGACTCACAGAACGTTAAGGTGTGGAAGGGAGCTCTAAAGGTCATCCAGTCCAACCCCTCCTGCCAGAGCAGGACCACCTGGAGCAGATCACACAGGATCTTCTCCCAGGATCCTAATTTGCATTCCCAATTCTTTTGTTCTTCTGTTCTACACTTTCCTTTGCTCCCAATCAGATTGCATGAAACACCAGGACAGAATGGGCTGGATTGGAAGGGACCTCAAAACTCCTGCAGTTCCAACCCCCTGCCATGGGCAGGGACACTGCCACCAGCCCAAGTTGCTCAAGGCCTCATCCAACCTGGCCTTGAACACCTCCAGGCAGGGGGCAGCCACAACCTCCCTGGGCAGCCTGTGCCAGTGCCTGCCTGCTCTCACTGTATCAAGTCCAACCATAACCTAGCAGCTACACAGCTCTCAGACCATGTCCCTGAGCTCCCCATCCAAATGCCTTTAAATAGCTCCAGGGATGGTGACTCCATCACTTCCCTGGGAAGCTTCACACACGAAGCTCTCCAGAAGGATGCAAGAAAGGATGAACCCAAAGATCCAGATTTTAGCAGGCCAGGCACGGTATGGAGCACTGGAGGTCCTGCAACACATCCCCCACTGCAGCTGCCAGCAGAAAGCCTTCTGCTACACCAGTGCCATTTGAGGCAGGGGGGGCTAAGGAAGAAGCAGCACTCACTGTTAGTCCACCAACAGTGCCAGGAAGATGCACAATAATTGGCACCAAATGGCCAGAAACTTCCATTAGAGCCTTCAGGCCTGGCCCTGCAGGTAAGAGCCAACTGCAGAAAAATGAAGGCAGGATGTGGCAGAGCAGCCCCAGCTCCAGAAAGGTTCTTCTTAGTTCAACTGCCAGAAGATGTCATCCTTATCTCTGAGAATAATTAGCACAGAGGACAGCCTGTTTCAACACCTCCTGTGCCAAAGGGGAGGCCTCTGTGGATACAAAGAGCTCTGCCAAGCTCCTCTGCCAGCTTTGTGTCAGGGCTTTTTTGGTGGGGGTTGTTCTGTTCTTGAAGAGTGCAAACAGCTAGAGGCAGGACATGGTTCTTGCACTGTAAGACACAGCACAAAAAAGCCCCACAGTGGCAGCAGCTCCAACTTGTCTCCTTCCACACATCAAGCCCCTAGAAGAGGAATGAAACCTGCTGCACCTCATCAGTGACAGTGAGATGGTAACAAGAAGTCAACTTGCTCTGTACCCACTGATGAAGAATTTTAGGTGCAAAGGGATGCAACCTTTATCCCTCCACTGCATACTAACTGCACCACTTCACTGCCCCAAATATCACTGTTGGGAAATACAGAGCTCAGAGCCTGACAAACTGCAGATTTCAGCATCCACCAGCAGCTGATTTCTACATTTCAACTCCAGGAACACAATAAACCCCAAAGACAGAGGTTACTGTCAAGGCTGATCACAGAATGGTTTAGGTTGGAAGGGACCTGAAAGCTCATCCAGTTCCACCCCCCTGCCATGGGCTGGGACACCTCCCACCAGCCCAGGTTGCTTGGGGCCTCATCCAACCTGGCCTTGAACACCTCCAAGGAGGAGGCATCCACAGTCTCCATCCTCAACTTGTGCCAGTGTCTCACCACCCTCACTGTCAAGAACCCTTTCCTAACATCCAGTTTCAATCTCCCCTCTGCCAGTTCAAATCGATTCCTCCTCCTCCTCACATTACAAGACCTTGTCACTAGTCCCTTCCCAGCTCTCCTGAAGCCCTCTTCAGGTACTGGAAGGCTGCTCTAAGATCTCCCTGGAGCCTTCTCTTCTCCAGGGTGAACAGCCCCAACTCTCAGCCCATCCCCACAACTCTCTCATCCTGTCCCCATCAGCAGGGACAGAGCCTCTTGAACCCTTCTGCTTCAGCTCTCAGTGACTGTTATCATCTTGAGATCAGCATCTTGTTCTCCAGAAAACTAACCACACATGCCCCAACCACTTAGCAGCCAGAACAAACCCCCAGAGCTTGCTGTATATAAAATCTAAACTCAAGCAGCAGCACCCTTGCAGACAAAAGGTCACAACAAGTATTTAAGAGAAATACCAAGCATGCAAGAGTTCTGCTCTCCAAACCCCTTGGTCTTGTCTTGCCTAAGCCCTGCTGCTCCCAAGTCAGTCACAAGGCATACTTTACATTTCATCCTGGTTAGTCAGCTCAGGGAAATCATTTGTGGTCACAAAAGGAAAGCAGCTTGGCTTGGACATCCTGCTGGGAGTCTGCTGGCCAAGGAGTTATAAAAAGCATCCAGATTTGGAAGCTGAGCAGGCCTGGACGCTGGACACGAGCGCAGGGCCTCAGACAGCCACTTTTGGGGTGCAGCATGGGTGTCAGCAGTGTAACCATGGGGGTGAGGAATGCTGCTGGAAATGGGAAGGATCCTGAAGAGAATCCCCTGCACTTCAGGGACAGCACAACTGACAGGTTAGAACACACCAAACAGGGCTTTTCCATCTCAGTGCACTCTAACCTATCCACTGCCAGGTGAGTTTTATGCTTCCAATGGTGCAGGAGCTGCAGACTCTGACTGAAATGAGGCTTCAGGAACGATTTCAGGCATCTACCTCTGTGAGACATTGACAACAGCAGCAGCAGCAGGAGGCAGCAACTTGGTGTTTGAAGTGCTGCTGGCTTGCCTGCACAGGGGGAAGGCAGTGTACAACAAGCAGCTACACAACAGCCACATCACAGCCCCGCAGCACTGCCCCGCGGGTGGCACACCCCAGACTGAAGAGTTTCATTCGCCTCCAGAGCAGAGGGAGGTGACACTGCACACAGGCACCTGCAGGGAACACTCTGGCCCTAGCCAGGGAGGCAGAGGAGCTGGAATTCTGCAAGGACACAGCCTGGTTTATTCCACACTCGCTTCTGTGTTAGGATCATAGAACGCCTCAGGGAGGAAGGGACCTCAGAGCTCCTCTGCTCCAACCTCCTCACCATGCCCAGGATACCTCTCAACCAGACTCATCCAACCTGGCCTTGAACAGTCCCAGAGAGGAGCCAGCCACAGCCTCCCTAGGCAGCCTGTTCCAGAGTCTGACCACTCTCATGCTGAAAATCATCTCAGCTCCAGCCTAACCCTACTCTGCCTCAGCTTCAAACCGTCCCCCTTGGCTTGCTGCCAGAGAGCCTCCTAAGAGTCACTCTGCAGCCTTCCTGGAGGATCTCTTCAGGTCCTGGAGGCAGTTCTAAGGTCCTCCCGGAGTCTTCTCTAGGCTCCATAACCCAAACTCCCTCAGCCTGTCCACACAGCAGAGGAAACTCACTGTGGACAGTCCCAGTGACCCCTGGCCTAAGCTCACTTCACAGCATATAAAAACACAGGATCAGAGGATGTCAGGGGCTGGAAGGGACCCGAAGAGCTCATCCGGTCCAGCCCCTCCCTGTCAGAGCAGGACCACACAGTCTAGCTCAGGGCACACAGGAACACATCCAGGCCTGGAAAGGCTCCAGAGAAGGAGACTCCACAGCCTCCCTGGGCAGCCTGTGCCAGGGCTCTGGGACCCTAAACAGTCAAGAAGTTCCCCCTTGTGTTGAGCTGGAACCTCACACACTGCTGTGCCATGGATGTTCTCTACCAGCACTCTCAGCTCCCTCTCCACAGGGCTGCTCTCAAGACGTGGCTGTGGACTTTCAGACTTCAGCCACACAAGGTTTAGGTCTCATTCCTTATCACAGCTACGTGGGACAAAACTCATAGCCTGGAAAGTTGTTCTGTCAAGAGCTTCCCTCCTCTTTTCTCCAGGCTTAGGGATGATATTTTGAACTGCAGCAAAGCTGAACTGTTCTACGTTCTTATTCAGGGGCAAATAAGCCATAAAGAGCATAGAGAAGCCCACCTGAAAGTGGCAACATCCAACTCCAGCAGCCCTGGACACGTTTAGATGCAGCTCTGCAGATCCATCTGCATCCCATTAATCTTAGCTGAATGAGATTCCCAGGTCAGATTGGTTCCCTGGTTTCTTTTTTTGCTTCATACAAGTTCTCTACAGATATTAGGTAACAATTAGTGTGGATGTTTAATTGGCAGAGCTACACCAATCAGTGGCAGAGTGATTATCAGAAGAGAGAATAATATTTCCACTCCAGTAATTGTATTCCCACAGCACAAACCCTCAGAGACAGACCAGAGTTTAAAACCCAATTATCAAAAGCTACCTAAAGGGATTCAAACCTCAGCTGCCAACTGAGTTGGCCAACAAGGATTTGTTGGCTGAAGAGTGTTCAGCACATGAGGGAAGAGAGGAAAGAGAGAGACAACAAGCCAGGAATGGTAGGAAAATATTGTCCTAGATGTATCTGACAGATTGCATTGGGTTGGAAGGGACCTTCAAAGCTCATCTTGTCCAGCCCCTCTGGACTCAGCAGGGACATTTCCAACTAGAGCAGGCTGCTCAGGGCCACATCAAGTCTGATCACAGAATGGTTTAGGTTGGAAAAGACCTCAAAGCTCAGCCAATTCCAACTCCCTGCCATCAGGAGGGACACCTCCCACTAGAAAAGGTCACTCAAGGCTCCATCCAGCCTAGTCCTGGACACCTCCAGGGAGGTTGTGGAGCACAGAAGCACAGAACGTGATCAAAGAGGGTGTCTCACCACCCTCAACCTGTGCCAGTCTCACCACCCTCAACCTGTGCCAGTCTCACCACCCTCAACCTGTGCCAGACTCTCACCACCCTCTCACTGCAAAGAACTTCTTCCTAAAGAAGTTCTTGAATGCCTTCAGGGCTGGAGCCTCAACCACACTGCTGGGCAGCCTGTTCCAGTGTTTTACCACTCTCACCTTGCAGAACTGATGCCATCCTAGATCTTTGCTCCAGTTTCAAACCACTGCCCTCTCTGGCTCCACTGAACAGGTACACACTGCCTCTTCCTTACCAGTGACATGACACAGGACTGCCTGGGAAGACTTAGGAGCTGCTAAGGCCTTAGCACCCTGTGTCACTGGGCTCACACTAACTACTCTAACTCACTCTAACTACTTTGCTGCATTTCCTGATCACATTGTTCCTTAAACTCCAGAGAGGAGGATGTAAAGGTGACTTTTGCCATCTTTACAGCTAAAATAAATCCCTGTGGCCTGCACTGGAAGCAGTAAGGCAGCAGGTAAACAAGGAACAACCTGTACCTGGCATGGTAAGGAGCTGCTCAGTAGTTGTTACTTTGAATTACCAAATCACCAAACATTATTTTTTAACCCCTGAAAAGAACCCAAACAAAAAAACTAAGACAGAACAACTCTTCAGGCACCATCAAACCCCACTCAGCTCCCTGGAGATGTGAAGGTCACTCCACAGCAGCTTTATCAAGAGCATATCCACTGAGTTCCAGACTCCACTCAGCTCCCTGGAGATGTGAAGGTCACTCCATGGAAGGTTTATCAAAAGCATATCCACTGAGCTCCAGCAGTGAGTCTGCATCTCCCTCACTGATCGTCAGAGCTCTTTGTTCTGCCTCACAACAGCCCTGTGAGGTAGGTGAGTGTGGGAGGGCAGGGAGGGAGACAATTTGCTGAAGGCTGCGTAGAAAATCAGAGACAAAACTGAGGCCCAGACCCCAAAAGGCCCAGTTCCTGCTTATCCATCACCAGCCAATTGTGTCTTCTTTACAGCAGCCCAACTCCTACTTTCCTAGGGGCCAAGAAGCCAGCAAGGAGCCATGGTGCGGCGGAGCCGAGGGAGGCTCAGGCAGGCTGCTACCCAAGGGCTCAGCTCCGACTTACCTTACCAGTGCGTCTGGTTTGCTCAGCTGGTTGTTAGGAATACAGTTTTCCATTAAGTCCTTGTGTGTGCTGGGGCTCTTGCTGGCACACTTCTGCTTCTTCTCGTTTTTAGCAGAGGAGGAGGGGATGCTGCCGTTGGTGGTGCTGTGGCTGCGGGGGGAGGAGTTCACCACCCCGCTGGCATTTTTGTAGTTCTTGGAGGAGGCAGTGCATGAGTCCTCTTTCAAGAGGTTTTCTGTACTTCCCACCAGATCATTATTCAACCTTTTGCTATTGATATGGTTCTCCATATACTCAATCTCTTGGATTTTAGAGTCTACAGGTTGCAAAATGTTGTTGTTTATCCCAAGGTTGTGTTTCTTCGCATCCTTGTCCTTCTCTTTCCCTTTTTCTCTATATTCCAGCTCTGGCAATGTTGCAGATAACTTTTTATTGGCTGGAATGCCTCCATTGTGTTGCAAAAGCAGCGAGGAATCCATCTCAGATAATCCTTTGGCTGCTGCAGTACCAGAAGAAATTAAAGAATCCACCCTTAGTTCATTAAGTCAATCCATACTGGGACAGACAAATAAAAAGCAGTTAAGTCCCCATCAGCCTTTCCTGCACTAAACAATCATTACTAGAAGCTAGCAAGGAAAGAAGGGCAGAACTCACTCCATATGTTATCCTTATATGTTATCCCTCTATGTGTGCAGCCTCAGCAAGTCTGCTGAGCACACCAAGCTGTGCGGTGCAGCAGCCAGGCTGGAGGGCAGGGATGCCAGCCAGAGGGACCTGGACAGGCTGCAGAGGTGGGCACAAGCCAACCTCAGGAGGTTCAACAAGACCAAGTGCAAGGTCTTGCAGTTGGGTCGAGGCAATGCCAAGCACAAATCCAGGCTGGGCAGTGCCAGGCTGGAGAGCAGCCCTGAGGAGAGGACTTGGGGGTGCTGCTGGACCTGAAGCTCAACAGGAGCCAGCAGTGTGCACTTGCAGCCCAGAGAGCAACCAGAGCCTGGGCTGCAGCAGCAGAAGTGTGGCCAGCAGGGCCAGGGAGGTGATTCTCCCCCTCTACTGTGCTCTGCTGAGACCCCACCTGGAGTACTGCATCCAGTTCTGGAGCCCCTGGGACAAGAGGGATGTGGAGATGCTGGAGAGTGTCCAGAGCAGGGCCAAGAGGATGCTCTGAAACAGACTGAAAGAGTTGGGGCTGTGCAGTCTGGAGAAGAGGAGGCTCCCAGGTGACCTTCTTGTGGCCTTCCAGTACCTGAAGGGGGCTACAAGAAGGCTGCAGAGGGACTCTCTGCAAAGGCCTGCAGGGACAGGATGAGGGCAATGGTTTGAATTGAGAGCAGAGCAGATTGAGACTGGATGTGAGGAAGTTCTGCACCAGGAGGCTGCTGGAACACTGCAGCAGGTTGCTCAGGGAGGTAGCTGAGGCCCCATCCCTGGAGATACTCAAGTTGAGGCTGGGCAAGGCTCTGAGCAACCTGCTCTAGTGGAGGATGTCCCTGATGAGCGCAGGGGGCTTGGACCTTTGGAGGCCCCTTCCAACCCAAACCATTTGATGAAGCTCTTCCTTAGCAGGATGACTTTAAAATGGCAGTGAACAGCAAAGACATGAAGAAGTGTAACTTGCCTTCCTCTGCCTCCCTCTCTTGCCTTTGTAGCATCTGCTGCTCCGGGGGCAGGGCTTGCTGGAGGAGCTGCATGTAGAATTCGTTCTCTTTCTGCACTTCTTTTTGTTTCCTTAGGCGCATTTTGTAGCTGACATAACTCTTAAAGCCAAAGCCCAAAGTCACAACAGGGTAACCAATACTAAGACAAAGGAAACAAACAAGCAAACAAAAGCCAATATTATTATTCCAAATGTAACCAGAGCAGCAAATTAAGGAATTGCAAGAGAAGAAGCTGAAGCTGTGCACACATCCAGACTGCAGCTTGCCAGAGAAAAGTCTCTGCCATGAAGCTGCAGATCGACAACGCAGGCACCTCTTGAGCAAGATGAAATTACAGCTCCTTACAGACAGCAATTAACTGTAGCACAGATTAAAAGAATTATAACAAAGCACACAGCAAAGACAATCACCAGTCTAGGAGCTCCCCAGCTTTTGAGGAGAGAATGGTCAAATGGAACAGGATCTCTGGCACAGGCTGCCCAGGGAGGCTGTGGATGCCTCCTGCCTGGGAGTGCTCAAGGTCAGGCTGGATGAAGCCTTGAGCAGCTGAGTCTAGCTGAGAGGTGTCCCATGGTGGGAGGTTAGAGCAGATGATCTCTGAAGTCCCTTTCCAACCTCAACCATTCTGTTATTTGTGTCCTGCCTTTTTTCCTGGAGTCATTTGGTCCAGCTCCCTGTGATACAGCCTCCGACGCAGGAGACGTTTCATTTCGATTGCCTGCATTGGGCAATAAATCCCTTCCACACTAATTAAAAGCTACAAAAGCACTTTAGGAGCTATGAAGAAAGGTCTTGCTGCTTCTGAATTGGATGGGGACATTTCAGCTTCTCATCAGAGATTTAGGACTGTGGCTGCAGCTGCCTTTACCCAGGGGTACAAACACAGGCAGAGACACTGTCAGGTGCAAATGGTTCTTGCATTCTGGCAGCTCCCTTAGAAAGACAATTTGCAGAGTGCTGTGAATGGCCAAAGAAGAAGAAGACCTTAATGGTTAGAAGTCATTTACATCTTGGTGTTTTCCCTCATTTTAAACCTTCAGTGTTTAAAAAGTGACTTCATTGTGCTTTGCTCAAATAATTGTCCAAGATGTATTCCTTTTTGTAGGCTGTTTGCTGCTGCTGGAATATCCTTGCCAAGGACTCCAGCAGGACCTGGTTGTGTTTTGTGTTGGTGCAGCTGTCACAGGCTAATAAGAATAGTGAAATACTGATGAAGCTGATAGGCCACAACAACAACAACAAATGAATTCCAAAGTTCTGTTGCACTTCTGTCAGCAAGTGGAACTGCAGTGGCTGGCTGGGAGTGCAACTCTTCATATCTTATCTGTCAGGGAGATAAGTGGAAGAGCGAAGTTGAGCGATCAGATGTTTTTCCCTTAGTGCTTCAAGGTCAGCCTCCTAAATGAGGCATTTCCCAAGGCTGTTTGTTGCCCACAAAAGATCAGAGAATAACAGAATGGCTCAGGTTGGAAGTGTCTCTGGACACCCATGAAGTCTCAGTACCCTGCTACTGCAGAACTTCTTCCTCAGCTCCAGTCTAACCCTGCTCTGCCTCAGCTCCAAACCATTCCCCCTTGGCCTGTTTCAGACACCCTCAGCAAAACTCTCTCTGTAGCCTTCCTGCAGGATCCCTTCAGGCACTGGCAGCAGCTCTGAGATCCCCCTGGAGCCTTCTCCTCTCCAGGCTGCACACCCTCAGCCTGTCCTCACAGCAGAGCAGCTCCAGCTCATGGCTCATCTTTGTAGCTTCATCTAGACTCCCTCTACTATCTCTGTGTCCTCCTCATGTTGGGGACACCAGACCTGGACACGTCACCTCTAGGCTGATTCTCATGGACTATTTCATGGCAGATGTGCAAGGGGAGAACTGAACCAAGCAAACCTTGAGTATTTATTTCCCTGGTGAAACAAAGGTTAATGAGCAAAGGCCAAACCCAAACCACCAAGAAACCACTTACCAGTGTGCTGCAAAGGGACGACAAAGGTCCACGTGGAAGTTTTTTAAGTCTTTAAATCTAATGGCTGCTTCAATATAAACAAAAAGTATCCAGAGTGATACTGTTGGTAAGCACACCCCCCTCTCTGTGGGGAGAAGAGAACAAGAAACACTTCAGGAACACCATACAAGCAGGAAATATTTTTACAGTTATTTTTAAACCATTCCAAGAAGGGAATTTTCAGGCAGGCAGAGAGGGAACCTGAAGAGGCTTTCTTCAGAATGAAGTATTTCAGAGGCTTTTATTTTAAACCAACTCTAAGCTTTCATCTCTGAAACCACCTGAGAGGAAATGGATGTGGGGGAAAACACTGAGTAGAAATGTCTTTTTAGGTGCAGATGGGAAACAGACACAGCACTACACAGACTCTGAATTCTCACCAACAGATTTCATTTTAGCCCCAGGCTGCTTGGTAGTGACTGATCCTCAGTCACTTAGTGGTGGCTGAGCTTTGTGTTCTGCTGTCAAATGAGTGCATGGCACTGGGAGAGGGTCCTTGGCATGGTCTGTGTGCTATGCCCTGTCCTACATCAACTGCTGCTCTGGCAGGGGGGCTGAACTCGATGATCTATGGAGGTTCCTTCCAACCCCTAGGATCCTGGGATCCTGTGAATTCCAACATCAGGCTCGATGTAACTCTGGGCAGCCTGATCTAATTGGAGATGTCCCTGCTGACTTTAGGGGTGTTGGACAAGGTGGCCTTTGAGGGTGAACCTCCTTATCTTGTTTGGTTACTTTCCTAAGGCACCAGTGAAAAAAAGGAGCCCAGCAGGTGAAATAGCTTGGCACAAAGTACAGGGAAGGAGCACAAATGGAAGAAGTTGCAGAAGATGAGGTAATGTTTCAGCTGATGATCTTTGAGTCAGAAGTGGTTCAGCCTGGGCTTCTTCACTCCAAGTTAGGTAGATCTTAGTGAACAAATCATCTGAGAAAACAGGAGTGAGTAAGCACTGTAGTGGCTACTCCATATAGAGTAATGCAGAACACATTAGTCCTGAGCAGCCTGTGCCAGACTCTCACTACCCTGCTACTGAAGAACTTCTTCCTCAGCTCCAGTCTAACCCTGCTCTGCTTCAGCTTCAAACCATTCCTCTTTGGCCTGCCTCAGACAACCTCAGCAAAAGTCTCTCTGCAGCCTTCCTGCAGGATCCCTTCAGGCATTGGCAGGCAGCTCTGAGGTCTCCATGAAGTCTTCTCCTCTGCAGGCTGCACACCCCCAGCTCCCTCAGTCTGTCCCCACAACAGAGCTGCTCCAGCCCTTGGATCATCTTTGTGGCCTCCTCTGAACTCCTTCCACCAGCTCTGGACACAGTAGAAGCTGCCAGCTTAAAGGGACTCAACATTTCAGTTAGGCAGAAGCCTCACCTAAAATGATCCTAACTTCCAAACCAAAAGTAGAGCAAGTTCCTATTATCTCAGATATGCATTTAAGAAGAAGAATCCCAAAGGCTGTTGTAAATTAAAGTACTCAACAAGAAGCTCAAGAGCTCCAGCTACAACTGGCCCACCAGGCTTTTCCTTTAGTGTTTCTAAGCACCAACCCTGAGCACAGCTCCTGCTAACACTTCACCACATTAATACAAACCTAAAAATAACTCCAGATTTTCCCTGTGTTTCAAATTGGGCAGCAACTGGTTCACAGCAGCTTCCATTAGCTCCCACATTGTCATTATTCTAAACGACGAACTTGTCAGAGGGATGACTGCATTCACCACTGAGCTGAGAAATGATCCATGCCAGCCTGCAGATCCTTGTGATCTGCTGCCACTGCTACCACCAGGAAATGTTACAACAAATCTCAAAGGCTTGTGGAGTGAAAAGGTCTCTCTCAAAAAACCCCCAAAGCCAACTAAAGCAACCAAAGCAACACAACCACCAAACCCCAACATAAACCCAAGTTTTATTCCTAACGTTTTTGATTGAATCCTAGAATGGCTCAGGCTGGAAGGGAGCTCAGAGCTCCTCTGCTCCACCCTCCCCACCATGCCCAGGGACACTTCTCAGCCAGACTCAGCTGCTCAAGGCCTCATCCAATCTGACCTTGGGAGGAAGCAGCTACAGTCTCCCTGGGCAGCCTATTCCAGACTCTCACTACCCACCTACTGAAGAACTTCTTCCTCAGCTCCAGTCTAACCCTGCTCTGCCTCAGCTTCAAACCATTCCCCCTTGGCCTGTCTCTAGACACCCTTAGCAAAAGTCTCTCTGCAACCTTCCTGTAGGATCCCTTCAGGTACCGAGAGGCAGCTCTGAGATCCCCCCCAGAGCCTTTTCTGCTCAGCAGCTGAATCCAGCTGATAGAGATTTGACTAAGATCAATTTAAATGACAATAACATCCCAATTAACAGCACACTAATTGAGCAGCAGGATGAACTGGACAATTTCACAGCTCCTTGTATGTGCTCTGTATTGGCTGAACTGCTTCTGGATCTGCTGAATTGCTGCAGAAGCCTTTTGAAATCAGGAAAACATTTGGTTGGTTTTTTTCCTCTACTGGAAGTCAAAGTCAGGGCAAGAACTATTTTCTTACTCTTCTGCAACTGATTTCTATGCCCCTTCAGTTCCAGTGGTCAACCTTTAATCATCACTCCAAGGTGCACCCAGCAAAGTGCAGATCTCCATTGCTAACAAAAGCAAAGTAACTTCTTTTAAGCAGAAGTGAAGCAAAACATTATCACAAAGAGAAGAGGGTTGCTGCCTGTTAAAGCTCTAAGGTATCTATCTTCAGCTTCTGAAGTTGTAAATAAAAGAAGAGGGAACTTACCTGTGTGCCAGACATACTGTACCCAAACATAGGTGCTGGCAGCAAAAAACAGCCATTGGATTGGTATGAAGAGCAGACAGATTATATTGGATGTGAATGCTACACAAACAAAAAATACTGAAAAGGCCTAAAAGAGGGAGGAGGGAAAAAAAGAAAGAGTGGGTTAGTTTATTTCAACAAACAATCCCAGTTAATGAATGGTGACAGAATGATTTCAGCACAGAAGCACCACTGATGTGCATACCCCAAGGCAGGAAGCTTGCAATTAAAGCATCTTTAAGGTCCCTTCCAATCCAAACCATTCTGCGACTCTCTGACAATCAGGGCAGAGAAATGGAGCAGTCTGGCCAAGGAGAATTGTAGGCAACTAAGAGAAAATAGCTACAGCTTCAGAATCCACAGATCCAGAGAAAGGGTTGGGTTGGAAGGGATCTGAAAGCTCATCCCCTGCCATGGGCAGGGACACCTCTAACAGCCCAGGCTGCTCAAAGCCTCATTCAACCTGCCCCAGAACACCTCCAGGCAGGGGGCATCCACAGCCTCCCTGGGCAACCTGTGCCAGTGTCTCCTCACTGTCAGGAATTTGTTCCTAGCCTTCAGTCTCTATCTGCCCTCCTCAAGCTCCAATCCCTTTCCCTCTCATCCTGCTGTGTCCACTCTTCCAGCCAGTCTCCAAACAGCTACAGTGAATTCCTTACTGCACTGTTTGAAGGCTCATTTGCACTGCTGATCCTGTACTGTCAGCACTACCTTCTCCACCTGGAAAAACAACCCCCAACCACCCAGCACTGTCAGGTAGTCTCTGAACAAGAAGTCAATCTTTCAACAGGCAAGGGCTTGTCTTTTCTTTGCAAGAAAGCCCTGCTGTACAGGGATCCAAACCAACTCACTAACCTCAGGAACCCAAACAGTGCTTTCCCATGGTGAAAACGTGAGCACTACACATTCCATTTACACATGCCGCAGATGAAACAGGCAGGCAGAGGGGAGAGACTTGAGCCCAGCTCACTTAGTTAAATCCCTCCTCCTGTGGATGATCACCAGCACCACCCAAGGCAGAATGTGCCCTGAAACACTGCAGGGTTTCCCTGCCAAGGGACAGTCATTTGGTGTGGTACTTACCAAGCCCTGGTATCTGAAGGAATCGTAAACGCTCCTGATAAAGAGCCAGAACGGCCACAGGTACTCAAACCTGAACTCCAGGACAAAATCTGCCAGCAGTACCAGGGCCCACACTACCAGGAACTTCAGGTACAGAAAGGTACTGCAAAACAGACAAACAAACAAAGGGAATTTCAGGTTAGTACTTCCAAGAGACTTGCACAGGATCACAGAACGACTCAGGCTGCAAGAGGCCTCAGAGCTCATCTGCTCCAACCTCCCTGCCATAGGCAGGGACACCTCTCAGATGCTGAAGGCCTAATCCAACCTGGCCTTGGGAGGCTGTTTGTTGCCCACAAAAGATTAGAGAATAACAGAATGGCTCAGGTTGGAAGTGTCTCTGGACACCCCCATGAAGAGTCTCAGCACCCTCCTACCGCAGAACTTCTTCCTTAGCTCCACTCTAACCCTGCTCTGCCTCAGCTCCAAACCATTCCCTCTTGGCCTGCCTCAGACACCCTCAGCAAAAGTCTCTCTGCAGCCTTCCTGCAGGATGCCCTCAGGCACTGGCAGGCAGCTCTGAGGTCCTCCTGGGGCCTTCTCTTCAGGCTGCACACCCCTGGCTCCCTGAGCCTGTCCCCACAACAGAGCTGCTCCAGCCCCTGGACCATTTTTGTGGCCTACTCTGGACTTACTCCAGCAGCTCTGTGTCCTTCTGATGCTGGAGACACCAGAGCTGGAGGCAGTGTTTGAGGCAGATGCTCAGCAGAGCAGAGTAAAGGGGCAGAATCTCCTCTCCTGCCCTCTTTTTTGGTTTTGGCTTGTTTGGTTTATTTTTGCTTTGGTTGGTTGGTTTAGTTTGGGTTTTTTTGTTAATTAAAAGCTCAGGAATGAAAGCTGCAGGTAACTATAACACAGTTACCAAAATGATTTTACAAAGAAGGTAGCTTTGTGACTCCCTTAAAATCAGGCCTGGTCTAATGAAGGTAATGACATTCAACTGTGTTTGTGAAGTCGCAAAGAAACAGAAGCCTTGTCAGAATAGCTGCACCCAAGTGAATGCATCCACTCAAAACCCAAACACACAAAGAAACACAACCCCAAACAAACTGAAAACTAAACATCCACTTAAAAAAAACCCAACCCAAAATCCCAAACCAAACCTCAGAAACAGAGGCACAGGAGCCTGGAGAGCAGACAGCCCAAGAGCTAAATTATTTCACACCAGACACTCCAAGAGCTCTTCACTATTTCACAGCCACTTTCCCTTGTAGTTTTGAACCATTGATGATCCTTCTTGGCTCCAGGGTTCAAAACATTTGGAGATCATACCTAGCTAACACAAGGAGCACTTGAGGGATCAGCCCATGCCAAGGAAGATGCAACTCCCTTTCCCCCGGGCCCCAGCAGCCAGAGCTCTAGGATGTTCCTCCAAAGCCATTTGCCTTGCTGCACTGCACTGAGCTATAACAAAAGAAGGTGAGAGGGTCTAAATATATTTTTGTTGCCTAAATCATGGCAGTTTTGCCTTCAGTAACTGCTTTTCCCTCCTCTATCACAGTGCCAACAAGCTCAGCAGAACTTTGCCCTGGAATGTTTACTGATAAGCTGCCAAGAGTTTGCACATCCAGTGCCAGGTGGAGTCAAGTTTCTGCACTACTCGTGGACATGGAGCATGTTTAGGAAGCTGTTCAGAGCTTCAGAGGAGGTACAAGAGAGAAAATGCCTATCAGAAGGGACCTCAAAGATCATCTAACTGCAGGCTCTCCATCATGGGCAGTCTCAGCTAGACTCAGCTGCTCAAGGCCTCATCCAACCTGGCCGTGAACACCCCCAGACAGGAGGCAGCCACAGCCTCCCTGGGCAGCCTGTGCCAGAGTCTCAGCACCCTCCTCCTGAAGAACTTCTTCCTCAGCTCCAAACCACACCCCCGTGTCCTGTTGCTAGACAGGTCCCTGCCTGCACAAGCTGCTGTTCTCTAGTTTAGATCTTCACCATCATTCTAGAACAAGCAGCTGCACTCAGAAGCCATTCAGACATGAAAGGTGACAGACACTTGGGTACACACTCACCACGTTCTTTCTGGCCATGCTGCTGAATTGCCTATGTGCAGCTCTTAAGATCTGAGCAAACCTCTCAAAGCATCACACCCAGGCAATCACTTCCCTGGCTGTGGTGTTGTGTAGGCACTTTTCCCTGGGTTAAACTTCCAGCTATTGTTCCTTCTTCTGCCACTGAAACCCATACCGAGTCCACACTTCTGGCAAATGAGAGCTGTCACAAGCAATGCTCCTCAGCTGGGAAGTGCTGCTCTATGTCAGAGCATTTGCTGAGTAAGAGTTCTGTAAGGCAGCCATTGAAGTGATTTCTGATGCCGAAGTCCTGTCCATCCCAGGGCTGTGGGGACTTTTACCACCTTCTCAAGTGGAACTGTAATGATACAACATTTGTAATAAGCTTCTCCTCACACTATTCAAGAGCTCACCTCTCACTCATCTGAAGGACTCAAAGGCAATTAAGACTTCAGTGAGTACAGGCTAAGACACAAGACAGTTACCTCCACTTCATCCACTTGTGTTGGCCTCAGCAACAAAGCTCTGTGTCAGGTAACACATTCTGGGTATCAGCTGCAGGAGGTTGGATGTTAGGAACAACTTCTCGGCTGCAAGAGTGGAACAGGCTGCCCAGGGAGGTGGTGGAGTCACCAGCCCTGGAGGTGTTCAAGACCTGGCACTTGGGGACATGGTTTGATGGCCGTGGGGGTGTTGGGCTGAAGGTTGGACTGGATGGTCTCAAAGGTCTCTTCCAACAATTCTATGTTTCTATGCAGACAGGCACTTAGAGAAAACATTTTAAGGGTACTGTGCTCCTGTAATTGGGTTTTTTACCCTTTGTTCCCCTCAAGTAGAGCATGCAGGGCTGTGGAGCCAGAGGGCAGCCCATAACTAAACACCTCAGTTTTAAAACTCATCTAAGCAGCAGCTTCAAAACATCCTGGAGATGGGATGGCTTTGCAGGGGGTGCTCAGCTTCTGTGCTGCCACAGCTCCACACACAGCCAGGTGACAGCACCTTGGCTGCACATTGCAGGCTGCAGATGGCAAGGAGCCTTTGCAGGAGCAAGGAACACAGATCTCAGCTCCCCTTCTCCCAGAGGTGTAAGCTGCACACTGAGGGGTGCTGTGCCCAGCAGCCACATGGCTCAGCAGTTAATTAACAGGTGCCCCTGAACAGACACCTCCTTTGGTGAGGACTGGAATCAGCAATAGCTGAAAAATGCCCAGCAAGAGTTAAAGCTCCAAGACAGCCAGGCCAAAAGACCTCCCCTCTGGCCACCTTCATCACTGTTCACCAGCAAGAGTTAAAGCTCCAAGACAGCCAGGAAAAGAGACCTCTCCTCTGCCCACCTTCACCACTGCTCTGCTCCCGTGTTTGATACCACAGACCTTTCAAAGACGATCAGAGGAATGAAATGACTACAATAACTCAGCAGCAGCCCTCCTCCCTTTCTCTGCTTTGTACCAGCCTCTTCTTCTTTGCTCTGTGGCCCCTTGATTCCTCCCAGGCACCGTTCTTCCCTGTCCATTGTTATCTAGTCCCTGTCCCTCTGCGCCTCCCCTCCCACCACCCAGCCAGCCTTTGGAATCCAGCACCAGCCATTTGGTGGCTGTGAACCTCTCCTAGTCATTGATCTTTCCAGGCACATCCACACGTCTCTCCAGTTCTGATAGCTGCTGCGTCAGTAGCCTCGCTCAGAGATAACGTGCAGGAGGCAGAAGTGCTTCCTAACCTCCCCAGCCCTCAGATGAGAAAGGCTCAAATCTGTTCCACGACGCCGATCAGAATTCCGAGTGCGTCCTGCGTACAGGGGAAGATTGGTGCAGACAAATTCCTAAAGTCTGGGTTGTCCAATTTTCTGACACATGTCAAAGAAAAAGAAATGCATTAAGATCTGGCTCCAGTGCTCTGCCAGAGGGTGAAGGAGGCCAGGGGCTTGCCCTCCAAGGCTAGCATATGGCATTTAATCTCAGAGGGGGGAAGGTTGGACACGCTGATGAGGAGAGCAGGGTACCAAAGGGGAAGGAGCAGTGATTACAGCGCTGCAGATCCTCTGAAAGGTCAACTGATTGCTAATGTACCCTGGGTAGAAAGATTTATTCATAACCCAGCAGTGCCTCTGCCCACCCTGTGAATTTTCAAACAAATAATTCTCCTCCTTATTCTTCCTCCCCACCCCTCCAGTGCCAGATGCCATTTCCTTTTGTTTTCTTCTTTGGTTCTTCCTTTTTTCCCCCTTCTTGTTCTTTGTTCTCTTTTTACTGCCCCACTGTTGCTGTAAGGTAAAAAAAACTACGAATAAAAAGAACCACCAAGAACCAACCTCCCCCAGACCCAAACCACATCCCAAACCCAAAGCAGGAGCAGCACTGGTGGTGTGTTTCACTCTGCAGCCTGACTCACACAAGACAATGACAAGGAAGAGGAAGGTAGGCTGAGGGTGGCAGGGTGCCAAGCACAGAGGTAGGCTTGAGAAAGGTGAAGTTCATTCCTTGGCCATCTCCCATCACCTTCTCAAGGTTGCCCAGCCAATGGCAGAGAGAACATTGGGGAGGGCAAATGAATATCACTGGAGAATTCCAAAGAACACACAAATATCTGGAAGATAATTACTGGTGGACAATAAAGGTGACACAGAGTAAGCCCAGCAAGAATGCAAGAGAGAAAACCCAACTGCTGGGGCGTGCTAGGTATGTGTGACAGCACAGGGGTGAGGGCTTCAAGCTGGAAGAAGCTGGATTGAGATGAGACATTAGGAAGAAATTCATCCCCATGAGGATGGTGAGGTGCTGGAACAGGTGGTCCAGAGAAGCTGTAGAGGCTCCAAGCCTGGGAGTGTTGAAATCCAGGTTGGATGGAGCCTTGAGCAACCAGATCTGGCAGGAGATGTTGGTGTCATGGCAGGGGTGATCTTTCAGGTCTCTTCTAACCCAAACCGTTCTATGATGCTATATTAGGAGTTATTATGTGACACACTTGCTGACTGCATTTGTGAACAGGAAAACATAAAGAATCCCAGGAAACCTCCCAGACTATTTATTCAGCATCTTGATATGGCACAGAACAGATCAACTCAACTAGGGAAACGTTAAGGAAAGGAAGACAAAACAGAAACCTTTTAACAGTGATTCTGGAAGCAAGGGCAGAACCATGGGCATATAATCTGCAACTGGAACTGTAGTGCTGAAACAAGAGAAGCTGTGAGCCCACCGTGGTAGAAGTGCAAACTGCTGAAAACACAGTGCAGGGAATCAAAGTCAGTGGCAGAGGGAAGTGATATTGCATATACCATTGGGGTTGACACTGCAGAACACATTTAAATGTAAGTGAAATTAGATTGGAGACCTGAATTTAAGTTAAAAGCCTAAAAGGTAGCACTGCTGGTTTGTTGCAGACCTCCAGGGTAGGCTGGGAAGAAAATGGTTTGTTTTTTTTTTCCCCTCCATATAGAAAGCTTACAAAAAAAGTGCCAGGATAAATCAGGAGGAAGAATCATCAGGGATTTAGAAAGGAAAAGCCTTCAAAAAGGCCACATTCCTGCAGTCAGTAATGAACTGCTCTTCCCTAACACTTTATTTGGCTGTCAGCAGAGTTAGGAATCAAGTCCTTGGCAAGAAGCCATATCAGAAGTTGGGTGGCACAGAGAACTAGAAGTATCTTAGCAAAGGGGTCGTGGTATGGTGCCCAGCAGGAGATGCCCAACCTGCCTTTAGGCCAATCGGTAACCCCCTGGAGATCAGACACAGACACATCCTCCCAGGCACTCACTTGGCTGCCAGCCCAAGCAGCGCTCCTGATAAAGGCCAATAGATATCAAGAGAGCTAAAAAAATCCTCATTCTCAAGGGTTTAGTGCCTGTTGTCAGGAAATCCATGAGGCACGGCACGAGTCAGCCGATGTGACAGTGCAAGTTGAGCCACTAACATGTGGAACTCATCTGGAAACTCAACCAGCTACAAAATCGGTCCCAAGTGCCCATATGACTCAGTAGAGCCTAAACAGGCAGCATCAGCAAGAAAGCAAATCGAGGATGGGGACTGGGAAGAGTTAGGAACAAGCAGTAACAAGTAAACTTTAATTGCTTAACTGATGACAAGCTGCAATGAATACTTTTAATTAACAATTAAGGTTTTAAGGCATGTTCAGTGTCAAAGGTATGATCTCAATCAGCAGAGCACTGCAAAACAACGGCAGCAGAGAGCTGCTAAAAAAAGGCAAAGTTTGAACATCCACTGTGGAAGAAACAAGAGCTGCTGTGACCCCTGTCCTTAGTTGGCTGGGTTTGGAGACCCACTGAAAGCACAGCTCCGTTGTGATGTTCTTTCTGCACCTTAACACTTGTACGTGGCACAGGAATTGCACAGACTGGATGGGGACTCTTCAGGCCTTTCAGAGCACAGATGGTACCGTTCGGTACTGTGCCACTGCCACCCGAGGCTCCAGGCACAGGAGCACTGAAGGCAGCGCTGGCACATCTTGAAGGACCTTAGGGCTGGAGATGGGGAGGAAAACCAAACCGAAGGGAGGAAAAAGGGCCAAAAGCAGAAGGCAGGCAGCCCAGCAGAATGGAAAAAGCAGTCTGAAGAAGACCAGGGAGGGCAGCTGCTGGCAATTTGGTGGGGAAGGGCCTGGGGGAGGGTTGGTCAGGAATGACTTTGGAAGTGCTTCTGAGAGGCTGAGGCCAAACAGGCTGTTTAAGCTACGTAGCAAATTGGGGGGAGGGGAGGGAGGGGGAGGTCCTTTAAAGAAATCCAGCTGTAAAAATTCAAACCAGTGAGGCTGTGAACTCTCAGACCAACTTGTTAGAAAGGCTACTGCAGGAGCTGGTACAGCATTTAACATCCAGAGTGCCAAGAAAGTCACATTTTCCAGCGCAGCCCGAGGTGTTTTACTTCTATCTCTGTGCCCAGAAATCCTTTTTCTAGTGCTTCTTATAAATACGCTTCGGATTTACACACACAGAGCACCCTGCCAGCAGCCTCACTGCGGGACAATTCCTCCTCTGCTTCACCTGCTCCACAACTCCTCGGCTTTGCAGCTTCTCAACGACACTCACATGTGCCTGCCAGCTGTGCCTGGCTCTGCACCCGAAAGCTTGGAGAGGGAACAAGGAGGGGAAGATTGGCCTCAATTTGAAAAAAGCAAACAAAAATCCTACCAGAGTTAAGTATCTCAATCATGCTGTTTGCTCAGCCTTTGCTTTGCTCCTAACACTGCGATGCTACCTCCTGATAACTGTATTTACTGCCTTTGTGTAAGCTGATGGTGACAATTAAGATAAATTGAGTAAACAACGACAATCATTACAAGAATTGAGAGATCTATAGCTCTGTGAGAAGCTACCTGTGTCTAATCTCCCTGAGTTAGGGAGAGCAAAGAAAAGAGAGGGGAGAGGAAAAAAACACTGGGGAAAAGAGAAGCAGGAGAGCAAAAACAAGAGAAAGAGTCACAACCTGTGTAGAAATCCCTCTCCCTGGTTGGACTTCCAGAGAGAAGCCTTCACTCTACTTTCAGTCTTTCTGTGGGATGACACTTTGAAGTCACTGACTACTTCCGTGTGTCAAAATGCCACATGAAACAAAGGCTAAAACTCCCAGTTCTGAAATAAAACATCCCGGAAAAGTTAGTACAAGAAGCCAGGAGTCTGTCTGAGCTCTTCGCACAGCTCCAGCAGCTTAATACATTCATCAGCGGGTGGTGTTCTCAGCTTTTACTGCTTCTCCCCCCTTCTCTCACCCCACATTTCCAGCCAGGCACCTCAGAGACGACAGAGAGCACAGGATTTTGAAGGACTTTAGAAAACTAAGTGGTTCTGTAAGGACTTCCTTATATTTGAATCCTCTTCCCAAGACAAATAATCTCAAATATTAACTTACTTTGAACATTCCAAACACCATTTCCACACCACCTGAGAGTCAAAAGCAACAAGGTCCCCTCTGCTCTCACCTAGAGACTCACTACGAGGATGAGCTGTGACAGTTTGTGACAGAGCTCACAGGCAACTGCCTCCCTCATGCACAGCTAACATCTGCATTGTATGAGTTTGCTCAAGTTTCCAGCCACTGCATACATAAACCCCAAGTGAACTAGAAACAGGAGTGGGGCATTGTGCTCAGAAGAGCTTTTCAAAAGCCAGCCTGGGCAGAGAAACAGAATTAGTGTCTGTCATAGAAAATTTGGCACAGTCAGGAGGGCAAAGCTCTAAACAGACTCACAACAAGCAAACACTTAGGAATGTGTCTCTGGCTTGGAGTGTGCCACACGTAAACACCTGGCAAAGGAGCTGCTACTCAAAGACACCACTGAGGTCCAGCCCTTGAACATGCACCTCACTCCTCTACAGTTTCCTCTCACTCCCTGGGTCAGAGGCAGGGCAGATACCTGCTGTGTTTTCCTCACCACCCAGCCCAGCTCCGGGCAGCATCCATGCAGGTTGTCGTTCACATCCCCTCGCTGCTACACCTTTCGCCCTGGAAGCCTTCCGCTGCAGAGGCCACGGCACAGGCACCTTCACAGGCACCTTCACCACCACGTGAAATCCAAGTTGCTTAGCCCTAGTGCAAGTGGCTGCCTATTGCTGCAAGATGCCAGCCTGCTGCTGCCGTAGACTCACGAAGTTGTTTCAGCTGGAAACGACCTTTAGGATTGTGGAGTCCAACCACTGCCTAACTCCACCAAGCCTGGCACTTAAACCATGTCCTTGAGCACCACATCACTTTGAACCACAGTTTGCCCCTCTGGGAAAATCCAGCCCCGAGAACTCGCTCCGAAAATCTCTACCGGGAGACAGAAGCGCGGAGGGTGCCCTGCACGGTGCAAAGCCGCGGGATGAAAGGGTCCAGGGGAGGCTCGCAATGGCTCCTTACTGCTTCCTTCAGGCAGCGCCGACAGGACCTTGGCCAGCAGCTCCCCCCCGGCCCCAACGCCTCGGCGAAGGAGGCAGCAGACGAGGGGGCGGCGGAGGGGTCGGTGCGGCCTAGCGACGGCGCGGCCAGGCCGCGGGGCGGGGCAGGGCAGCGCCTGAGGGGAGCCGAGACGCCATGGCGCGGTGGCCCCAACTTGACAGGGTCGCGGCGGGGAGGCGGGACAGCGGGGAGCCGTTGAGGGGAAGACGTTGCGAAGGGACGGGGCCGGCGCATCCCCTATTCCTCCTCCTCCTTCCCCTCCACCGCCACCACCCGCTCAGTACCTGCCGTAGATGCCCTCGGTGATGCGGTTCCGTTTGAGCGGCCGCCGCAGTTTACTGCAGTCCGCGCTCCGCCGCTTCATCCTCCCGGCCGCCTCCGGCTCGGCCCGGCCCAGCCCGGCCAGGGGCCCGCCGCCGCCGCCGCCGCGCTCCCGGCCCCGCGCTGCCCTGGCCCGCCCCGCTCACGGCAGCAGCATCCGCCCCCCGCGGGGAGTTCCCTCGCCCGGGGCTGGGGTCGCTGATTTGCTCTTTTTTTTTTCCGGTATTTTTTTTTTCAGTTTTGTTTTTTTTTTTCTCCCTGGGAAACAAAGAAATAAAAATAATTCCTGGTCCGTCCCTCCCCGCCGCGTCCCCCCGCGCAGTCGCCGCGCAGCGCCCCGCCTCTTTCGGCGCTGCCCAATCAAGCTGTTGACTCTACCGGAGTGACAGCACGCTCGGCCAATAAGCAGCGCGGAAAGACAGAAGGACGGCCGAGGAGACCCATAGCGGCATCAGAAAGTTGGTTCCGCCCAGCGCTATCGGGTGGCCCGCCTGTGCTCTTGATTGACGTCCACCCCAGCCTGTCAAATGGAGAGAACCCGTGAATTGATGGCTTGCAGGCCAATCCGTGAGAAAGTTTTCTTCTTTTCCCGCCCATTGTCCTTCTGGGCTTGTTCCCGCCCCGTGTTGTGATGGATAGCGAAACTGCCCAATGGAAGAGACAAATAAAAATAAAAGCACAGCTCAGCTATCCAGTCGGAAACGGAAGAAGGAGGGCTCAATTTCCTCTGTCACACTGACACCGAAGTCACCCAAGAACCCTCTCACACTTGATTGACAAACTTGCCGGCAAATAGGCTGTTGGGAAAAGCGAAGCTCGGCCTCAGGTGCACAGATAAGCGCAGCCAGCTTCTCGCGCCCTGTCCGTGTTCACCCCCCCCAAAGCATGGCTCTGTTCTGACGGCTCACAGAAGAGAGGGAAGCGCCCTCTGAGTGATTGACAGACATATCCAGCCAATACCGGATCCTCACAGTAGAGTGATAAGCGATCGGTCCAATCGAGAGGCAATAACGGGGGGAGGGGCGACTTGGCCTCTCTTTCCTCGATCGGCCCAAACACGGGAGGTGGCTGGAGATGGGCCAATCAGAGGTCACGGGGGAAGTAAGGCTTCGACCAATGGGAAGATAGTCCCTAAGGTAGGCCTGTTGGGAGGGGCTGACGCCCAGCCAATGGGAGGTGAAGGGCGGGGCAGAGTGGCCCCGCTGCCCGCGGCTGCCTAGTCACGGCCGGAGAGCGCAGCCGCCCCCGGCGTGGGCCCGGAGGTTGCGGTTTGGGACCTCCGCACCCTGGCGTCCGCTCGGCAGAGTCCCCGCCCCGAGCCTCTGTGGCTTCCTTTGGATTGTGCAAACCGTGAGGAACCCAATGGCGGCCCCGGAGCCTGAGGGAGGCCTGGCCCGGCGCGGCAGCCGCCCGCGCTTTGACTGGCGGCAGGCTGGTGCCTGGGGCACCCCGCGCCCTGCCTGCCTGCGCCTGGGCTTCTCCGGCCTTACCCACAGCTGGGCTGGGTGTTACGAGCTTGCCAGGCCTCTTCGGGGGTGATGGACCTCGCTGAGCAAGGCTCACACGATGCTGGGCTGGGAATTTTTCTGCCTGTGTTTGTTTAATGCACCTTTCGGTCACCGGTAGGTGGCTTTCCACCCGGTTGTTGACACTGTCACTATCTCAAGCACAGCGCTGGAGCTTGAAATGGCCTCAGAAGAGGAAATCTGAGGCCTAATTGCGTGAATTTAATCTCCTGGATCAACCTGAACAAAGAGAGCTCCAAGTCACCAAAAGCAGAGCGAATACCGAGATGGTAATGTTCGTTTTATGGCTTCCTAACTGGTCCTCAGCAGCCAAAGAATCTTATCTGCTAACTGCCAAATAATCTTATCTACCAGCTGCCAAATCTTACCTAACAAATAATGATGCCTGTGCCTAGGGATATACCGAGCACAGTCAGCTGCCACCGTGCAGCCCTGCTTGTGTGCTTCAAATGCTCCTTCCAGCAGCTCCTGGGTTAAAAAGGCTTTCAAAAAGGCTGTGCCTTGCCAAGAGGAGCCACAAGGCAGCAGGGCCCTTGCAGTCACTGCGTGGTAGAAGTTGAGTCACTTCTGAATGAAGGCGAGGTGAGAATTACAAGGCTCTGGAGGGTGTAGGTCAGTGCTTTGGTAGCCAGCAGCACTCTGAGAGTGTTGTTTGTGACAGCCCAGCCCGGGGGTGGTCAGGGTCATCCAGAGTTCCACAGCCACAGGTCCTGGCTGCAGTTAGCATAGAATCCTAGAATCAAGCAGGTTGGCAGAGAGCTCCAAGCTCCTCCAGCCCAACCTAGCCCTCAGCCCTGTCCAACCAACCAGACCATGGCACTAAGTGCCCCAGCCAGGCTTGGCTTCAACACCTCCAGGGACTCCACCACCTCCCTGGGCAGCCCATTCCAATGCCAATCACTCTCTCTGCCAACAACTTCCTCCTAACATCCAGCCTGACCCTGCCCTGGCACAGCTTCAGGCTGTGTCCCCTTCTTNAGGACCTCAACGCTCATCCAGTTCCAACCTCCCCTGCCATAGGCAAGGACAGCTCCCACTAGAACAGGTTGCTCAAGGTCTCATTCAGCCTGGCCTTGAACACCTCCAGGGAGGTGTTCCACAACCTCCCTGGGCAGCCTGTGCCAGTGTCTCACCACTCTCACTGTCAAGAACCCTTTCCTAACATCCAGTTTCAATCTCTCCTCTGCCAGTCTAAACCCACTACCCCTTCTCCTCTCATTCCAAGATGTTGTCAGCAGTCCCTCCCCAGCCTTCCTGTAGGCCCCCTTCAGATACTGAAAGTTGGAAGAGGACTGATTGTGTTCAGTGATTTGTCTGCTCAGGGCCAGCACTTCTGAAGTTCAGGACATGCTTGGACAGACCAGAGGCTGCTTCTGGCAGCGAGGATGCTGATGGGGAGAGTTAGTACTAAGAGTTGGGATGCAGGGAAAGGTCACTGCTAAATCTTGAGTACCATGTTGGGGTGTGGCAAGTCAGAGGTGGCTCCTGCAGGGAGGGGTGGACAGGACAGGTGACCCTAAGCTGACCAACGAAGGGATTCCAGCCTGGGTCTGTCAGTATAAAGCTGAGGGATCACCAAGGTCAAACCTCTTCTCTCAGCCTGTCCCCATAGGGGAGGTTCTGCAGCCTTCTGATCACCTTCATGGCCTCTGGACCCTCTCCATCAGTTCCAGGTCCTGCTTGTGCTGGGGGCACCAGGACTGGATGCTCCAGACAGGGTCTCAGGAGAGCAGAGCAGAATGGTAGAATCCCCTCCCTTGCCCTGCTGGCCACACAGGGCAGCCCAGGACACAGTTTGCCTTCTGGGCTGTGAGCACAGCCCCACAGCAGCCAGAGAAACCTCTGGATGGTGTCCTGGAGCACTGAGTTGTGCCACTTGACCTGGCTGTGCTCTTGAGGACGTTGTGAGTTCAGTCCATGTCAGCTGTGCTAAGTTGGGCTCCTGACATGTCGCAGATAAGGAACTGTTCCTTGCTGACGCCTCTTGAGCTCTTTTATCTCTCTTGAGTTTTTATTCCTGCCCTCCCTCCATCTCCCTCACCTCCTTTTCTATTGGTTTGGGCTTACTGGAACATTTTTATAGAGCCAAATAATTGTGGCTGTGGCTGATGCAGAGCAGTGCAGGATGGCTGCTCACTACCGCAGCTTCCGAAGCAGCGTCCCAGGGCTGCTCCTCCTCCTGCAAGCTGCCTTCATCATCCTCTTTTACTTCTTCATCTCAGACGGTCAGGACTTCATACCTGCCCCTGCCTATGCAGGTAAGATCAGCAGCCTGGCTCTGGAAGGGTTCATGGCTGCTTTTGCAGTGCAGGGTGGGGTTGAGCAGCTCTCTGTGTTTGTGGCTGCTAAGGTGTGGAGTGGTTTTATTGCCCTCTGAGCACTCTGCTTTCCCCCTGTGCAGTGCAGTCACCTCTGTCACAGCACTGCAGGGACACTGAGCTGTGGTGTTGCTCTGCTGCTTGCTTGTGGTGATCTTGGCTCTCAGGAAGGTAGAACTGAGGGCAGACACCTCTGTGAGATCTTTGAACCATAGAATGGTTTGGGCTGGATAGGACCTCCAAAGGTCATCCAGTCCAACCCCCTCTGCAGTCAGCAGAGGCATCTTCAACTAGAGCAGGCTGGCATGGGATGGCTTTGTGCTCTGGTTGCCATCTGAGTGCTTGATGTAAATTCATGGAGTGAATCCAATGGAATTAAGGGGTGGGATATATCCTGGAGGTGGATTCTGTGCATGGATCAGCAGGTTGTGCTCTGGCCCCAGTATGGAAGGTGCAAACAGGAGCTGATGGGTCCTTGTGACACTCTTCTGTTGCCCTCCCTGGTTTATAGCTCAGAGAATGAGATCTACTTAAAGGCAGTTTGGATCAGATGAATTCACTTGGTTCAGATAAGTTGACTGGAACCAGATAAATTCCCTTGGTTCAAATAAATCCAGGGCCAGAGGTGGTGTTTGTTTAACTGCCTATGGACTGGCAAGCAAGCTCTGGGCTTCTTTACAGGTCCAAACTAATAAGGGCCTCCTGAATTTCATACCTGCAGGCTTCTCAGTTGTGGTTCTGCACTTCAGTTTATGAAGCAGGAATTCACTCTGCATCAGTAACTTCCCCAGAAATAACCTCCCCACTCCCCTGCTCTCTCCTGTCGTGCAGCTTTCCAGGATGTCAACCACATGCTGGTGTTTGGATTTGGCTTTTTCTTCCTCTTCCTCAGAAGATATGGATTTAGCAGCACTGGGTTTAACCTCCTGACCATTGTCCTTGGTGTTCAGTGCTCTGTGCTGCTAGAAGATTTATTAACTTTCCTTCTTCAGAGGCAAACCCAAGGTGGCCTGAGAAGGTAATTAGTTCTTGGTAGAGTTGGAACCATCTAGAACTGGAGCTGGTTGTGAATCAGCATTGTCAGATTTGCAGCTATTTCAGGAGGTTTTCTGGGGGGGATTAAGTACATTTCAGTGGCCCTGGCATGGTCCTGATCCAGGACTGGTTTTGCTTCCCTGCAGGATAGCAAAGGCTGTGGTGAGCATGACTGCTGTGGTCATCTCCACTGGAGCTGTTCTCGGGAAGGCCAATCCTGTGCAGCTGATTGTGATGGCAGTCGTGGAGCTCGCAGCGTTCCACGGGAGCAGAGGCATCAACAGTGTGTTCCTGCAGGTGAGTGGCACTGCCAGGGGGAGCACTGGCACTTGGCAGTGTTGCCTTGTGCTGGCTTGTTGGTGCTCTGCTGGCAGGAGCAGCTCAGGAGGTGGTTGAACCTTCACACCTGGAGGGGTTCAGAAGCCATGCGGACATTGTGCTGAGGGAGGTGGTTTAGCAATGGCCTTGGCAGTGTTGGGCTGGGTGACCTTAAAGGTCTCCTCTGGCCTAAAGGGCTCTGCTCCAGCTGTGTTTTATCTCCTCTTGCTCAGCCTGTGGCTGTGGCTTTGTTAAGAGGCTGGAGCCTGACTTGCAGGACAGGGAACTCCAAACCCTGCGTACCCTGACCTGTGCTCTTGGCCTTAAAGCAGGAGCTGATCTGAAGGATTTGGGATGTAGAGCATTAGGCATTGCCCATGTCCTCAGCATCCCCAGCTCATGAGTGAAGCCTTGCCCTATGCTAAGGCACTAAATGCCTTTAGACTTCACCTCCTCCTTGTGTCAGCTCAGTCTGGATGACTCCCAGTGTGAATGACAGCCCAGCCCAGCCTGGGCAGCAGAGCCAGAGCTGCATTTCCATGCCCCAGACTCTGTGCATGGATTTGGCCTTTGTGAGCTGCACTGTATTCAGTGAAGCTAACCTCCAGTGAGTGACTCATGCAGAAGCTGAGGGGCTGTGGAAATAACTTGCTTTGAGAGAGGCTGCCTGAGCAGCTACATCAGGAACTGCATCAAAGGCCTCCTGCAGCCTGCAAGAAACCACAGATTAGATTGTTCTGTTGATACAGGCTCCAGACAACAGGACCATGATGCATGTTCACCTCTTTGGAGCCTACTTTGGTCTGGCACTCTCCTCACGTTTCTCTGAGCCATCCCCAAGGTCTGAGAAGAGCAGGAGGACCCCAAAGTCAGATTTATTTTCCATGTTGGGTAAGGCATTTGCTTGAACATCTCATCTGGAAGGAAGGGTTGCAGTGGGAATGTAAAGAAGGTCAGATCAGAGAGCTGGAGCAGAGGGCTGGAGCAGCTCTGCTGTGAGCACAGGCTACAAGAGTTGGGGCTCTTCAGCCTGGAGAAGAGGAGGCTTCAAAGAGACCTTGAAGTGGCCTTCCAGGATCTGAAGGGGCTACAGGAAGGCTGGGGAAGGACAATTGACAAGGTCTGGGAATGACAGGAGGAGGAGGAATGGGTTTGAAGTGGCAGAGGGGAGACTGAAACTGGGTATTAGGAAGGGGTTCTCTGCAGTGAGGGTGGTGAGACACTGGCACAGGTTTCCCAGGGAGGTTGTGGAGCACAGAAGCACAGAATGGGATCTTCTGTGCTCCACGACCTCCCTGGAGGTGTTCAAGGCCAGGCTGGATGAGACCCTGAGCAACCTGTTCTAGTGGGAGGTGTCCCTGCCTATGGCAGGGGGGATTGGAACTGATTGATCCTTGAGGTCTCTTCCAACCTAAACCATTCTATGATTCTATAAGGTTCTGGGGGGGCTGCCCACAGCACACTGAAGCTTTTGCATCCAAACTGCAGGTGTGAATGCAGCCAAGCACAGCAAACTGCTGCTGCTGTGCTGACAAAGGGTTGGTGGCTCTCAGTGTGTTTCCTGCCAGCCACGGAAGCTGCTGCAGCTCCTGGGCCTTGGTTTGTTTACTTTCAGTCTCAGCACAAAGGCTGTGCCAGGCTAACTGCTGCCTTTCCCAGCCAGGCTGGGCCCCTTTGGGCTTGTGTAGGTGTTTTGGTGAGGGACCTACAGACCAAAGCTGAGGTCACAGCTTCTATTTCAGTCCTGCTGGCAGTTCCCAGCTGGGGCCAGGGCTCAGTTTTGTTTTGCCAGGTGCTGAGCAGAGATATAAAAAGGCAGTCCCTGCCTAGGCACAGAAGGGCCAAGATAAAAGCCTGCTGAAGGCTGGGGAGTGTGATAGAGGCAGGACCTGAATGTCTGAGAGTTTCATTCTTTTTCTTAAAGAGACCATTTGGGGTTTTATTATCATGACTCCTTCCAGCTCCTGTGCCAGAAGGCAGCCTGGAGCCCTCCAGAGCCAGCTGCTGGTGCAGCCACCGTGGCTTAGAGCAGCTAATGGCAGTTGCTTGTCTTTGTCTCCCAGGTACTCTCTTCCTGTGGGTGTTCTGGCCCAGTTTCAGCTTCGTGCTGGTAGCAGAGGGCAGGGACAGAGCCATCTCCAACACCTACTTTGCCCTGGCAGCAAGCACTGTGGCTGCCTTTGTGCTGTCTGCTCTGACCACCAAGGATGGCAAATTCCACATGGTAAGGCCTGGGGGGAAGGCACTGCCTGGGAGAGAGGCTCTGCTGCTTCTCTCAGTAGTGTCCTGAGCTAAGTGGGGCAGCTGGGAAGGGCAAAGGAGTGCAGCTGTGCAGCCTGGCACTCATCTGTGTGGCCAGCAGGGCTGGGGAGGATCTCCTCCTGCTCTGCTCTGCCCTGCTGAGACCACACCTGGAATACTGTGCCCAGTTTTGGGCTTTCCAATTCAAGAGAGGCAGGAATCTGCTGGAGAGAGTCCAGTGGAGGCTGTGAGGATGAGGAAGGGACTGGCACAGCTCTGCTGTGAAGAAAGACTGAGAGCCTTGGGGCTGCTTAGTCTGGAGAGGGCTGAAAGGAGATCTGAGCAATGTCTATAAATACCTGAGGGGTGAGGGTCAGGGTGAAGGTGCCAGGCCCCTGTGGGTGGTGCCCAGTGACAGGGCAAAGAACAGTGGGCACAAGCTGGAGCCCAGCAGGTTCCACCTCAACATGAGGAGAAACTTCTTTGGTGTGAGGGTGCAGAGCCCTGGAGCAGGCTGCCCAGAGAGGCTGTGGAGTCTCCTTCTCTGCAGACATTCAAGACCCATCTGGATGTGTTCCTGTGTGATCTGCTCTGGCAGAGCCTGACTTGGCATGGGGTTGGACTGCATCTCTGGAGGTCCTTTCCAACCCCTACCATTCTGTGATTCTGTGTCCTTTAGCCTCCTGAGCAGTCCACTGAAGCTCTAACTAAGAAATGAGGTTCTCAGACTGTGATTTGCAGTTTTCAGAGGCCCAAGCCCACCCTACAGGGATCCCACTTGTGTGAGAAGGATGAGATCTCTGAAACTGGGCTGCTGGAAGTGCTGCCTGAGCTCCCACCTCATGCTTTTGTTGGTTTCCTTTGCAGACTCACATCCAGAGTGCAGTGCTGGCTGGTGGGGTTGCTGTGGGTTATGCAGCTCACAGTATTGAGTACCCCTGGATTGCAATGATTTTGGGCCTGCTTGCCAGCCTGGTGACCATCCTGGGGTCCTACTGCATGCAGGTAATGCTCAGACCTGGCATGGATCTTTGGAGGGTTTGTAGAAGTCACACTGCAAGGTTCTGCATCTGGGTCGGGCCAGTCCCAGGCACAGATCCAGGCTGGGTGCAGAGTGGGTTGAGAGCAGCTCTGAAGAAAGAGACTTGGAGGTGTTGGTGGCTGAGCAGCTCCCCAGGAGCCAGCAGTGCCCTCATGCAGCACAGCAGGCAGCTGTGTGCTGGCTGCAGACAGAGCAGTGTGGGCAGCAGGGCAGGAGGGGGGATTGTGCCCCTTGGCTCTGCTCAGACCTCACCTCCAATCCTGCCTCCAGCTCTGCTGTCCCCAGTATAAAGAGGACACAGAGCTGTGGAGTGAGGCCAGAGGAGGCCACAAAGATGAGCCAAGGACTGGAGCAGCTCTGCTGTGAGCACAGGCTGAGGGAGCTGGGGGTGTGCAGCCTGGAGAAGGCTCCAGGGGGACCTCAGAGCTGCTGCCAGTGCCTGAAGGGATCCTGCAGGAAGGCTGCAGAGTTACTTTTGCTGAGAGTGTCTGAGACAGGCCAAGGGGGAATGGTTTGGAGCTGAGGCAGAGCAGGGTTAGAGTGGAGCTGAGGAAGAAGTTCTTCAGTAGGAGGGTGGTGAGAGCCTGGCACAGGCTGCCCAGGGAGGCTGTGGCTGCCTCCTGCCTGGGGATGTTCAGGGCCAGGCTGGATGAGACCTTGAGCAGCTGAGTCTGGTTGAGAGGTGTCCCTGGGCATGGTGGGGAGGTCGGAGCAGAGGAGCTCTGAGCTCCCTTCCAGCCTGAGCTGTGCTGATTCTCTGATTCTGTAAAACCTTTTCCAACATGGGGAACCTCTTTCCACGAGGCTGCAGCCAGGACCCCAGGAATGCTTTTGAGCAGGGCACAGGATTCCAGTTTGCAAGAGCCAAGTTAAAGCTCTGTGACAGACAATGATGCTGTTGCCAACCTATGTCCTTTCAGAGCACTGAAACTTCTTCTTCTTCTTCTTCCCAGAGATGCTTGAATCCTGCTCTCAAGATCCATGACACCTCTGGAGTTCATTTCACCTTTGGCTTGCCTGCTGTGCTTGGAGGTCTTGCCCAGGTCATTCTCTTAGTGGTACAAAACTGGGACAATTTACCAAGGTACAGAAATTCCTACTATGAAGTAATGTTTTGCTAATTGTCATTGTAGTTTGCCTTGAGAAGAGCTCTCCTGCAACAGAAAGCCTCAATGTTAGCACAGAGAAATCATTTTAAATCAGAGAACCTAAGATGAAGTCCAAAGAGGTCAGTAAGAGACCTCCAGACCTGGGCAGACTTTGGACCAAAATGTTAATCTCAGCTCTTTGGGGCTGTTCTCTCTCTGTATTTTTTGGTTGCTATTCAATGCAGCAGACACAGGAGCTGAGGGCTGTGATGTGCATCCCTCCAAGACTCAGTCTGGCTTTGGGGCTGTGTTTTGGGGAGCTCTATGGGCTCATAGAGGGGGCAGCAAGCAGCATTTCTCTTCAGATGAGGCTTTAACTCTGAGTCAGGGCCAAAAATGCTGGGCAAGGCTAAAGGCAGTCTGGACACTGAAGTGGAGAATGTCCTTGGGGAGAGACCCAAGAGCTGAAGGGCTCAGTAAAGGATATTCCCTGTTGATTGTTCTGATCTGGCTTCTCATTTTGGCATTTCAGTTCAGGCTGTGTCACACAAGGAGTTCTCTGATTCCCTCGGTTCACAGGGGAGTGAATCATGGTGCAGCCTCAGGGCCTTACACTTCTCATCGTGTCCTTGTTGCTACAAACACACTGGCTGAGGTTGTAGAACCAAAGTGGTGGCTTCTAAGGGCAAAAAATATCTTCTGGAGTCTGTGTGAGGCTTCTGAATGGCTTCCCTAAAGCACTGAGCTGCAGCTGCAGTGGGACTGGAGAGGAAGAGGATTTTGCTGAGGTTTTGCTGTGGAGATCCAGGCTCACATTGGCTCTTACTGCTGAGTTCAGCAGCTGGAGGTGACTCTTGTTGTGCTTTTCAGACTGGGGAGCTTGGTCTTGACTCACGTTGGAGCCTTCTGTGTGACCATCAGTGTTGCCTTAATAACAGGGTTCATCACAGGTCAGTACTGAAAACCTTCAGCCCTTTCTTCCTCTCCTTGGGACAGAGCCTGTGTGGTCTTATTCAGAGAGCCACACAATGGGCTGGGCTGGAAGAGTTCTTAAACATCTTCCAGTTCCAGCCCTCTGCCATGGGCAGGGAGACCTCCCCAGCCCAGCTTGCTCCAGGCCTTGAACACCTCCAGCGAGAGCACATCACAGCCTCCCTGGGCAACCTGTGCCAGGCTCTCCCCACCCTCACTGTCAAGAATTTCCTCCTCATCTCCAGCCTCAATCTGCCCTCCTCAAGCTTCAGTCCCTTCCCTCTCATCCTATCACTGCAACCCCTTTTAAACCCTCAGCTGGGTTCCAGCTGGACTCAGTGATCCAAAAGTCTTTTCATAGAATCATAGAATGGTTTAGGTTGGAAGGGACCTCAAGGATCATCCATCATTCCACCCTTAATGATTCCATGCTTCTAGAAGTCCTTCTTGCTGCTCTTGCTGTCAGCAGGGCAGAAGAGGGCTTGGATCAAGCCGCAGCTGGACACTGAGCTGTGCTTCAGTGGGGACTCGATTTGGAGACGAAGCCATGGGACACATCAACCTCAGGGCCTCTTCCTTAGAACAAGAGCTGTGCTCAGGAGAAATGACACAGTGGCACTGCTAGCACCCAGTGGCACTGTTAGCACCCAGTGGCTCTATTAGCACCCAGTGGCACTGCTAGCACTCAGTGGCACTGTTAGCACCCAGTGGCACTGTTAGCACCCAGTGGCACTGTTAGCACCCAGTGGCTCCATTCTTTCACTGCTGCTGTTTTATTTCACCAGCTGCTTAACAGCTGCCCTCAGATCTCGGGCAGGAGGTGTGTGAGGATGAGAACATTTGTCTGTGGGCATTGGCTGAGTGCCAGCAGAGCTCTCTCCTGAGCTTGTCACTTCTGAAGCCAGTGGGAGGGGATAAATCTGCAGGTTCCACTCACCTCGGCAGCTTTGCACCAGCCCAGCACAGGTCTTTGCTCAGCAGAGGTTTGGGATCAGCAGGGCTCATGTGGTTCCCTTGTGACCTTCTGCTGTGTGGCTGCCACTGTTGTGAGTCTGCAGCTCCAATACTGGGATCAGTTTTGGGCCACTCACTCCAAGAGGGACATTGAGGGGCTGGAGCAGGTCCAGAGAAGGGCAGCAAAGCTGGGGAAGGGTCTGGAGAACTCCAGGGCTGGGGAGGAGCAGCTGAGGGAGCTGGGGGTGATTAGTCTGGAGGAGGCTGAGGGGAGACCTTCTGGCTCTTGGAAGCTCCCTGCAAGGAGGTTGGAACCAGGCAGGGGTTGGTCTCTTCTCCCAGGGACAAGAGGAAACAGCCTCCAGCTGCACCAGGGGAGGCTTAGGTTAGACACAAGGAACAATTTCTTACCTGGAAGAGTTGTCAAGGCCTGGCCCAGGGCAGTGGTGGAGTCCCCATCCCTGGAGAGGTTTCAAAGCTGTGGGGAGGTGGCACGGAGGGCCATGGGTTAGGGGATGCCCTGGCAGTGCTGGGGTAAGGGCTGATGATCTCCAAGGTCTGTTCCAACCAAAACCATTCTGTGGGTCCATGGCTTGGTTCTGAGCTTCTGTTTTGATCTGTGTTATGTTTGGATGTGTTACTAAGAACCCTGTGGTGCACTCGAGCCTCCCCTTGCCCTGCTCTGCTCTGTTTTTACAACCAGGTTCCATCCTAAAACTCAAAGTGTTTCAGACCATCCCTGTGCCCAAGTACTTTGAAGACCAGTTTTACTGGGAGGTAAGTTTCAGTGTGAAATGGATTGGGTGGGAATGTCTGCATTAATTAAAAGGGAGAGAATTGCTTTTCACACTCAGTTTTGGATGCCCTGTTTGGAATCCAGGAGCTGCTCCCCACAGCTGAATGAGAGAAATGGTGGTGGTCAGCAAGGACCCACAGAGCTGGGGGTGGGCACAGGGGGAGATCATGAATGATCAGCAGAGAATGGCTTAGGTTGGAAGGGACCTCAGAGATCACACAAGAGTGTTTGCCCCCCACAGTTTCCCCATTTGGCTGTTGGATTTTGAATAGAAGAACTTTGAGGATGCATTTGGAGTGGAAGAGCCTCTGAGGATGGATTTGGAATGGAAGAATTCCTGATGGTGGATTTGGAATAGAAGAAGCCCAGAGGATGGATTTGGAATGGAAGAAGACCTGAGGATGGCCATGTCCAAGATAAGCTTTCCCTGTTTGTCACTAGAGCCAAGGAATAGCTGGGATGGGTCAAAAGAGCACCTGAGGGTCAGTGGACACACAATGAATTAGTAATGAACTGTCCAAGCTACTCTTGCAAGACACAGGATGTAAGTTTTACAGCTGCAAACTCAAACACATTTTGCTTCTCTGCTTGGGGCTTGCTCTTAAATTGATTATTTGTGGCATATGTCCAAAAAAAATAAAGGTGATGTTGGCTGCATCCATTGCTGCCAACCCAAATGCCTGCAAACTTGGAACTGTTTTTATCTCCCAAGGTTGAAAGCCAAAATCTGTCTTTTAAAGTAGAATTTGTCAGGGATTGCATGGTGGTTGTTACTCAGTGAGGTGTTACAGCCCCTGGGCTTGAAGCTCAATTCATTCTGCTGAAGGCTTTGCTAAGAAGGGATTGGATGAGCTGGAGCAGGGCCAGAGCTCTGCATCTCACCAGGCTGAGCTCTTGGAGCCAGCTGACTGCTTCAGGAAAAAGCTGTCCTGACTTGGCTTGGCCAAGCTCTTTGGAGCTTCAGGTGGCCAGAAGTGAAATCCTTCAGCTTGGGGACAGTGTCCCCAGTCAGTGGTGTTTGCTCACACAGCAGATCCCAGAACAGCCTGGCTGGGCCCTCACAGTCTGCACCAGCATGGGCTCAGCTGCCCAGAAGGCTGCCCTGAAGGTGTGGAGAGCAGAAGCTGAGGGAATAGTCTTTGCTCCTGCCGAGTGCCAAGGGCCTTGGCTGAGCTGTTTTAGCCCAAGACAAGCAGGGCTGTGCTGCTCACACCAGGGAGGGTCAGGCAGAGGATCCTGTGCAAGCAACTTCTTGTTTTTAGGTGCATTGTGAGCCTCAAGGCTGCTTCTGTTTCAGATGAGTTGCCCAACTACTTCTCAACCTCTTTCCAAAACACCTAACAAAAATGTCCAAATCTGATTGTTTTGATGTTTTTCAGCACACTTGATTAAAACTGAGGTGCTGAGGAGAAAGGGAATACTGCAGGCAGGGCCTGAGCAGCTGCATGCTCGGTGGCAGGCAGCTGACCTCGATTCACTCAGCAGGGATTAAGCAAAGCAGCTCAGGACAGGTTTCAAGGAATGAAAAATGCCTGGTGGAGGAAGGGGCAGGTTTTATTGCCAGGCCAGAAAATAGCCCATGGTGTGCTTGAGGTATCTGCTGCCCACGGCCTCTGGTGGGGGCTCTCAGCCTGCATGCACTGCACAGTCATGTTATGAAGTCATGGAATGGTTTGGGTGGGAAGGGAGCTTGGAAGCTTCTCTAACCCAACCCTCCTGCACTCAGCAGGGACATCCCCAACTACAGCAGCTTGCTCAAAGCCCCAACCAACCTGACCTGGAGTGGCAGCAGGGATGGGGCAGCTCCCACCTCTCTGGGCAACCTGGGCCAGGGTCTCACACCCTCAGCACACAAAATGTCTTGCTTTTATCCAGGCTAAATCTCCTTTTTGTTTTCAGTTTAAAACCATCACCTCACAGCTCACAAACTGCTGTGTCTGCATTAGCTTCACCCCAGCTCAGCTGCAGCACTGCAGCAGGTTGCCCAGGGAGGTGATTGGGGCCCCTTCCCTGAGATATTGAAGGTGAGGCTTGAGAGGGCTCTGGGCAACCTGATCTAGTGGAGGAGGAACCTGCTGAGTGCAGGTTGGACTGGATGAGCTTTGGAGGACCCTTCCAGCCCAGACCATTCCATGAGGTTCTTTGCAGCCACCACTCAAGCAGATCTGATTCTCCAATGGTTGATCTCTAGCAGAAGGCTTCTGAGGAACAATGTTTTACTCCCATCTCTCTTTCATCCTTGGGTTTCTGGAGCAGCCAGTCCTGGGTGGATGAGGCTAGAGGATCAAAATTCTCCTTGGTGTGAGGTGTCCCTGGTGTGAGGAGGAATCTGCTCTGAGAAGTGCTTCCTTGTTGCTACAGTGGTTAGAAAATGGCCAACAGGAAGCTCTGTGGCTCAGCATAATTTCTTCTGTGCCTCCACACCACCATCCACAGCAACAGCGAGTGAGCAGAGCTGTTACTCACCAGCTGCTTCCTTATTGTCACCACAGGGTGAATAAAACACTGGAGGAGGGGAAAAAGAACCAACAACCCAAGCCAGCAGAGTTTACAATTCCAAAATGATACAAATAAAAAGACCAGGCAGAGAGCAAGCTTTGAAAGTGAAGACATGGTTATATTGTCCAGGAACAGGAAAGAGTTAATAAATAGATCTTAAAAAGGAGGGGTTAAAGCATTTGGACTGTCAGTGTCCTAGAAAGAGCTGGTTACATAGATCCATTTTCCCTCTACACTATTTACCTGTAGCAAACATCCTAGCAGAAAGTGACTGCCCTCAGCACTGGGAGCAGCCTGACCTTTGTCAAGAGCAGGACAACTTTGGAAGGAACACAGGAGAGTAAAAAACATCCCAACGGAACAGGACCAGGATTTTTAGTGCTAGGATTGAAGTTCTCCCTCACTTCTCTCCACACACAACTGTTTACAAAGTGGGGTTTACAAAACGTTGGGAGTGTGGAGTTTAAAAAGCAGCACAGGCAGGACAGCTCCACAGCTGCGTTCACTGCCACAGATCTTCCGTGCGGCCGAACTTGAAGACCAGGCCTCTGTGGGGAGCAGAACCAGCGACAGGAGGTCAGAGGGCAGCACATCAAACACCTCCTGCCTTAAACACAGCAGCTTCTACTGTCTGCAAACCCAGGGCCTGGGCCTGCAGGGAAACCTACACAGAGCCCAGACTGCCATGGGCAGGCACCAGCAGGTTCTGTGATCCTACAAGGGCTCAGGTTGGAAGGGAGCTCAGAGCTCCTCTGCTCCAACCTCCCCACCATGCCCAGGGACACCTCTCAACCAGACTCAGCTGCTCAAGGTCTCATCCAGCCTGGCCCTGAACATCCCCAGGCAGGAGGCAGCCACAGCCTCCCTGGGCAGCCTGTGCCAGGCTCTCACCACCCTCCTACTGAAGAACTTCTTCCTCAGCTCCAGTCTAACCCTGCTCTGCCTAAGCTCCAAACCATTCCCCCTTGGCCTGTCTCAGACACTCTCAGCAAAAGTAACTCTGCAGCCTTCCTGCAGGATCCCTTCAGGCACTGGCAGCAGCTCTGAGGTCCCCCTGGAGCCTTCTCCAGGCTGCACACCCCCAGCTCCCTCAGCCTGTGCTCACAGCAGAGCTGCTCCAGTCCTTGGCTCATCTTTGTGGCCTCCTCTGGCCTCACTCCACAGCTCTGTGTCCTCTTTATACTGGGGACAGCAGAGCTGGAGGCAGGATTGGAGGTGAGGTCTGAGCAGAGCCAAGGGGCACAATCCCCCCTCCTGCCCTGCTGCCCACACTGCTCTGTCTGCAGCCAGCACACAGCTGCCTGCTGTGCTGCATGAGGGCACTGCTGGCTCCTGGGGAGCTGCTCAGCCACCAACACCTCCAAGTCTCTTTCTTCAGAGCTGCTCTCAACCCACTCTGCACCCAGCCTGGATCTGTGCCTGGGTCTAGACTTACAAACTCCCACAGGTGACAGCAAGTTTTGTGTTTTCTCATGAGAAAAGAACAAAGGGAGAGAGCCTTACCCAAAAAAGATGAAGGCATTCTGGAAAAACACAGCAATTCCTGGGTACACTGCTGCCTTCTCTAGCAAAAGACAAAAGCCAGCAGATTTTTCAAACTCATCCCATACCTCTGGCACTTCAGAACCCCCAAACTCCACTCTCTTAGACAACCACTTTCATTTAAATGCATTTCATTTATGATGGAGGCTTTGGGAGCAATCTGCAGGAAACTTCCATTCAGTTACTCCCCAGGTAACTGCAGCAGTTTGATGACAGCAGCACAGTTCCCAGGTGACCAGGATCTGTGTTCCTGCTGGGCTTAGGTGGACGTTTTGGAGTTCCAAGTAGAGAAATCTGCCCCAGTCACAGCAGAGTGTATGAAATGGTGTAGGGAAGCAAGGGATTAAAACTGGGTTGCCTAGAAACTGAGTTCTGAAATTCAGTAGTAATTTGTAGACTCAGAATGCTTTGGGTTGGAAGGAACCTTAAAAACCATCCAGCTCCAACCCCCTGCCATGGGCAGGGACTCCTTCTACCAGAGCAGCTTGCTTAAGGCTCCATCCCACCTGGCCTTGAACACTTCCAGCCTTGGAGCCTCCACGATTTCTCTGGGCAACCTGCTCCAGTGCCTCACCACCCTCAGGGGGAAGATCAGGTCACATTCCATGCTGCACTGTACCTTTAACAACGTAGCCTCCAAAGAGGATCCACATGGAAGCAATCAGAGACCCAAAAGCCATCATGAACCCAATGAACAGCCAGATCCGAGCACCTTGAAGGAGACAAAGGGAGGGTTTGTGCAGACCCTGCTGGCTCTCAGCACACAGCAGAGCTGTGCAGACACACAACATGTGCTCTGCTACAGCTCTTACAACTCTTCCAAGGCTTTTAGGTTCCAAACAGCTGCTACCACCGTACCTGTTTGTCCCAGGCAGCCCTCGCTGTAGCTGTCACCCCGCACCTGCCCGTTGGACACAGCATTGATCCTGTACCAGCACAAGAGGAGACAACTGAGTAAGCAAAGGCAAAGCAAGAAGTGTTTGCAAGACAACAAGAGAAGCTGCTCAGGAATCTGCCCCCAGAAAAGGCTGATGTGGGGTTTGTTAAAGAGGAACAAGGCAAAGAAGTTGGATTTTTTCCCCAAAGACTCAGACCTCTACTGCACACTGATTGATCTTTCATCATTCACATCAGAAACAGATCAGAAATACTCAAGGTATTAACTCTATTTGTGGTTCTAGGAGCAAGAAATGACACTTACATGAGGAATGCAATAGTGGCTATAACCCCACAAGCATGGTATGAGTGGTTGAAGTCTTCTACTTTAGGGTATTTCACAGCTGCATCTATGATTATCCACCAACCTGTGAAAAACTATTTAGATACACCAGGTTGAAACATGGACACAAATCTTACAACAATATGTACATCGTTGTGGCCTGCCAGTATCTGAAGGGGGCTACAGGAAAGCTGGGGAGGGACTTTTTGGGCTGTCAGGTAGCAATAGGACTGGGGGGGATGGAACAAAGCTGGAAACAGGGAGAGTCAGCCTGGATGTTAGGAAGAAGTTCTTTAGCGTGAGAGTGGTGAGAGCCTGGCAGGGGTTGCCCAGGGAGGTGGTGGAAGCCTCATTCCTGGAGGTGTTTAAGGCCAGGCTGGCTGAGGCTGTGGGCAGCCTGAGCTAGTGTGAGGTGTCCCTGCCCACGGCAGGGGGGTTGGAGCTGGCTGATCCTTGTGGTCCCTTCCAACCCTGACTCTATGATTCTACTGGAAAAAAAAAAAGTAGTATTAATACATAAAATAATTTTTAGTCTTCCAACCCAGAGACAAATGAGGCCAGAACTAGTTTCTTAATCAACTTAATGGTAGGGGTTGGAAGGGTCCTCTTAAATGCAAAGCCAGACATGTGCCTGCTCCCAGGAGTTACTACAGGGGTGGCAGCTGTGGCATTGAGGTTACCAGACGGATGCCAGCACCCAGCATAGATTTTGGGGTTTTCTCTGCTGCTGCATTGAAGGATAACCTATCTGTGTTCATCATGGCCTCAAGCTGAGGCTGGGGAGGTTTAGATTGGACATTAGGAAAAAGTTTTTCATGGAGAAGAGTGGTCAGGGACTGGAAGGAGCTGCCCAGGGAGGGGTGAGTGGTGCAGTCACCCACCGTGGATGTGTTTAAGGGTGGTTTGGATGTGATGCTCAGGGATATGGTTTAAGGTGAATCTTGCAGAGTAGGGTTCTAGGTTGGGCTTGGTGGTCCCCAGGGGCTTTGCCAGCCTGCAGAGAATCACAGAATCAGCCAGGTTGGAAGAGACCTCCAAGCTCATCCAGTCCAACCTATCCCCCAGCCCTATCTAATCAACCAGATCATGGCTCCAAGTGTCCCATCCAGGCTTGTCTTGAACACCTCCAGGGACGGCGGCTCCAGCACCTCCTTGCCTGCCTGTTTCGGTCTGACTCTGTGGCTTTGGGTTCGATTTCTGAGCTCCGCAGCTGACAGCCAAAAAGGCCCAAGAGCAGCTAAGGAAGTCGGTACCAGCACTCCTGCAGCGACGGAAGCGATCGTGTTTCGTTTCTCCCCCCAGTCAACGCACTCGGAGCACCTCAAGCTCTCAAGAAATCCTGACATTGTTCAGCCTTCTGGAGACCTGCAGGAGGAAGGGAAGGGACCTGGCGGCCAGCTCCGCACTGCGCGCAAGGCCGCTCGCAGCTGCCAGACGTTACACCTCCAAAGCCCACAGCCAAGGCGCGGGGGGGCCGCTTCCTGAGGCAGGCCCGAGCAGAGCAGCGAGCAGAGCCTCTCCACCGACACCCACCCCGAACGCACCGTCGGTCAGCGACCCCGGCCCTCAGAGAGGGGCCCCCCGCCACCCTCCCACGCCTGAGGCTGGGGACATCCGCCGCGGTTGCAGCCAGCGCCGGGAGAAGGAGAAGCTCCCCTCCCGAGCGCGTCGGTGTCCGCCCCAGGCGGGGCGCGCTGCCGGCTCCCGCCGCGCCCTCGCTTACCTGCGGGCGGCGATCGGCGGCAGCGCGTCCCGGCCGCGCGCGCAGCACCCCCAGCGCCGCCGAGCCAGCCCCGGAGCCGCGCGCACTGCGCACGCGCCGCGCTCAGCTGATCGCCACACCCACGGACCCCGCCCTGCGGCGGCCCCGCGCATGCGCCCTGGGGACGCGGCCGGTTCCCCCCAGCGGGCAGCTCTGCGCATGTGCCGCAGCGAGGGAGGGAGGGGGAGCGTGGGCGGGGGCCGGTGCGCGGCAGTACGCGGGAGCGGCCCAGGCTCTGCACATGCGCCCTGGCTGCCTGTTGCGTAACCGGAGGGGGTTTCTGGAAGGTTCTGGGCTTCCTTCAGTCGCTGCTGGGCGGCGGGCGCGGGCGGTCGTTGGGAGAGCTGCGTCCTGTCGGCGTTGGTGTCGCGGCTTGTTTGCTGGGTGGAGGAGCCTCACCGGTCGCTATGGGGGTGACTCACGAAGCGGGGCTGTCTCCTCAGGCGTCCCCACAGGAGCAGGACCCGTGCGCGGGAGGAGCGGCTGGCTGGAGCCAGTGAGTTACCGGGACACGGTGTGGGGGTACCGTGGGGGGCGGCTCCTCGGAGCCACTCGCGGAGTAGATGAAGGGCTGCGGTGCGCTTGCAAAGAGCGGTTCTTTGGGGCGGTGAGAGGCCGTTGCTGGTCTGTCGTTTAACGTGCTGGGGGGGTCGCCGTTGCGGGGTGCGGGGCACAGGTGATTCACGGTTCTGTTTCCCTTGCAGGAGTGCTCAGGCGTCTCATGGAAACCAGCCCCGGGGGTGCCCGGACGCTCCCAGCGGTAAGTGGCCGTGAGCAGCCCCGGACGCGAAATCCCCTCCCTGAGAGCTCAGCCGCTTAAGGCGAGGGTGGAGGGGACCGGGTGCGGGGCGATCGTGCGGGGGCTGCGCCCGGTGTGATCGGTGTCGGAATCGCTGCTGCCCGGGCGGTTTAACGCAGCGACGGGCTGGGGGCTGAGTTGGGATCAGGATTAATGTGTTGCTTCCTCTTAGCTGTGCCTGTAGCGCTGCTGACCTTGACCCTTGCTTAGAGGTGAAGTGAAACCTGAGCTGTAGTAGTAACAGGAGGAGTTCCTCTACAAACTCGGGTAGTAGTTGGCACCCTGGGTTGGTTTTAGCGATGTCTTAGCATATATCGAGCGGCTTGGGTTTGCAGTAAGCCCTGAGAAGCGATTCCGTGTGAGGAGAGCGGCCCTGAGCAGCCCAGGTGGTGACGTAGCTCAGGGTTTAGGTGCTGGAGAGCAGATTGCCCTTGCACAACAAACCCCAGTTACACCCTGGAGCACGGGAGCCTTCGTAGCCGTGAAATGGCTGCCACCGGAGGGACGGGACAGCCATTTAATGGCTAATGTTAACCGTAAGGAGCAGGGAGCTGCGTTTTACGCTCGTGCGGAGTGGTTTTAGTAGCAGCTTGCTCCGAACGCTGCTGGGATGTGCAGAGCCTTGTGCAGATCGTTTTTTGCTGTCGAGATCATGGAATTGGCAGGGCAGGAAAGGGGCCTCAAGGATCATCCAGCTCCAGCCTCCCCCCCGCCATAGGCACAGGGACACTTTCCACTAGATCAGGGTGCCCAGAGCCACATCCATCCTGGCCTTAAACTTAGAGGTATGAGGCTTCCACCACCTTCCTGGGCAACCTGTTCCAAGGTCTCGCTGCCCTTAGGGTGAAGCTGCTTTGTCCCTTGGGGACTGCTGATTACCTTTTTGTCTTGGAGGGAAACAGTAAAACTTCCATTCGGCTGCAGGACAAAACTTCAGCTTGTATTGATCTGCTCTAGGTGTAGCATAGAATCATCATCGTAGAATCGAGCAGGTTGGAAGAGATCTCCAAGCTCCTCCAGTCAAACCTATCACCCAGCCCTTTCCAGTCAACTAGACCATGGCACTCAGTGCCTAATACAGAGGTCCCTTCCAGCTCCTAATAGTCCATGGGTCTGTCATAATGTTTTGCTTTGCGTTGTAGATGCACAAAGTTGTGTTTAGATTGAGGATAAAATACCTTGGAAAACTTGAGAGGAAAAACCCAGCTGTTAGCTCCCTTCCACCTAAGTTGTGTGGTGTGAAGCTTTAACCTCAAACAGATCTCCCTTCAAAATTCCATGCAGGACTGCTCATGGTTTAGACTGGAGGCTTCTTTATGTCATGTAGGAGATTGACTACAGGGGAGGGAATGATGAAACTTAAACTTGTCATGTCCCAAGCATGCCAATGAACTGGACAAGCGTCCTTGGTGTGCTTAGTTACCCTGGAGCTTTTGGCCCGTGTGTCACAGTGTTTGGTGTTGCTGTTGAGCTGGATGTGAGTGATCAGCTTCCCCCTCCTCGCCCTCAACAGGAACAGAAACTGGGTACTGCCGAACAGCAGTAAAAGCAGAGCCAGCCTCGGAGAGCAGCCGCCTGGAGAAAGCGGTGGGGCGGAAAACCGAGGCCGTGACAGGCTTCATGGATGACTTAAGCCTCGACTCGCCCAAGAAGAGAGAGTCCTCGCCGCGATCCAAGCGGAGCTGTGACAGGTCCTCCACGAGGTCATCCAGCAGATCCTCCTGCAGTTCGCGCTCCAGTTCAAGCAGCTCCTCTTCAGCTTCCTCCAGGAGCTGGAGCCGCTCCAGGTCGCGGTCGCGGTCCCGGGCTCGGCGGAACGGCTGGCGGCGCTCCCGCCGATACTCGCGCTCCTACTCCCGCAGCCGCTCGCGCTCCCGCGGCTACCCGAGGTACCGGAGCCGCTACCACGCCAGGCACTACCGCAGGTACCGCCGCTCGCCTCCGCGCTACCGCTCGCGCAGCATTTGAGGAGACCGTGGAAGATCTTACTACAGAAGGTCCTACTCGAGGAGCAGGTCCCGGTCCAGAGGCCGCAGATACTACGGCTTCGGGCGAACGATCTACCGAGAGGCCTACAGGAGCTGGAGGAGCAGGTCGAGAACAAGATCTCGGAGTAGGTCACCTCTGCATTTGAGCGAGAAAGGTAAGGTTTGGGAGGGTCATTGCATGAGAACTGTTAAGAGTGAGTCCAGAGCAGGGCCACAAAGATGCTCGGAGGGTTGGAGCATCTCTGCTGTAAGGACAGACTGAGAGTTGGGGCTCTTTAGACTGGAGAAGAGAAGGCTTTGAGGAGACCGTGGAGTGGCCTTGCAGGATCTGAAGGGGACTACAGGAAAGCTGAGGAGGGACTATTGACTATTGACTATTGAAAAGGACTTGTAATGACAGGACAAGGAGAAACGGGTACTGGCAGATGGGAGATTGAAATTGGATGTTAGGAAAGAGTTGCAGTGAGGGTGGTGAGACACTGGCACATGTTGTCCAGGGAGGTTGTGGTGTCCCTGGAGGTGTTCAGGGCTAGGCTGGATGAGGCCTTGAGCAACCTGTTCTAGTGGGAGGTGTCCTTGCCTATGTTGGGGAGTTGAAACTGGATGAGCTTTGAGGTCCATTCCCACCTGAACTATTCTGTGCTTAACCTCAAAACATACATTGGTGTTTAACTGCCAGATTCTCATCTTCACTTGTGCTGTAGGAGGTAACAGCATCAGAGAGGAAGAAAATCTTTCCGTGGCCATAAAAATGGATTAAAGATTCAGTTCTGCTGAGAAAGGAGCACATTTGGTGCTTCTGCTGGTGCAGTGATAGTCAACCTGCAGGTGGTAGACCTGGGAGAGTAGATCTGTGTTAATGTAAAGAGAATGACCCATCAGAAGGACACAGCTGCTAGAATGAGTCCAGAGGAGGCCACAAAGATGATCCAAGGGCTGGAGCATCTCTGTTATGAGGGCAGGCTGAAAGTGTTCAGCTTGGAGAAGACTTCAGGAGGGCTTCAGAGCTGCCTACTGGTAGCTGAAGGGATCCTGCAGGAAGGCTGGAGAGGAACTTTTACTGAGGGTGTCTAGAGACAGGCCAAGGGAGAACGGTTTGAAGCTGAGACAGAGCAGGGCTAGACTGGAGCTGAGGAAGAAGTTCTTCAGTGTGAGGGTGGTGAGAGGCTGTGGCTGCCTCCTCCCTGGAGATGTTCAAGGCCAGGCTGGATGAGGCCTTGAGCAGCTGAGTCTGGTTGAGAGGTGTCCCTGGGCATGGTGGGGAGGTTGGAGTAGATGAGGTCTTTTCCAACATAGGCCGCTCGATGTTGGTTTAAAGCTAAGAGAATGACAATTTCCTTCCCCTTACAGACAAGAGGGAACTCCTGGAAATTGCAAAAGCTAATGCTGCCAAAGCTCTGGGAACAGATAACATTGTCTTGCCAGCAAGCTTGAAGATCCTTCCTGCTTCCAAAGAGACGAAAACTGAAAAGCCAGAGCAGGAAGATGCTGGCGACTCAGCTGAGGTAAGTATGGGCTGGAGTATTCTCAGTGCAAAGGTAAACAAACACCTCTTAAACCTTGTTGTCTGCATGGATGTGTTCTAGTTCTTACTTGTGGACTTTATGAATTCAAACCCTTGAACAAAAAGTTGAACTTGACCAGAATGCTAAAAGCTACTCTAGAAACCACTGCAGCCTTGGAGCTGGCAGCACTGTGGACTCCCAGAGGTGGTCGATCCCCTGAGTCCATGCAAACTTACAGTCAGTGCCAGCTTGAGGAGGAGAGGTGAATGTAGCTTGCATTGAGTTGTTCTCCTCTTAGAATGTTGCCCATTAGAGTAGTTTGATCTCTGCCTTAAACCAAAGAGTTTCCTAGCAGAGCCTAGTGAATAGTGATGGTTTTTGGTGGTGTTTTTTTTTCTAAGGTGAAATCTTTCTACTCTTTTTAACTGTTAAAAGCTTTTCATGTGCAACAAACTGTTTCCCAGAAGTTAACATTCCCAAGCACACAATGCATTTTACATACTTTATTTCTGTCTTATAGAAATCATGACTATGGTTCCAGACATGATGAAGAAAATCTGGTGGTAATTAAGGGACACTGTGGGTGATAGCTGCTGTGCAGTTAAGGGAGGGAGAAACTGGAGCAGCTTGAAAGTGAATTTGCCTTTCTTTTTTTGAGTTTGGTTCTGTTGTGTCAGCCTGATTTGGTGGTAAATACAAACCTGCAGTAACTCTGATCAGATGCAAGTAAATTTACTGAGGGTTGTAGCCACTTGGCCCAGGCATCCCTTTCATAATATATGCAATATATTCCAGATGTTGAGAGAGTACAGAAGAAGAGGCCTGCATCACTTGCAGATAAGTTAACTGTCATTATCCAAAGCTCTGCAGGATGGCTGTGCAGAACTCCATGCCACCTGCTCTACCCTGGCTACCATTGCTGCCAATTGAGTGCTCTGTAACTGGGGCCTGGCATCAGGTCACCTCTTGACTTGGCACCAGCACATTGATAAAAGTACCAAACGCTTTTCAGAGCAAGTTCAGCATTGATCTCTTTGTGTATTTGCAGTAGCTTACAGCTACTTCACATGTAAATACCTGAAAGAGCTCTGCCAGACTGTTCATGCTCTGGTAACTGCCTCACACAGGGTGACCTGTCCCTGCTCTTAAGCTCTCTGTGCTCTTCTCTAGCAGTCCAGAAGACCTGAAGAAGACACGGCCAAGAGTGGGATGGAGAGAGCAGCCATACAGAGGAGCATTTCTTTCAGCCCTAATGTAAGTGTGACTTCCCCAGGTGGCAGTCCAGCACTTCACTCCTCTTGGGCATGTTCCCCAGCGTCAGTTGCCACATGTAAGATGTTAAGAACAGTACCAGCTGACATCAGTGGTTTACAGTGAGGGTGATGAGACACTGGCACAGGTTGAGGGTGGTGAGACACTGGCACAGGTTGCCCAGGGAGGTTGTGAGGCACAGAAGCACCAAATGTGATCTTTGGTCACATTTGGTGCTTCTGTGCTTCACAACCTCCCTGGAATTGTTCAGGACCAGGTTGGATGAGGCCTTGAGTGACCTCTTCTAGTAGTGGGAGGTATCCCTGCCTGTGCAGGGGGTTGGAACTGGCTGAGCTTTGAGGTCCCTTCCAACTTAAACCATTCTGTGATTGTATTCTAGGCAGGTGCTTCAGCAGCAGAGCACTGTAAAGCCCCAGAGCAGTGTGTTCATTTCCCAGCATCTCACAATGTTGCACATCTGTGCTGTGGAGTGAGCAGTGTGAGCAAATTCTCACTAGAGCTGAGCTTGCTTCAAGTTCTACGTTTGGATGTATTTTAATAACACAGACCTGAGGAAAAAGCAACTTCCCCTGAATCCTGTGGCAGTTAACTGGGTCAAAGTTGTGTAACTAGCAGAGACAACCCCCTTGAGCTGACAGGGTTGGGTCCATTCCTTCTCTTGCCTGCCTCGTTAAAAGATGCTCTTTTCTCTTTGCAGAACACAATGGCAAAGCCAGTGCTGCAGAAACCAGTGCTGCAGAAACCAGCCAGCAGTGTTGTTAAAGAGCCAGCAGTTCCTGTGGCCAAAGAAGAAGACAGGAAGGGGGGAAGTCCTTATGGGCAGTGGGTTCCTGTCAAGAAGGAGGAGAAGAAAACCTTTCTAAACTTCTCACCTAAAAGTGCACCCTTCAGGGCACGTTAGCCTGTGTGTCCCTGTCTGACTGCAGCCTTCTGCAGCCTTCAGTAGTGAGATCTGAACTTTGCTGGTCAGGTTGAAGACACTTTTCCTTTTTGTTAATACTGAGTATTTATTTTGAGATGTTAATTTTGGAGTCTTAGGTTTCTCTTTCAGATCTAGAGCACAGTGATCCGAGAAGCCCCAGCTGGGAATCTTGTGTATATTTGTAAATATTTTGTATTGCTTTAATGGACTAGAACCTGCAGGTGGGTAACCTTTTCTAAACAATAGTTGAGTAGCTCTTTTGGACATGGACATTGTGTGACTGTTTACTTCCAGTCAATAAACTTTAGTTTTGCACTGGCTTCTCAATGTCTCGAGTGTTAGACCTGTGTTGGGTGAGTTGTCGGCAGTGGTTATCTGCAGGTTTAGCTTTCTTAGGTTATTTTGGCAGTTTGGAAGTGGATTTTGACTCTGGGATGATTGTGTCCAGGTTGTGTTGAGGTCAGAGCCTCCAGAGTGCCTTCCCTGGAAGTGCCCCTCTGGAAATGGAGCCTGTGATGGCACCGCTGCCGCTGCTGTTGGCAGCCTTGTGCCTCAGCTCTTGCAACAGCTGAACTCAAGCTGTTCTGATGGAGGTTGCTGTAGAAGCTCACTCTGTAGGGCAGGGAGGAGGCTTTAGCTGCTCAAAGTGGCTGAAGTTCAGCACTAACTACTCTGGGCTCTGTGGCTCACCCAGAAAGGTCAGGGGTGGTTGTATGGGTTTGGGCAGCAGTTGGTTCAACTCCTTTTGTAAAATGAATCACTAAAATAAACTGACCTTGACTGCAAGTCTGGAAGCTTCTTTGAAGAGATCAACTGCCACCATGAGCCTGGCACTGTACTGGGGGGGGGTTATGCCAATGAGCTAATCACTCATTAAGGTTGAAAAGGATCTTTGAAGTCTAGTCCAACCCTAACCCAGCTACCAGGACCACTGAAGTAAGTCTTGAAGCACCACATTTATATGTTCCTATAGCACATCCAGGGATGATGACTTTACCACCTCCTCTACCTCCCTGGACAGCCTGTTCCAAATAACCTACACTGACTCTGCACAGCCTAGGCCCATGGTTAAACCTGTCCCTCTTGCTGCTGCCGTGCTGGTGGCTACAGCTGCTGCTCCCGGGGAACACAGACTGGGCACATGGCAGAGCTGGGGCAGCTCTTCTCACACTTAATGCTCAAGCATTAAGTCACCTAAAGCAGTGCTTCCAGGGACCTGAGTGGTCCTCACCTACTGCAGAATGAAGACAAAGCTTTATTCTAATAGTTTATTGAGACAAAATGGCTGAAGCTGGTGCCTCATGCAAGCTCTGTACAAAAAGCAAATGACTTCTGCTAATGAAATGACTTAATGAGCTCTGCCAGGTGATAGAAGTCAGAGCTGCCTGCAAACCCTCTCTGCCAAGCTCTAAGAGAGCTGTCCAGGTGCCCTGCTGGTGGTGGCAGCTCAGACAGCTGTTCCTCTCTCCAGGTTCTGCTTGATCTCAGCCGTGTACTTGCCGTAGAACCTCTCAGCCTTCTTGTTGAACTTGGCGTTCCTCTCGTTGATGTAGTCGATGTCAGCATCGTCGTTGTATGGCCGCCGCCGGCTGTACTTCTCCCGCTTCTCAATCCTGCAACACGGGTGGCAGAGGGTAAAGAGCTGCTGCCAGGGGCCCTGCCCCGGGCTGCTTTGCTTTATCTTGGCCTTCACTTACTGTTTCTCCAGATCTGCTACCATTCTGTCAATCCCTTCCTTAGATGGGACGTGGGTGCCATGGAGAAGGCTGTCAGAGGTGGGGTAAAGAGCTTCACCGCTAGGCAGAAGAGACAGGCAGTGATTACACAGCAGTGCTGATGGCTTCGAGACCTCCCTGCTCCAGTCTAACCCTTCAAGGCAGTTAGAGAATCACAGAACTTTAGAGGTTGGAAGGGACCTCCAGAGATCACTGAGTCCAACCTCTGCCAAGGCAGAATCACCCAAGGGTAGTTCACACAGGAATGCATCCAGGTGGGTTTTGAAGGAGAGACCTTTAAGATCAATCCAGCACTGCCAGGTCACCACTAAACCATGTCCCTCAGCACCACATCTCCATAGCTTTGAAACCCTTCCAGGGATGGGGACTCCAGCACTGCCCTGGGTGGAGACACTAAGGCAGCTGGGCAGGTTGTCAGGATTGTGTTACAAAACAAATTGATCTTACAGCGTAAATAAGGACATGAAGGTGCTGAAAGGGTTAGCTGAAGTCTTCTGTGTTTGCTAACCATACAGAAAGAGCACAGAGGGTGTCAGACACTGAAATCAAACTCACTACTGCTCTTTGAGTCTCTCGTACTGCTCCAGGTCAGGTTTGATCTGTCGAGTCAGCCTCTGGTACTGGCGCAGCTGAGCGGCTGCGTAGTCTGAGTGGGAACAAAACAGAAGTGGTGCCAAGGTAAAAGCTTATCTCCTGGTTCAGTTTGTGGCTGAAACACTGATAAAGCCACTCACTGCCACACAGGCAGCTAAGCCATTACCTGAGAAGCCTAAGTCTGGATTTTTCCTCTTCTTTTTCCTCTCCCACCTCTCGGCATCCTCAGCGCTGATCTCCAGCAGCTTAACTCGCTCATAGTCTTCTCCTCTGGCTGCACATTCCTAACACAGCACACAGAGCACTTCCAATACTCACAATGTGCCAAACATCAAATTTGTAACGACCTAGACCAGTCCTGACACCCTCTAGTGCAGGGCAGTAATTCAGATAAAGAGGAGCCCAATTAGGAGATGGCTTTTGGGGGGGGCAATGTCTGTCTAAGCTGCCACACCTGCCTGGCCACCCTGCAGGCACTGGGGCAGCAGCTCAGCAGGGCTGTGCCAGGCTGCAGCTGTGTCTTTACCTTTTTCTTTTCCTCCACCTTCAGCTCCCACTCCAGACGAGCCTTTTTGGCCTCCCAGTTCGCAGGCAATTTAAGTCTTTTATCCTCTTCCACTACTTCTTGGTGATTCAGTTTGCGAGCCTCGTTCTAAGCACAAAATGGTTTGTTGAACGCGGCCACAGAACCGGGAAGAATGGAGCCCCCGGGGACTGTCCCGGGAGAGGGGACCAGGCCGCTGCGTAAAACGCTGCGTCCTGCAGAGGAGTAAAGGACTCATCCCCCCGGGTGCCGGGCACGGGTGAGACCGGACCGGGACCGCAGCTGCGATGGAGCAGGGACCTGCGGAACCTCCCACGGCAGCCTCGGGCAGCGGCCGGCCTGAGCTGGGCCGGGCCTGGCAGGAACCGGTTCCACCCCGCTCGCCGCCACCGCCGCCGCCACCGCCACGTACCCGCAACAAATGGAGCTCACGGAACTTGCGCAGCCGCTCCTCCCGCTTCTGCTCCGCCGCCGCCGCCGCCGTGCCAGGCTTCGCCTCATCCTCCGAGCCCGAGGAGGCCTGAAACAACCCACACTCAGCCACCGGCGCTGGGAAGGAGTCGGGAAACCCTCCCCTTCTTCCCCGCTCGCCGCCTCACCCCGCCGTCGGGATCGGGAGTGCCCAAACTGCCCAACGACGACACCGCCGCGGCCGCCATGGCGGACGATGAACGCTTCCGGCCCCACGCACGCCCTTCCGGGGCCTGGCTGCTGCGCGGAGGCGCCCCCCAGTGGGGCGGAGGTCTGGCTGCATTCCCTTCCCCACGGCGGGAGGCGGCGGCGGCTGCGGGGCCGCGGGATGGGGCTCAGGCTCCCTGCGGCCATTGCTGCAGTCCTCGGTCCTGCTCCTCGTCTCGACGCCTGCCGAGCTGATCCGCCTGGATCTGGAGATGCTTCAAGCTCTGCCCCGCGCTACCGCCTGGGAGCCAGGCTTGCTGCAACGGCTTCCCGCTCGTCGCCCGCGTCCCGCTGCCTGGTGTCACACCGAGCCCGAGCAGTCGTCAGCACCGGGCTCGGTGTCACAGAGAGCTGACTTCAGTCGGCACCGGCCTCGGGTACTGTCGCGATCCGGCGTCCTGGCGTCAGTGTCCTACACGAATGGTTTGGGCTTCAGGGGCTGATCAGACTCCGCTGTGCCCGGAGGCAGACCGAGGGCTTTGGTGCTGCTGCAGCGGCCGGCAGCTGCCAGCCTCACGACGCCACAGTTGGGTGTGTTCTAAGGGCTTCTTGGTGATGTTGGGCCATGCACATACAAACCATAGACTCAGAGCATTGTTTTGGCTGAAAACACCTCTAAGACCATCAGCCCAGCGCCACCGTGGCCACCAAACCACGTCCCCAAGCGCCATGGCCACAGGTTTCTTGAACACCTCCAGGGATGGGGACTCCACCACCCCCCTGGGCAGCCTGTGCCAGTGCCTGGCCACTCTTGCAGCAGAGAAATCGTTCCTAAACCCTCCCTGGCACCATTCCAGGGCATTTGCAGTCCCGGCACAGCTGTGTACCTGTGTGCAATGTCTTTGTATCTGTGCAATAAGGACAGAAGGGTTCACAACTTGTGTCTTCTCTTTGGAGAAAAAGCTCCAGCAGGTTAGAGCTGCTGCTGGTCGAGGGTGGCTTTTGACCGGACCTTGTCAGCTGCGGCTCCTGACTTTCCAGCAGAGGGAAACACAGCACAAGGGATGAGAGGTTGTGGCGCTGGCAAGCAGCCCTGGCAAAGACAAACTATCTCTGGTCTCTTTTAACTTCGCTTTCTTCTGCTGCCAAACTCTGATGCATGCTGAGTGATTAAAAATATCAAACACAGCATTACCCAGCGAGGAGTCAAGTCAGAGGACACAAAGAAAGACAGAAGAAACCTAACCCAGTGAAGGCAGCACTGGGATGAAGAATGGGAGGCAGAAGGTTTGCTCCAGCCCTGGTGACAGCATCTCAAGAGCAGAGAGGAGGTTGTCCCGGTGTGGTCTGGGTTTGGGGTATCCCCCCCCTCACTTGGGAGCAGGGAGAGATGCTCCCTTGGCTCTCAGATGCGTTAAACACTGCACCAGCTGTGCCCCTCTGCAGCTCACACCTGCAGTCCCTCCACCAGCCCTTTACTTTCTGGAGCCTCCAGGCAATCTCCTGTGACACCTGAGCATGAGGCTGCTCCGAGCCTCCAAACACCAGCCAAGAGTGAGCGGGGGAGAGCAGCAGGGAAGGAGGGTGGGTTCTGTGCCCTGGGCAGAGGCTGTGCCAGGTGTCAGCTCTGCTCCATGACATGGAGATGGGCACAGCTCAGCTGCAGGGTGGAACCACCAGCCCCTTGTGCCCTCACTGCCCTTTTATGCCCTCAGAAGCTGGGAGGGTTTCTGGGTTTGTGCAGTGCCTTGGCCCAGCTCAGTGGAGCCTCTTTGCCCTTCTTGCTGCTCTAATGCAGTTAGAGAATAAGCCCAGGAGGTTTCCCTGCTTTCTGTGGGTCTGCTTCTGGGTCTGATGCCAGCTCGGGAAGCTCCTGGTGCAGGTGCCCCGAGCCTGCCTGGCTCAGTGGTCCAGCTGCAAATCCCAAGCTGGCCTGAAAGGGCAGGAAACTCGCCCAGAGCTGCCCTGTGCCGGGGAGCAGAGCCTGGCGCTGCGTGGGCTGAGGGCGAGCACAGGCAGAGCTGCTCTTTGCTGTCACTTACAGTTAGCTTATTTTTAGATTAAAAACTGTTTGTATTTCTCATGCACACAGAATTGGCACTGCCTGCCCGGGTCGGAGCTGGCTCCATTGTCTTCTCCAGTTCTGCCTCCCCTGCAGTGCTGAAATGAAAAATTCCAGTTACATATTGTACAGGGGCTGGGAGCTCGGAGGAACTGACTCATCTCGGTTATATTTGTCCCTTTCAAAGGGGAAGATCCTGCTCGAGGAGGGGGAGCAGCAGTTTATCTCCCCTCTCCCACCCCCTGCAGCAAACGTGAGGCTTTTATCAGGAGCCTGCAGGGTGTGTGGCTGAGGGTCGCTGCGAAGCCACCAGGCTGCCCCTGTGGCCTGAGGCTCCTGGGGCTGCTCAGGCAGTTGGGGCAGAGGGAGAGGAGGAGGTTGTGTCACTTCTCAGAATTATGATTGTGGCTGCAGCCTGACAGAGGCCACAGCATGACAGAGGCCACACTGTGCTCCCCAGGACGGGAGCCAAGCCCCCCACAGGTAGCGAGCCCCAACCCTGGGGACATTTCCCACTCATGAAAGGGAGTGGATGGGGAGGACAGCCTCAAGCTGGGGCTGAAGTGAGGTGCTGCTGTGCACCCAGCTTGCTCTGCACTGGTGGCACTTAAAGAGAGTACCCAGAGCAGCAGTGCAGCCAGCCCCTTGCCATGGGCTGGGGCATCCAGCAGCATCTCTCCCCGAAATCCTGCCCTCGGTGTCTCTCTGCAGCCTCCACCCTCTACCCTCTGGGGCAGATCTGCTGCAAGCTCCCAGCCTGGGGGCTTGAGCTGGGGATGCAGCACTGTGACACCAAATGTGGATGTGCAGTGCCATGGTTTGGGTGTGCAATGTCCTGGTTTAGGTGGCAATGCCATGGTTTGGGTGTTCAATGCCGTGGTTTGGGTGGCAGTGCCATGGTCTGGGTGTGCAATGCTATGCTTTAGGTGTTCAATGCCATGGTTTGGGTGGCAGTGCCATGGTTTAGGTGTTCAATGCCATGGTTTAGGTGTGCAGTGCCATGGTTTGGGTGTTCAATGCCATGGTTTAGGTGTGCAGTGCCATGGTTTAGGTGTTCAGTGCCATGTTTTGGGTGTGCAATGCCATGCTTTAGGTGTTCAATGCCATGGTTTGGGTGTGCAGTGCCATGGTTTGGGTGTGCAATGCCATGCTTTAGGTATGCAGTGCCACAAGCCAGCCCTGCAGTGCCACAGCTCGCAGCTCCTGTGCGGCGGGCCGGGGGTGCAGCACCTCGGCTCCTTGCACCGGGCGCGGCGGAGGGCAGAGGATGCTCCGCAGCGCCCGAGGCCAGCAGCTCCTCTCCTCCCCGCGGTCCCACACGGGAGCTCGCCACGTGTCACATCCGACCTGCCACATGGGGCCCGTTGCGTGCCAGGAGGGAGCCGGCAGCGTGCCGGGGGCTGCGTTAAGGCCCCCGCAGGCGCTGGCGTGAGCGCAGCTCCCGGCCCCGGCGCGGCAGCTGCGGGAGCCGCTTCCACTTCCTGCCCGTCCTGCCTGCGCCGCCGCTCCGAGCTGCTCAACAGCTGCCGCGCTCCATCCTGTTCGTGATGAAAGGTGCTTTAGGAGCGGAAGAAAGTTGTGATGATCGAGAGAAATCGTCTACAGGCAGGGCTGCAGCCGGGGCCAGCCTGCACTCATCCTGGTCCCAGACCCTTGGGCTGGGGGGTGGGGGTGGTTGGGGAGGGGGAGGTAGCTGCTGGACATTCGTGGGGGACTCTTTCCCACCTCTGATTCGAAGGGAGATCACAGGAGCGAGCATGGGTGGCACACATGGGGTTGGTTTGCCATGCTCCCGCTGGGCTGGCGGCTGCAGTGCCATCCCAGTGCCGTGCCAACATCCGGGGATCTCAGATCCGTGCCCAAATCTCCTTTGGATGCTCCCAGGGTGAAAACTGGGAGCAGGAAAAGAGGCAGCACTTCAGATGCCCATGCAGCAGGATGCCCTGGGGCTGGGACCAGTGAGGTGCTGGGACTGGCCATGCTGGGAAGCCCTTTGCAAGCAGAATCACAGAATTAAGCAGGTTGGAAAAGACCTCTGGGATCATCCAGTCCAACCTAGCACCTAACACCTCCTAATTAATTAACCCCTGGCTCTAAGTGCCTCATGCAGCCTCCTCTTAAACCCCTCCAGCCACGGCCACTCCACCACCTCCCTGGGCAGCCCATTCCAATGCCAATCACGCTCTCTGCCAACAACTTCCTCCTAACATCCAGCCTAGACCTGCCCTGGCACAGCTTGAGGCTGTGTCCCCTTCTTCTGTCCCTGGCTGCCTGGCAGCAGAGCCCAACCCCAGCTGGCTACAGCCTCCCTGCAGGGAGCTGCAGACAGCAATGAGCTCTGCCCTGAGCCTCCTCTTCTGCAGGCTGCACACCCCCAGCTCCCTCTCTCCCTCTCTGCAGGTTGCTGGTTTGGGTAAGAGAGAAAAAAAAAAGAGCTGAGACTTGTGTAGGACCAAACCAAAGTTGCTGATCCAGCAGGATGGGCTGCACTGGGAGATGAGGGAGAGAATATTTACTTATTGGAGCAGACCTAATGCCCTGGAGGGGAGTGAGCAGCCAGGGAGAGGTATGGAGAGAGGGGAAACGTGAAGATGGGGTAGAAGAGGGGCAGGTTTGCTCTCAGTCCTGTTCTCCTTTCAATCACAAGCTACTGCTCATGTCCTGTTGGGTTGCAATGATAATCTTTCAGCTCAGACACATAATCATTGGGCTGGGCAGCCAGAAGCACCTGGGTAATGTGCTTAACAGAAATTAACCTGGTTACACTCCTGCTCTCTTGAAAATGAGAAAGTGCTGATGGTCAAAATCAATTCCTCCCCAGCCAAATTACTGCAGGGCTGGCTTAGGGTTTCAGCTAAATGCTCAGCCCTCAACCAGCGAGCCTGATTGTATTGAATTAGGCTCCTGATCAGATAGTTCAGATGATGGCAAGGGTTTGTCTTTAGTGCTGCCAGCCAGAGGGTGAGCAGGATGGAAAATCCTCCCTGCTCCCCCCCTGGAACAGCACAGAGGGTCCTGATGGGTGATCCTGGTGCCAGGGATGTGGGAAAGCTTTGCCCAAGCTTTCCCTGCCCATGTGTCCCATGTCCGTGTGGTAGCTTGAGTTGGGAGGCTGAGGGAACTGGGGCTGGTTGTTTGGTGTGGAAAAGAGGAGCTTCAGGGGAGACCTTTTGGCTCTCCTTGAAATGAGGTTGGAGCCAGGTGGGGATTGGTCTCATCTCCCTAGTGACAAGAGGTAAGATGAGAGGAAGTGGCCTCAAGTGGCAGCAGGAGAGATTTAGGTTGGGCATTAGAAGAAACTTCTTTGCTGAAAGGGTTCTCAAAGCCTGGCACAGGCTGCCCAGGGAGGTGACTGAATCCCCATCCCGGGAGGTGTTTAAGAGGCAGAGCTGTGGTGCTGAGGGCCATGGCTTAGCCCCAGCCTGGGCAGAGTCAGAGAATGGTTGGACTGGATGAGCTTAAAAGGCTTTTGCCAACCCAAACGATCCTGTGATGGGCTGGGGGGTGTGGGGTGGGATGGTTTGGGGTCCACTGCCCTAAGGGCCGACAAACCACAGCCCTGCTGGGGTGGGTGATGGTGGTGATGTTTCTCTTGGAGCCCCAAGTGCCTGGAGGGCAGCTCTCCGCAGCGCTGCCCAAGCCCTGCCCGCTCGCAGCTCTCCGCAGCGCTGCCCAAGCCCTGCCCGCTCGCAGCTCTCCGCAGCGCTGCCCAAGCCCTGCCCGCTCGCAGCTCTCCGCAGCGCTGCCCAAGCCCTGCCCGCTCGCAGCTCTCCGCAGCGCTGCCCAAGCCCTGCCCGCTCGCAGCTCTCCGCAGCGCTGCCCAAGCCCTGCCCGCTCGCAGCTCTCCGCAGCGCTGCCCAAGCCCTGCCCGCTCGCAGCTCTCCGCAGCGCTGCCCAAGCCCTGCCCGCTCGCAGCTCTCCGCAGCGCTGCCCAAGCCCTGCCCGCTCGCAGCTCTCCGCAGCGCTGCCCAAGCCCTGCCCGCTCGCAGCTCTCCCCATAAAAGCCGGAACCTCGCCGAGTTTCCTGGAGGAGAGCAGCTCAGCCACTAACCACGGCTGCCAAACGAGGCAGGTTTGCAGGATACAGCGCAGAAGGGCGCTGCGGGAGAGCAGCCCCAGGTGCTCTGCCTCTGCTTTCTCCCCCCCCCGCCACATCCTGGCTGAGAACTGACCCTGCCAATGTGCCACCCACCAGCGCGGCTACCCCAGTGCCGTGGCACAACACCACACTGGGATGTGCCAGGACCCTGCGGGATGGGCATGATTTGGAGGCTCCCAAAACCCGGCAGCGGCAGGGATTGACTGCAGGAGCAGACCCTTCCCCGGGGGAGTGTGAGGAGTGGCAATTAATTAGCTGCCAATACGAGGGGAGGATGGGATTGCAGTTCTGCAGTTGGGATTAGGGAGAAGGAGGTGGGAGGGTGAGTGGCATCCCCTCGGTCCTCCTCAATCCATACTCCTCATCCCATTTTGGAATGGGCTGCCCAGGGAGGTGGTGGAGTGGCCGTCCCCGGAGGTGCTCAGGAATGGCCTGGGTGGGACACTTGATGAGGTCTGGTCGATTGGCCAGGGCTGGGTGAGAGGTTGGGCTGGAGGAGCTTGGAGCTCTCTTCCAACCTGCTTGATTCTGTGGTTCTCTGACTGTGATGCTGCCAGGTTGTCCCACGATGGGTTTTGACCAGATCCTTAGGGAAAAAGGATTTGCAGCACCAAGGAGCTTCGCAGCCAGTCTGGGACAAGGGACCAGTGCCTGTGGTGCTTTGTGGTTCTGCCTGCTCAGGAGCTTTGTGGGCAAGTCCTGTGTGACCTTCCTTGGGTGGAGCTGTCTTGGCAGGGGGTCTGGCACTGCAGGGATGGAGCTCTCCCAGTCTGCCCAGGGCTCTGTGACCCCCCCAGTGACCCCCAGCCTGGAAGCACACTGCAGCCATCACTAAAGACTAAAGAGCAGCCAGTGCTGGTGAGCAGTGGGCACCTCACCCNATTTGGAGGCTCCCAAAACCCGGCAGCGGCAGGGATTGACTGCAGGAGCAGACCCTTCCCCGGGGGAGTGTGAGGAGTGGCAATTAATTAGCTGCCAATACGAGGGGAGGATGGGATTGCAGTTCTGCAGTTGGGATTAGGGAGAAGGAGGTGGGAGGGTGAGTGGCATCCCCTCGGTCCTCCTCAATCCATACTCCTCATCCCATTTTGGAATGGGCTGCCCAGGGAGGTGGTGGAGTGGCCGTCCCCGGGGGTGCTCAGGAATGGCCTGGGTGGGACACTTGATGAGGTCTGGTCGATTGGCCAGGGCTGGGTGAGAGGTTGGGCTGGAGGAGCTTGGAGCTCTCTTCCAACCTGCTTGATTCTGTGGTTCTCTGACTGTGATGCTGCCAGGTTGTCCCACGATGGGTTTTGACCAGATCCTTAGGGAAAAAGGATTTGCAGCACCAAGGAGCTTCGCAGCCAGTCTGGGACAAGGGACCAGTGCCTGTGGTGCTTTGTGGTTCTGCCTGCTCAGGAGCTTTGTGGGCAAGTCCTGTGTGACCTTCCTTGGGTGGAGCTGTCTTGGCAGGGGGTCTGGCACTGCAGGGATGGAGCTCTCCCAGTCTGCCCAGGGCTCTGTGACCCCCCCAGTGACCCCCAGCCTGGAAGCACACTGCAGCCATCACTAAAGACTAAAGAGCAGCCAGTGCTGGTGAGCAGTGGGCACCTCACCCAGGGCAAGCAGTGCTGGTGAGCAGTGGGCACCTCACCCGGGGCAGACAGTGCTGGTGAGCAGTGGGCACCTCACCCAGGGCAGACAATGCTGCTGAGCAGTGGGCACCTCACCCCCAAGCTGTGCTTCACTGGCAATGCTGGGGGGAGGATGGGCAGGGCCCACAGTGCTCCCACAGCAACTTGGGTGCAGAGAGACCCTCCCCAAGCCCTGCAGCTCCCAACCCCCTCCTCAGCCTCCCTCTCTCTGCACAGAGCCACGCTGGGAAGCTGTCGTTTCCCTTCTCCACACCTGGACGTGGGAACCCCCCACGCTGTTCAAAGCCAGCCAGGGGAGGAAGCCGTCCACTTCCCTGACTGTGGGGAGCCCCTGGGCTCCTGCTCCCCCCATGCCCTGCAAAGCTGCAGGATTTGGGTTCACAGGGGCTGGATTAAAAAAAAAAAAGATGAGAGAGACAGAGGAGGTGAGTGGAAGAAATTTGGAGGGGTGCAAATCTGAGCTGCCCACCCCCAGGGGCTGCTCCCCAGCTGGGCTCATGTCTCACACCGTATCAAAGCCCTGCTGGGTGGGGTGAGTTGGTTTGGGTTGGGTTTTTTTGTGGTTGCAGAGACAGATTCTGCTGGGTGTAAACAGGTGCAGCTCCTTGAGTTTCTTCTGAGGCCTGATTTTGGCCCCTAAAGTGTTAAGTGAGTGCTAAGCCCTATAAAATTGCCCTTTCAGCTACTATTCCTGCACAAAAGGCTCTCGGTGACAAGATATGCCAAAGCCATCTGATGAAGTAATAGGTCTGCTCTCATTGGTGACATTTATTATTACCAGGGTAAAAGGGGGGGGGGGGAAACCCATAAAAATAATAATAATAATAAAAAACCCCACCCCAAGCCAGGCAGCAAGAAAGAACTCTTAATTGAAGGACTATTGTGCTGTGGTAACTGCTATTAAATTAATCTGCTGCATTCCTTTCCACCCACACACTTTAAAACTTCCTGGTTATAATTAGAACCATTTAAAACCAATTTGACACTCCTGGGATGATGCAGTTCAGCTGCTTAATATGGTGAAGCTTTGGTGAAAGGAGCAGAGAGGGGCTGTGAGCAAGCTGGGTTTGCTCAGCCCTTGCAGAGGATCAAACCCAGGAGTTGGAGCTGGTGCATGAGGATGTTGGGTCCCACGGGGAGATGCAAGCTCAGGTCTGTTCCCTTTCCAGTGCTGTTAAATCCCCTTCCCTGAGCTGTGGTCTGCTGGTGGCCCAATGGGAAAGGGTCTTGGGAGAGCTGCCCTGAGCATCCTTTTGCCTGGGGGTGTCCCTGGGTGCTGGGAGGGCTCAGTGGTGCTGCTTACAGAATTGGTTCAGCTGGAAAAGACCTTTCGGATCCTTAAGTCCAACCATTGACCAAAGACCACCATGGCTCTGTCCCCAAGTGCCATACCTCTGCACCCTTCCCAGTGAAGGCCACGTAGACATGGCACCTCAGGGCATGGTTTAGTGGCTATGGTGGTGTTGGGCTGATGATTTGACTTGATGATCCTAGAGGTCTTTTCCAACCTTAAAGATTCTATGACAGACCATGAGAGTGGTGAGAGCCTGGAATGGGTTACCCAGGGAGGTGGTTGAGGTCCTGTCCCTGGAGGTGTTTAAGGCCAGGCTGGATGAGGCTGTGGGCAGCCTGAACTTGGGTAGGGTGTCCCTGCTCATGGCAGGGGGGCTGGAACTGGCTGATCCTTGTGGTCCCTTCCAACCCTGACTGATTCTGTGGTTCTATGATTCTATGAAATGCTTCCCCTTGTTTTGAGAGGCAACCTTGAGCTGTTGTTCCTCCATTGTGCAAGGTGATAAATGCACCAAATGCTCCAAACCAAAGCTTCTTCTCTTAGGAAGTTCTTCACAGTGAGGGTGGTGAGACACTGGCACAGGTTGCCCAGGGAGGTTGTGAAGCACAGAAGTACTGAATGTGATCAAAGGGCTGTGCTCCAGGCCCCTCCCCAGCCTTGCTGCCCTTCTCCAAACACCTTCCAGCACCTCAACATCTCTCTGCAATTCAGGAGCCCAGAACTGGACACAGCACTCCAGGTGTGTCCTGAGCAGTGCAGAGCACAGGGGCAGAAGAACCTCCCTTGTCCTGCTGCCCACACTGCTCCTGAGCCAGCCCAGGATGCCATTGGCTCTGCTGCCCACCTGGGCACTGCTGCCTCATCTTCAGCTCCTCTCTCCCAGCACCCCCAGCTCCCTCTCTGCCTGGCTGCCACTCTGTCCCCAGCCTGTAGCACTGCTTGGGGTTGTTGTGGCCAAAGTGTGGAACCCTGCACTTGGACTTGTTAAAGAGGGAGATTCAGACTGGAGAGAAGGGAGAAATTGTTTACAGTGATGTAAACCTGCCCCCAGGTAGCCCAGAGAGGTGGGAGCTGCCCCATCCCTGGAGCCATCCCAGGTCAGGTTGTCTGGGGCTGTCCCTGCTGACTGTGAGGTGTTGGACTGGATGAGCCTTACAGGTCCCTTCCCACCCAGTCGATGGTTCTGTGGTTCTAACTGCAGGACCAAAAGGTGACTTTTTGGTAACTCAGAGGTGTGCCAATGCCATCCATGTCCCTCTGCCCCAACGCTGCCAGCCTCAAAGCCTCAATCAGGGTTTGGAAACCCTCAGAGGGTGCTAGTGCAGGGCTGGAGCTGCGAAGCCCTCGGGGAGTGAGGGAGCTGGCGTGAAGCTGCTCACTGGCAGAACAAACAGAGAAACCACCAGGTCTGGCTGAGCGCTGGAGCCCAGCCCTGGCGGGTGTCACTTCTGCAAAGCTGTTCCTGCTCGGTGCCTTTATCTGTCATTCTCGTAACCACCTGGGGGGCATTGCGATGCTATCTGCAGCGCCGCGCTCGGCTCTCCGGCGCATCCCCGACCACCTCAAGGCCAAGGCAGTTCCTCTAACCGGCCCTGGAAGATCCCCTTAGTCACGGTATCGCTGCTGTCACCTTCTGTTTCCTTCTCCATTTGGCTTTCAGTTTTGTGACATGTGTTAGCCAGGACTCGTGCCGGATCCAGCCCCGGCCCCGCAGCTTCCTCAGCCGCCGCTGGGACCGTTTCCTCCCGCGCCCACCTTGCGCCCGGCCACGCAGCGGCCAGGGGGCTCCTGGCTTCGGCCCCTCTCTTCTGGGGGGAGAAGGTGCTGCTTTGTGCCCTCCACCCGCCCCCTTCCTTTTCCCTTCAGGGAAAACCTCGAGGGTGTGAGCGATGTCCCTGCTGGTTCCTTCCCCCGCGGCTCGGTTTCAGGTTCCGGCTCAGCTCCCTGGGCTGTGACTTTTAGGCTGTGCCAGGCACAGGAGTTTGGGCTGCTGTGACCCCAGCAGCAGAGCCCAGCGGCCGGTAACAGCTCCTGGTGCTGCTCGCTGCCTCGGTCAGCTCCTCCCCTGCATCCTCCAAGCACCTGTTCAGCACTTCTGACCAGTGCCATTTGCCCTCCATGTGGGGCCAGATCCCTCCTTTCCCTGCCAGCTCCTTCCCTTTCCTCTGCTCTCCTTCTTGCTGCTGTTTTACATCTCCCCCAGATGCCTTTAACCACCCTCAGCCCACCCTCACCTCCCTCCTTTGTGCTGCCTGCCCCAGGGGGCTAAGAGTGGTGACACCAGCTGGGAACATGTTCCTGTGCCCCATCCAAGCAGGTTCATAGATTCATAGAATGGTTTGGGCTGGAAGGGACCTTAAAGATAGACTCATAGAATTGAATCACAGAATCAGTCAGGGTTGGAAGGGACCACAAGGAGCAGCCAGTTCCAACCCCTCTGTCATGCCCAGGGACCCCCTACCCTAGAGCAGGCTGCCCACAGCCTCATCCAGCCTGGCCTTAAACACCTCCAGGGAGGTTGTGGGGCAGAGAATCCCCCAATGTGATCTTTGATCACATCAAATCAGTCAGGGTTGGAAGGGACCACGAGCATCAGCCAGTTCCAACCCCCTGCCATGCCCAGGGACACCCTACCCTAGAGCAGGCTGCCCACAGCCTCAGCCAGCCTGGCCTTAAACACCTCCAGGGATGTGGCCTCAACCACCTCCCTGGGCAACCCCTTCCAGCCTCTCACCACTCTCATGCTCAACAACTTCCTCCTCACCTCCAGTCCCAACGCCCCCTGCCATGGACCACCAAGGGAAGGTGGAGATTTCCCCTTAAACAGGACCCCACTGTGGGGCAGGGACCCCAAGCTGGGGCTGGGGAGCTGCACCTGATGGGTTGTGTCTGCAGGGAGGGAGCAGGATGGGCTGGCTGGGGATGGCTGGGGCTGGCACCACCTCGTGTGTGGATTTTGGGGGAGGTTTTGTTGGGGTTTGGGTGTGGTTTTGAATGAAGAAACTCCAATTTTGTTACATTTGGAATTCCTTCCCTCCTCTTGTCCTCCTCCTCCTTCCGCTCCAGAGCAGGATCAGCCCCCGAAGAGCAGAGGTTATTTATGGGTTTGCCTGCTCCGTGCCGGGTGGGTTTGGTGGTTGGGGGTGGTTTTGGGGGTGGTTGTTTTGGGTGAGTTTTGTTGTTTGGGTTTTTTTTTTTTCTTGGTTGGTTTGGTTTTTGTTGTTTGTTTTTTTCCATCCCCTCTTGCTACTTCATGATTTTTTTTTTTCTTCCCTCCCCCACCAGCCCCCAACTTTGGAAGCTCCACGGAGTGCCCAAAGGGAAAACAAACCCGAGGCTATTTCTGCTACCCTGTAACGTCGCAAAAATGCTGCGTGCCTGCACTGGTGCTCGGCAGGGGGTGTGTAACGAGAACCAGGGGCTGGGAGCTCCGGCCAGACGCGGTAAAATTAGCCCAGGAGGCGGGAGAGGGGGAAACGTCTTCATCCCATCCCGGGAAGCTCCCCAGCCCAGATGGGGCTGTATGGAGCGAGTGGGATGCAGCCTGCGCTCGTCCGAGCCTGAGCTGCGAGTCCCTCCCTGAGCGTTTAGCTCCCTGCAGCCTCCGCATCCATCCCTCCCCGTCCGTCCATCCATCCCTCCCTCCCCATCCATCCCTCCCCTAATCCATCCCCCTTTGCTGTCTCTCCTCCCTTCCAAGTCCGAGCTGGGGCTGGTTGTCTTCTGCTTCCCTCTGAGCTGCAAGCAGTTCCTTGACTGCTACTCCAAGCTGGGCAGTTCAGGCTCTCCCTCCATGGCTTCATGGAGCTCCTGGAGGGAGCTGTGTGCCCATGGCTGCCTCTTCCAGACCCTGTTCCACCCAGGGCTGCGGGGGGCTAGTGGAGGGGAGCAGGGACATGGAGTCTTGCCCAGGACAGTTATTGCTGGCAGAGAAATGGGCAGAAAAGAAGGCTCCAGGAAGACCTCAGAGCAGCCTTCCAGTACCGGGAGAGCTGGAGAGAGGCTATGTATAGGGGCCTGTGGTGGTGTCCCCCTGCACCAGTACAGGTGAGGGGTTGGCCTGCTGGAAAGCAGCTCTGGAGAGAAGGACCTGGGAGTGCTGATGGACAAGAGGTTGCCCACGAGCCAGCAGTGTGCCCTTGGATAGGGTAAAAAGCTCAGGCTCATTAGTAGGGGGCTGGTAATTAAGGCACATGGGTGCCCAGGTGTCACCTTAGTGCTGAAGGTGCCGAGGTGGGGGTGGTGCTGGTGGGAGCAGCATGGGTGTAGCACAGCACTGGCTTCCTTCTTGGGAATGGTAAAGAGGGATGGGTGGAAAGGGGAAGGAGGAACAAAAAAAGGCCTGTTCGGAAGCTGGTTCCAGCTGCCATGCTCTGAGCTCGCTGAGTGGTGTTTACTGCTGAAGATATGGCAGAGAAAATAAATCTGCTGGGCCTGACAGCTTGCTTTAATTACCAACACAACCCAGAGCTCAGCTGGGAGGGAGGGTTTGGGCACTGGGAGCACCAGAGCAGGGCTGGGCGAAGGGGTAGTGGAGGGAGGGGAGGTCACAGCCCTGCTGCTGGACCCCATGGGGGAAAAACAGCTAAGGAAAAGAAAGGTAATGCAGGGAAAACAAACGAACAAATCCGCAGGTGGATGCTGGTGATGAGCCGTGGGCAGGGATGGTGTCAGGAGCTGGGCAGAGCCTGCGGATGGGGCGAGGAAGATGCTCCACGCTCACCTGCCCGGAGCCGGACGCGCTCATCGATCGCCGCCGCTCGCAGCCCCGCCCGGGGCAGGCGGAGCTGCCTCCGCAGCCAGGGGGGCTTGGCTCAGCTCCCCGGGAGGGGAGGGACAATTTATGTTGGAAACCAGGAGCTGCTGAAAGGGAAGGGGCCAGCCCCGGGAGCGGCCGGGCGCTGGGACACGCAGCAGTGACATTCCCAGCTGCTCCGTCCCGATGGCAGCCCGGGGAAAGCCCAGCCCCGAGCGTTTCCATCCATGGAAAGACCAAATATTCTGGGTTGCTCTCTCAGTTCCAGCCCCACCAGGGTGCTGCGACCTTGCATGCCTTGCAGAGGCACCCAGCACGGGTGGCTGCTCCTCTCCTCCAGCAGCCAGCACATATCTTGGGGTGTATGAGGCAGCTTCAGCCCCTTTGGCCCTTTGGGATGGTTCTTCCCCTTCTCCTGCATCATGGCAGGGTGGGATGGGTGCAAACCCAGTGGTGTGCTCTGCTCTGGGTCCTCCCTAACCCCTCTGTGGTCCTGTGGATTCAGAAACAAAGAGCAGAGCCACGGTTCAGAGCTGGCAGAGTTTGAAGGGTGAGAAGGGGCTGGGGCAAGCCCCTGGTGCCAGAGCTGCTCCACAGAGCATCTCCAGGAGGACACTGAGGGGCTGGAAAGGGTCCAGAGAAGGGCAACAAAGCTGATGAAGGGTCTGGAGAACAGGGCTGGGGAGGAGCAGCTGAGGGAGCTGGGAGTGTGCAGCCTGGAGAAGAGGAGGCTGAGGAGACCTCATTGCTCTCTGCAGCTCCCTGAGAGGAGGCTGCAGCCAGGTGGGGTTGGGCTCTGCTCCCGAGGAACAAGTGACAGGACAAGCATCTGTTCAGCACTTCTGACCAGTGCCATTTGCCCTCCATGTGGGGCCAGATCCCTCCTTTCCCTGCCAGCTCCTTCCCTTTCCTCTGCTCTCCCTCCTGCTGCTGTTTTACGTCTGCCCCAGATGCCTTTAACCACCCTCAGGTTGCACCAGGGGAGGGGGAGGTTGGACACGAGGAAGAGTTTCTTCCCCACAAAGGTCGTCAAGCCCTGGCCCAGGCTTGAAAGAAATTCTTCCTGATCCTCAGGCCACCTCCCCCGGCACAACTTCCAGGCCATCTCCTCTCTGATGGGAGCAGCTCCACCCTGTGCTTGGCCTGCAGGAACTTTCCCCCTGGCCTCCCAGGCTTGGCCGGTCCCAAAGGCTGTCACCCAGCGCGGTGACACTCGAGCACTTAGTGGCCTCCTGTCAGCCCCCAGCTGGATGATTTCTCTTTTCTTGAGTCGGATTCTCTCCACTTAGCCTATTGATTTGAGTTGTGAAGTGAGGGGGACAGTGCTGGGTTGTGCTGAGGGGGCTGGCGAGGGGCATGGGCACTGCGGGCATCAGCGGTGCCGTTCCCGGCCCTGAGCTGTGCTGGTGGTGGTGGATGGAGGTGGTTTGGGTGGCTGAAGAAATTCTGTACAGTGAGAGTGAGGACACACTGGAACAGGTTACCCAGAGAGGTTGGGGCTGTCCCTTCCCTGGAGGTGTTCAAGACCAGGTTGGATGAAGCCTTGAGCAGCCTGGGCTGGTGGAGTTGTCTCTGCCCGCGGCAGGGAGTTGGGACTGGATGAGCTTTAAGGTCCCTTCCAACCCAATCTATGAACCTTGCAGCACTTTGTGGTGTTGGGATGAGCTTCCCCCCAGCAGAGCATCCACAGTGGGTGTCCATAAACCCCAAGAAGCCCCCAGGAAGCCCCCAGGAGCAAAGCCAGCAGGCTGCAGCCCCACACACCTTGGGTGGCTTGGGCATGAAATATATATGGGGAGAAAATTAACTTAATCAAAAGTGGAAAGAGAATTGATTAATATTTTAGTGAGAACATCCAAGCTGTGTCTAACACACTGCTGGAAGAAAACCACTGTGGTTCTCTGCTGCCCTTCTCTTCACTCCAACCCAGGCTGGTTCCCATGGCCTCATCCCTGCCTGCAAGGGGCTGAAGGAGCTGCTGACCTGCAGCAGGCTTTGCTGGAGAGCATCCGACACAGGCAGCCCTCTGAGCTGTTTGCCCTTTAGCTGGAGAAATAATTAGTAGTGGTGGTTTAAAAAGGGCCCTTTCACCCCCTCCTCCTGCTCCTCTACTCCCCTTTTATAGGTACAATCAGCAGATAAAATATTTCTGGAAGACTATTTCCAAACTTCCCCATCAATCTTACCGTTAGAGAGGGGACGGAGGAAGATATCTAACCTCAAGAAGCTGCTAATGCAACCAAGCTCTTTAATGGTGGGGTGGATGGCTGTGGGTTTGCTTTCTTGCTTTCTCTCCCCCCCCCCTTTCCTCCTGCTGCCATTACTATGGAATACATAATAACATCAATAATTAAATATAAATTGGATTTAATATTTTATGCTGGCGACATGTAATTTACACTCTACCCGAGAAATCAAAAGGTCATGTCTGAAGTAAAGGCAAGAGTAGGGTGGGGAGGGGAGAAGGGTTTGGCCAGCAAATGAGTCCTGCTGCTGCAGAGAAAGGCAGGCTCCTGAGCTGCTGCAGGGAAGGGCAGCAGAGCTTTGTTTGGGGTTAAAAAAATAAAGGAGAGGTAGGATCATTGAGGTTGGAAAAGAGCTCTAAGATCATAGAATCATAGAAGCAGGCAGGGTTGGAAGGCACCACAAGGATCAGCCAGATGCAACCCCCCTGCCATGCCCAGGGACACCCTACCCTAGAGCAGGCTGCACACAGCCTCAACCAGCCTGGCCTTAAACACCTCCAGCCATGGGGCCTCAACCACCTCCCTGGGCAACCCATTCCAGCCTCTCACCACTCTCATGCTCAACAACTTCCTCCTCACCTCCAGCCTCACTCTCCCCACCTCCAGCTTTGCTCCATTCCCCCCAGTCCTGGCACTCCCTGACAGCCTCAAAAGTCCCTCCCCAGCTTTTTTGTAGCCCCCTTCAGATCCTGGAAGGCCACAAGAAGGTCACCTGGGAGCCTCCTCTGCTCCAGCCTGCACAGCCCCAACTCTTTCAGTCTGTGCTCACAGCAGAGCTGCTGCAGCCCTCTCAGCATCCTCCTGGCCCTGCTCTGGACACTCTCCAGCATCTCCACAGCCCTCTTGTCCCAGGGGCTCCAGAACTGGATGCAGTACTCCAGGTGGGGTCTCAGCAGAGCACAGTAGAGGGGGAGAATCACCTCCCTGGCCCTGCTGGCCACACTTCTGCTGCTGCAGCCCAGGCTCTGGTTGCTCTCTGGGCTGCAAGTGCACACTGCTGGCTCCTGTTGAGCTTCAGGTCCAGCAGCACCCCCAGGTCCTCTCCTCAGGGCTGCTCTCCAGCCTGACACTGCCCAGCCTGGAGTTGTGCTTGGCATTGCCTCAACCCAGCTGCAGGATCATCCAACCCAGCACCACTGCTCAATGTGTTAACCAACCTTGGGGAAGGTTTCTCAAGTGGCTTCAGGAGCAGCAGCAGCCCGGGGGGAGCCAGCAGCTCCCTGTGGTTGTTGGGTGGGAGTTAGAATCAGAAGAAAGCTGAGGAGGGACCTTTTAGCCTGTCAGGTAGGGATAGGAATGGAACAAAGCTGGAGATGGGTAGAGTCAGCCTGGATGTTAGGAAGAAGTTCTTCAGCATGAGGGTGGTGAGAGCCTGGAGGTGGTGGAAGCCTCATCCCTGGAGGTGTTTAAGGCCAGGCTGGCTGAGGCTGTGGGCAGCCTGCTCTAGTGTGAGGTGTCCCTGGGCATGGCAGGAGGTTGGAGCTGGCTGAGCCTTGTGGTCCCTTCCAGCCCTGACTGATTCTGTGATTAATTGTTTGGGTTGGGCAAGGCCTCTGAGGTCACTGAGTCCAACCTCCAAGACAGCACCGCTGTGGCCACTAAGCCCTGTCCCAGAGGGCCATGCCAGTGCCATGCCACCGTGGTTCTTCAACACCTCCAGGGGTGGTGACTCCCCCAGTTCCCTGGCAGCCTGCTCCAAAGCCTGACCACTCCTTCAGGAGGGGAATTGTTCCTCGTGTCCAACCTAACCCTCCCCTGGTGCAACCTGAGGCCATTTCCTCTTGCCCTATGGCTTGTACTTGAGAGGAGAGCCCAACCCCCACCTGACTACAGCCTCTGACGGTCAGACTGCAGGCTGCATCCTTGCCCCTGCTGCCTTCTCCCCTAGCTCTGCTGGCTCTCGCTGCAGAGACCTTCTTCTCTTGCTCCGAAGCAGCTCTAGTGGTGATGGCTGCAGGGCTGGGTGAGAGGTGAGCCCCTGCTGGCTGCTGCCTTGGCTGAGCATCCTCCAAAGGAGGCTGAGGAGCTGCTGCTGCTGCTGTGGCAGGTTGGCTGCATTGATTTCTGTGGGGTTAGGGCAGATCCTGGTGGCTTGCCAGTGGAGCAGCCTCCATTACCGTGGTGGTAATTCAGGAACTGCCTGAGTTATTTCTGGGATGTTTGAAACATTTCCCTTCTATGCTCTTTTTAATTCCTCCCCACTCCTCAGCTTAGCAAACACCTTAAAGCCTCAGAGAATGGCTTGGGTGGGAAAAGACCTCTAAGATCCTGCCCAACCATCAGCCCAACACCACCATGGCCATTAAAGCTGCTCTGCTGTCAGGCTCAGCAGCCCTGGTTCCCTTTGCCATTCCCTTTCCACCTTCAGTGAATTAAACCTAGGAAAAATCCAACATCTCTGAGGCAGATGAGAGCTCTTCCAGCCCCCATTCTTCATCTCCTCCTTCATCCCCCTGGGTTAGCAGTGAGGCAGCAGCATCGTGCCCTGGCTGTAGACCCACTTAGAGCAGCTGGATGCACCAGCAAGCCCTCAGCCTCCCTGGGCTGTGCTGGGCTCACTGCAGCACGGGGAGAGGAGGTCCCCATGGTGGCTGATTGCTCAAGACTGTGGGCAGAGAGGTTTGGGGCTTGTCTGGGCTGCCTGAGGAGTGTTTCTTGGCAAGAGAGGCTTCTGCTTTTCTCAAGGTTGTGCAACGTATCTGGGCAAAGCCACTCCTGATTCTTCTTCTTCTCCCCAGAGTGGGTTTAGTGCTAGGGTGAGACGAGGAAGTCAGGAGAAACCACCCCCAGATGGTGGTGGCTTTTGGGGTGTCACCTGGCACGAAGGTGGGGGAGGCAGGTGGAGCTGGGACAGGGCTGCACGGAGAGGCAGTGCCAGAGCTGAGTGCTCCTTAAGGGGATGGGAAAGGTTCTGAGCCTGAAAAACACAACTCTGAAACCCCTTTGGTGCTTGGGGTGGGCAACTGCCCAGGGCTGCTGGCTGGGATTTGGCTGTCACCTTGTGCAGGGTGGAGTTCAGCTGCCTGCTGGAAGGAGGCTGAAAAGGTGTGGGCAGGCTTTGAGGAAAGTGCTTTAGAATCACAGAACCAAGCAGGTTGGCAGAGAGCTCCAAGCTCCTCCAGCCCAACCTAGCCCCCAGCCCTGCCCAACCAACCAGACCATGGCACTAAGTGCCCCCGCCAGGCTTGGCTTCAACACCTCCAGCCACGGCCACTCCACCACCTCCCTGGGCAGCCCATTCCAATGCCAATCACTCTCTCTGCCAACAACTTCCTCCTAACGTCCAGCCTGGACCTGCCCTGGCACAGCTTGAGTCTGTGTCCCCTTCTTCTGTCCCTGGGTGCTTGGCAGCAGAGCCCAATCCCAGCTGGCTACAGCCTCCCTGCAGGGGGCTCTGCCCTGAGCCTCCTCTCCTGCAGGCTGCACACCTCTCTGTCCCTGCTGGAATTAGCTCAATTCAGCTTTTTCATTATTCAGAGGGAGGCAAAACCGTTCTGAGGACCTCACTGAGTGCTGAACTGTCCCCAGAGGCACATGGAGCTGAGATTTAAAAGGTCTCTTCGTTTCCAGTGCCTTTTGATGAGGCTTTGGAATCCACCTGGGAAAAGGAGGAGGCCTAAATGGTTTTGATCAACACCATGGCACTTCTTGATTCCTCCTTCCCTTGTTCCACCCATGGGTGGGAGCAGCACCTGCCTAGGGCCTAATGAATTGCACCAGGATGGGGCTGGAGCTGCCTCCTTGGGGCTGCTCTTTGGTGAGCTCCTTCCACTCACTGCTGCTTTATTTCCAAGTCAGCTATGGAAGAAATCCACATCAATCCCCTTCTCCTGGCAGCTGGGAGTGAATCCACCTGCTCCCAGGTGCAGGACCTTACACTTGGCCTTGTTGAATGCCATGAGGTTGGCCTGGGCACAGCTCTGCAGCCTGCCCAGGTCCCTCTGGATGGATCCCTGCCCTCTACAAGTCGACTGTGCCACACAGCTTGGTGCCATCTGCAGACTTGCTGAGGGTGCACTGATTCCTCTGTCCATGTCACTGACAAAGATGCTCAACAGCACTGGGCCCTGAGGGATGCCACTTGGCACTGGTCTGCAGGTGGGCATTGTGCCCTCGATCACCACTCTGTGTGCCACCATCCAGCCAGTTCCTTACCCAGCACTGCTCCACCCATCCAGCCTGTGTGTTTCCAGTCTGGTGACCAGGATGTCCTGGGGGACAGAGCCAAAAGCCTCGCTGGGGTCCAGAGTTCTTTCAATCAAAGCACCCAAAGCCCAGAGGGATCTGCTGCCACTCCTGCTCTGAAGGGCCAAGCAACTTTTAATTCTTCGGAGAAGAGCAGAGCAGAGTTGCAAATCCCATTGATATCCGATTGTTTTCCATCTTTATTCATCCCCAGCTGCAGCAGGAATGGCTCCCCCCAGGCCATTCAGAACTGGCAAAGGCTTTTAAGACCTGCGAGAGGCTCACGCCGTGGGGCGCAAGGTGCCTGCTTTATGGTCTGCCAGGGCTGCTCTGAGAAATGGCCTCACTAATGTGTTGTAAGGGACCCAAGTGAGTGATGGATGGACAGGAATCAAGTCCCCGAGAGCTGGGCCTGCGAGCAGGATCGTCCTGATCAATCTGAGAGGCAGCAGAGGAGGAGATGTGGAGATTCACCTTTGCTCTGCAGGCTGTCGAGGGATTCTTGCCCAGAGCAGCCAAAACCAGGCTGGGCTGGCAGTGGGAACTGGGGAGGTGAAGCCCAGCTGAGGAGCTGCATCTTTGCCTCTTCTTGCTGCATTTATGGATGCCAATATCCCTGGATCCCAGCTTGGTGGGGGTGGGACCTCTGGAGATGATCCAATCTGACCCCCTGCCAAAGCAGGGACACCCACAGCAGCTTGCTCAGGGTCACCATGCCCAGGTGGGTTTGGAAGCTCTGCAGAGAAGGAGACTCCACAAGCTCCTTGGGCAGCCTGCTCCAGCACCCTCACACCAAGGCATTTCCTCCTTCAGTTCAAGCAAACCCTCCTGCATCCCAGCTGGTGCCCACTGCCCCTTATCCTATCAGTGACCACAGCCGAGAAGAGCCCAGCCCCATCCCCACGACCCCACAGCCTTCGGAGATGTCTCTGTTTACCAGACCTCCTCTCAGCCTTTGTTTCCCCACCGCAGTCTTTTGCAACACAAAGCAATTACAGCTCCGGGCTCTGCCTCCCCAACCTGATTTGCCTTGTCACGTCCCATTAACTTCCAATTCAAGCACCGATCCCTGCCCTGGAAATATATAATGAAAGACATTCAAAAATATATCAAAATGGCATTGCTATTGATTTATTAATGCTGGGGAATGCTGCCCTAATTGAATTTAGGTCCAGGAAGTAAGTTAATGCAGCTGACAGTGATACAGGAATCCAATCTCCCCAGTGCACAGGGTGAGGACGTTTTTCAGTCCCCCCCTTCCCCTCTGTTGTCAGTTGGATAAATAACAAATCAATTTAAATCTCAACGAGGTTGCTAAAAACAAGGCAGCACCTGCCCGGGGGCCACGGCTTGGATGAGGTTTGGGCTGCTGGAGAAGGTCAGGGAGGTGCAGAGGAGGCTGGAGGACGTCCTCAGGTCTCGCTGGGGCTTTCTTGGGGCTGGCTCCTGGCTGGGGGCTGCAGGACCTCTTTCTGCCTGGGGCCCAGAGCTGCTGCAGGTAACAGCTCTTTGCCCCTCGCTGCTGTCTCCTCCTCGTAGCCACACCTGGAGCTGGACCTGCATTCGCTGGGGGGCTGTGCTGAGGCTACACAGGTCACAGGATCCCAGCACGGTTGGGGCTGGAAGGGACCTCAGGAAGTCATCCAGTCCAACCCACCGCTCCAGCAGAGGCGCCCACGGCAGCTTGCCCAGGATCTGAGTGGCCAGATGGGTTTGGAGAGTCTCTAGAGAAGAAGTCTCCACAACCTCTCTGGGCAGCCTGCTCCAGTGCTCCATCCCCCAGGGCTCCAGGGCTGTCTCTCTGCCCGACCAGCCCAGGAGCCGGGAGGGCTGCGCTCAGAGGTCTCTGCTGAGCAGCTGCCGTCCAGGGCTGCCTCCGGGAGCACCCCCGCGGGCATGCCTTGACCTTTAGCTGCTGAACGAGTTCGTTAACACTTGGTTGAGGCTAAACAAGTCACAAATGCTCCTCGCTAATTGACTTTAGGAGCAAGCAAGCAGCACTGCCACCCTGGAGCTGCAGAGCCCAGGTGGTCAGAGTCATCTTCTTCAAGTTCTCAGGTTTGGGGTTGGGTTTGTTTTGTTGCTTTTTAAGCCCTGAGAAATCCTCTTGGTTTGTGTTTGCAATCCAGCCCTGCTGGGGTTGGTATGGTCAAGAAGGCAGAGGAGCCTGAGTTAATTAAATCAACAGCTAACAGTGGAGGTTACCCACAAAAGTGAACCTTGGTGCCCCTAAAACCACTGACCAGAGAATGGCTGGAGAGAAAAAAAAACAAAACCACAGTTGGAGTGAAATGGAAAAAGAAATCTTCAGCTCTGCACCACTTCAGCTAGCCACAGGTATCAGAATATTAATTGCTCTTTGACTTGATTTTGTTGTGGGATTAAGGGCACATTGTGGCTTATGAAGATATTCTAGGAGCCACAAGGATGGAGGCAAAAATCCATCTGTGAAGCATTGCTTTGCCTGCTGGGATCCAGGATGCTCCCAGCCTCCTGCCACAGCCGGCACCGCGCAGCCTCCTCGGCTCTCCTCACCCCTGCGCTCCCCCCCCACAGCTCCAAGCTCCTCGTCCTTGTAGGGGCAGGGCAGCTGTGGGCTGAAGTTCTCCCTCTGCTTCTGGGTGAGTATTGATCTCTTTACTGGGAGGGTGGTGAGGCACTGGAATGGGCTGCACTGAGAAGTTGTGGATGCCTCATGCCTGGAAGCGTTTAAGAGCAGGCTGGACCGGGCCTTGAGCAGCCCTGGTGAGTGGGAGCTGTCCCTGCCCGTGGCAGGGGGTTGGAACTGGATGAGCTTTCAGGGTCCCTTCGGCAGTCTGTGGTTGTTTGGGGCCCTGAGCAGCCTGCTCCAGTTGCAGATGTCCCTGCTGACTGCAGTGAGGTTGGCCTAGGTGAGCTTTAAAGGCCCCTTCCCACCCAAACCAATCTGATTCCATGATTCCTTTCCTCCAGGGCATCCCCATCCCCTTCTCCCACAGGTCCCTGTGCTGGCCACCCTGCCCAGAGCTGTGATGGATGGCACAATCAGTGTCGTGTTTCTGGGCATCACCCTCCCCACCCCCTGCTGCAAGGATTCACCCAGGCTAAACTCAGCCAGCTGGAAGCTGCAGGGTGAAGCTTTTTCCTCCCAGCTCAGCAGAATATGCAGGCAAATCTGCACAACGAGGCACAACCATTTACAACCATACACAGGTTAAAAGTAAGACCCCTCCCAGCAGTCAGCGTGCCCAGGAGGGGGTCCCAACCACCCTCCACCTTCTTTCCACCCTCTCCCTTAGCTCAGAATCTCTCTGACGTGCAAGGTGAGCAGGAAAGGTCAGCGAGAGGTGTTCGAAGCAGACTGATCAGGTGGGAGATGCACAGGGTCAGGCAGAAGAGTTAATGTGGCAACAGCCAGGCAGAGGCTGACCTGATCTGTGTTTGTGTCCTTGCTTTTGTAGGCCCTGGCAGAGTGAGTGGGTGGTACAGACACCACTGCAGTTTCTTCTCACACTCAATAATCTAATCTCTCTCATTGAAATATTCTAATTAGCCTCAGGCCAGCACACTCCAGGGCATCCCCAGCCCTCCCCTGTGTTGCTGTGCTCGGTGCTGCCCACCCTGCCCAGGGCTGGTGGTGGATCACAGGATCAGAGGATGTCAGGGGCTGGAAGGGACCCAAGTGAGCAGTTTGAATTGATGACCTCAAAGTCCTCTCCCAGCCTCTGTGATCCTGAGAGATCCTCTCTGAAGGGTTTGTTCCTGACTTTGTGCTGCTGAAACCACAGCTCCAGGCTCTGCCCTTAGATTGCCCTCCCTTGCCCAGGGAGGTTGTGGATGCTCCCTCCCTGGAGGTGTCCAAGGCCAGCTTAGATCAGGCTTTGAGCCACCTGTTCTAGTGGGAGGTGTCCCTGCCCATGGCTGGAGCTGGCTGAGCTTTGAGGTCCCTTCCAACCCAAACCATTCTGTGATGCTCTGATTGTCTCCACGCCTGTGCTGCCAGTTTGAAGGGAACCAGCACAGCCTGTGTCTGGCATTTAATGTCTGCCAGGCTGTGAAGAAACAACCTCCACAGCTTCCCTCTGCACCCCAGCAAGTTGTGCCCCCAGTCCCAGCTCCAGCATCTTCTTCACTCCTGGCTGAGGATGGGCTGCAGGGAGCAATGCTCCTTGAAATGTTTGGCAAGCAACAGGAAGAGGAAGGGCATTGGGCAGCTTAGGTGGGAGGTTTTGGCTAGTTGGGGTTGAGTGAAGCTTCCTCCTGGGCTTTTTGGCTTCTGAGTGGGAGAGGACTGGAGCTGCAGCTGGGGGTATTCCTGTGCCAGCCCTGCCCCAGCAGTGGCTGGAGGGGAGGTGGCAGAGGCTGTGCTGCTGGGCAGGATCACAGCTCACAGGATGTCAGGGGTTGGAAGGGATCCAAAGAGATCACCGAGTCCTGCCACAGCAGGACCACACAATCCAGCTCAGGGCACACAGGAACACATCCAGACAGGCCCTGAAAGGCTCCAGAGGAGACTCCACAGCCTCTCTGGGGAGCCAGATGGCACAAGCAGTGCCAACCAGAGCAACACTGACAGCAGCAGGGAGCTTCCTGCAGGGCAGAGGCAGCACAGAGGTGCCGAGCTGCAAACCCAGCACCCTCCAGCCCTGTGTCTGCCCAACCAGGAGCCCTGGGGGCAAAGAGGCACCTGGGGGCTGTGCCTCGCTCCCTGCCCGGCGGCTGGGCGCTGGCAGCCCTGCCTCGCTCGGTGCCCTTCCAAACCCATACATCCAGGAGAGGAGAGCAGGGGGGGTCCAGTCCAGCCCATAAGTCATGGGATGTCAAATAAAGCCACGGAGGTTGGAACTTTGCTGCAGTGAAGAGTTTTAATTTCCTGGCTCTAGCAGCTGGGTTGATGCTAATGGCAGATGAAAGCGGAGAGCTCCCAGCGGCTGCGGCCCCAGCCTGGATGGACGCAGCCAGGAGCAGGAGCTGCTAACAATGCAGCTCTTTATGCCCTGAAACTCGGATCCATTAACCCCAGAGATGTTAATTACAAGAGAAATTACCTATGAAAGGCCTTGCTCAGGAGCCTGAAAGTTTGCAGCCAGTAATAACTTTCCCTTTCTTTCCATAATCATGGAATGGTTGGGATTGGAAGGGACCTTCAGGGATGCTGCTGGCATTTGTTTGGTGGGGCCTGGGGCTTGCTTTGCGTTTTGGTTGAGGAGTTTTGGGTTGGTTTGGGTTTATTTTGGTTGGGTTTCTCTCAAATGTCTTCCAGCAGTGGAGCAATCAGCATCTTTTGGAGCAGGCTGCCCAGGGGACTGCTGGAGCCATCATCATCCCTGGGGGGATGGAAAAGCTGTAGGTGCTGAGGGATGTGGTTTGGTGGTGACCTGGCAGTGTTGGCTTAATGCTTGGATGGTCTCAGACATCCTTCCCAACCAAAGTGATTCTGCCTGGCCCTGGCTGTGGCCCAGAGGCTTTGTGCCCAGCATGGGGATCCAGTGCAGTTGATGTCCTTCAGCAGCCTCAGAGGAGGATAGGAAATCACAGAAGCAGTCAGGGCTGGAAGGGACCACAAGGATCAGCCAGCTCCAACCTCCTGTCATGTCCAGAGACACCTCACACTAGACCAGGCTACCCACAGCCTCAGCCAGCCTGGCCTTGAACACCTCCAGGGATGAGGCTTCCACCACCTCCCTGGGCAACCCCTGCCAGGCTCTCACCACCCTCCTGCTGAAGAACTTCCTCCTAACCTCCAGTCTGACTCTCCCCATTCCCAGCCTTGTTCCTTTACCCCCAGCCCTATCTCTACCTGACAGTCCCTCTCCAGTGTTCTTGTAGGCCCCTTAAGATACTGAAATGAGTGCTTGGAGGACAGAGGGAGGATGAGATCCTGGCTGCTCTGGGATTTGCAGCTGCTGGGAGCTGCCATGGAAGCACCAAGAGTGCTCATGACACCAGCACATGCTGGCACAAGTGGGGATGGGTAGGTGGTCTGTGGGGATGCTCTGCAGCAGCATCACCTATACCACTGCCCAGCCTGGAAGGTGTCCAGAGAAGGGCCAGGAGGATAAGCAGAGGGCTGGAGGTGCTCTGCTGTGAGGAGAGACTGAGGGAGTTGGGGCTGTGCAGTCTGGAGAGGAGAAGGCTCTGAGGTGACCTAATTGTGGCCTTGCAGTATCTGAAGGGGGCTACAAGAAAGCTGGGGAGGGACTTTTTAGGCTGTCAGGCAGTGATAGGACTGAGGGGAATGGAACAAAGCTGGAGGTGGAGAGAGTCAGCCTGGAGGTTAGGAAGAAGTTCTTCAGCAGGAGGGTGGTGAGAGCCTGGCAGGGGTTGCCCAGGGAGGTGGTGGAAGCCTCATCCCTGGAGGTGTTTCAGGCCAGGCTGGCTGAGGCTGTGGGCAGCCTGCTCTAGTGTGAGGTGTCCCTGGGCATGGCAGGGGGTTGGAGCTGGCTGAGCCTTGTGGTTCCTTCCAGCCCTGACTGATTCTATGACCCTGTGACATGCAGACAGGGCTGAGCAGGTCTGGGCTGAAGTCAGTGCACGACACCCAGGGAGAACTCAGTGTCTCCAGCAAGCCTCTGGGGCCAGGAGCCTGCTGCAAGGCCCAGCCCTGATCCACACTGGGCCCTTTGTGCTGCCCTGGGCTTGCCCTTTGCGGGGGCTGCGCAGGCGTTTTACGGCTGGGCTGAGAGGCAGCCGCAGGTCCCAGCTCTTGCCCAGCCACTGCTGCTCTCCTTGGCCTTTTAGTGCTTCTTTTCATCTCAGGAGCCTGCAGGCTCAGGGCAGGGTCTGCAACCTGGGCCCTGTGCTCTCAGCTGCTCCTGGCTCCACCAGCAGCATGGTTCTGCTGCAGCTTGTGACCGGCTGATGGCCATCGCGTGGGGACATCTGACCCACACCCTCTGGAAGAGCAGAGCCCACAGCTGACATCAGGGCTGGGGCCAAGCCTTCATTTCCAGCCCATTCCATGTTTCCATTCTTCCTCCTGGGTGGAGAATGCTCCTCTTGGGCATGAGGGGTGCTCAGAGGTGACCTGCTCTTCTGGAGGGTGGACCGGGTGGTGGTGAGCTGAAGCTTTCACCGAGCCCCTGAGCAGAGAGGATGCTGCTGGTGGAAGTGGGAGAGGAGCTGAGACTCTAAAGGAGAAGTAGGATGGCTGCAAACCACCTTGTCTGGCTTTGGCTCAGAGCACAGCCCTGAGAGGTGGCTGCCTGGTGGCTGCCTGTGACCCTGTGCTCTGTGAGCTGGGCTGGTGGAGCCCAGGGAAGTCGAGCTGGTGGCCAAGGACAGGTTTTGGGCTCTCCATGGCCCCATTGTGCCCTTGCCTTGCTGAGCAGCCTTGGATGATGGCTGGGGGTGTTCCCCCAGGCAAGGCAGAAGAGAACCCTTGGCAGAGGGTGCCCTGCTTTGCCCATTCAACAAGAGCTGCTGGGAGTGGAGAAGCCACCAGGTCATGGCACCTGCAGAGCTGGGGACCAGCCTCCTCTGGGGCCCAGGAGCAAAGGGGGAAGTGGGAAAAGGCCATCCCAGGGGTTGACCACTGCTGGGAACAGGAAAATAGAAGCAAGAACCCAACCCACAGCTGTGAGGGCTGCGGGGACCTGACCCTGTGCTGCTGCTCTCCCTGCTCCAGCGAAGGCAGGGCAGGGGCTGGCACAGCTGGGCTGGGGGCATGGCTGTGGCCAGCCTGTGCTGGCAGCATCTGATCCTGTGATGAATTCTGTGGCTCTGTGACTCTGTGCTGGTTGAACTCAATCTTAAAGGCCTCTTCCAACCAAAACCATTCCTGAGGTGGTTCTGGGGGGTGGCATTCCCTGGCACCATCCCTCCTGGCTGCAGGGCAGCAGAGCCTGGCTTGTCCCTTGGCATTAGGTATTAACATCTCCTATCACTGAGGCCCCTGGGGAGCTTGGAGTGGAAAATCCTGCCTGCCCTGCCCCAGCCCACCCTGTGCTTAATGAGCACATTAACAGCAAGCCCCTGTTTATTTATATCAATTTCAGAATCTCCAAAGAGGCTCCTAAATATAAGCAGGGCATCAGATCCCAGCCCTGTAATGGGTCCTTAATGTATTTTAAGCAAGAGAGACCAGTTTGCCTTGGCAGGGAGGAGGATCAGAAATGCTTTTATAGCAAAAGGACCAAGAGTGCCTTTTGGATTGCTTCTAAATTCCCAGAGAATAAATGAATAATAGACAAATAGATGAATAATAGATATATCAGAGGGGGAGAGGCTGCGAGGCAAGCAGAAGAAGTCACCCTGGACCCCTGCCAGGGTATTTGTTTAACAGGACAAGCTGGGAAAGTCGATACAGGAGGTGCCTGGGGACCCGATCCAACTCTCCCAGCCCTGTCGCCGCGGGAGACAAACTCCAGCTGCCGCTTCAGGTGGGTGATCTCTCCAGGTCCCTTGCCCAAGCTGTGCCCTAAGAGGATGGCAGCCTCCGCTTGGAGACCTTCTCCTCCTTCGGGACCTGCCGGACGCCCTCTGAGCGCGGCTGCGATGCTGCTGCCAGAGTTGCTCCGGGGAAGTGGCATTGGTGGTCAGCGCCGCCGGGCAGCAGTGCCCGGGCAGAGGACAAGCTGCTGGCTTCGGGGCTCCGGCCGCACGCAGAGGTGCCCTCGGGCAGCGCATGCCCGCACCCAGCGGCTCCGCAGCGCTGCTCACTAGAGGGAGACAGAGCCCCACGCTCCGCCGCTGGGTGCAGGGGGCAGGGGGGCACTGGGTGCCTGGGGAAACTGCGATGGGACCTCCATGGGGTGAGAGCCCCAGCCCTGATCCCACAGGCTCTCGGTGAGCGCTGCTGGGGCTTTCCCCACCACAGGATCCACCTGGGTGCACCGAGGATGCTCCTGCAGAGTGCTGGGAGCTCCTCCAGGGCTCAGGACCGGACTTGCCGCTGGGCTGAGCCCAGTCCCTTCACGGCCATGGGGACAACGGACGGTGTGGCACCTGCTACCGCTGGCCCTTGGCAGGATGCACGATGGTATGTGGTTATCCCACGGTGCTGCTGCCCAGGCTGTGGTGCTGCTGCCCAGGCTGTGGTGCTGCTGCCCAGGCTGTGCTCACCGTGGCTTTGACTGATGCTCCACGGCGACAGCGATCAATGTCCCCAGCCACGGTGGCACCCCGTGGGGCCACAGTCAATGGGCAATAGGAGCCAGGAGCCAGGGCCATTTGTGGCTTCAGTGCCACTGGCCACAGCTGGCAGCAGCTCAAGGCTCTGAAGCCACATGGGAAGCGTGGTTGAGGCTCCTGCAGCCACCAACACCATCCTGTCCCCTCCCCGGGCAGGGATCCTGCCTGCCTGTCCTGCCCACACACCAGAGAGGTTTTCCTGGGTGAAAACCCCACGGGATTTAGTTTCTGCTCAGCCCAGGAGAGAGGCAGTCCCTTGGTGGAGGCCATCCCCAAACGGCAGCTAAGGACTGCTCTGCCCAGGGGATGTTTACTCCAGCAGCTGTTTTGTTCCAGGTCAGTGCAGCAGGTACAGGGCAGAAGAGAGGCACTCGAGTGTCCCACCCAGCCTGTCCCATTTCCCAGCACTCTGCCCCACTGGGCTGGGTTAGTTTGGTTTCTTACCCATTTTCTCTTCCTGAGGCTGCAGTGCTGCTGCCCTGCACCATGCTCAGCCACCCGGAGTGGCCTCCAAGGGAAGCAAACCTCACCCAGAAAAATAAGTGAAATAAGCAGAGGTTGTTCTCCTGAGCATGTCTGAGGCTTCTCCCTCCCTTTTTTCCACTCTGCCCACGACCACAGGGCCAGAAACTGACTCTCATTTCTGAAGCACCCTTGAGATGCTCAGGTGGTGAGTCCAACGGAGGCCACAGGGATGCTGAGGGGCCTGGAGCAGCTCTGTGAGGAGCAAAGGCTGAGAGCCCTGGGGCTGAGAGCCTGCAGAAGGGCAGCCTCAGAGGGCAGCTGAGCAATGCTCAGCCAGAGCTAAAGCATGGGGGGCAAGAGGATGGGGCCAAACTCTGCTCAGTGGTGCCCAGGAACAAGGGGCAAGGGACACAAACTGGAACTCAGAAGGTGCCACCTGAACAGGAGGAGAAAGTTGTTTGGTGTGAGGGTGCTGGAGCCTGAAGCAGGCTGCCCAGAGAGGTTGTGGAGTCTCCTCTGGAGACCTTCCAACCCCACCCCCCTCCGGGTATTGTGCTCCTGGGCAAGCTGCTGTGGGTGCCCTGCTGGAGCAGGGGGGTAGGACTGGGTGAGCTCCAGAGGTCCCTCCCAGCCCCCACCGTGCTGGGAGTCTGTGATTCCCTCCTATGGGGCCACAGCAAATCCCTGCTGCGCTGCCCTCTGTGCCAGGCTGCAGTGGCTCTGCCTGGCACGGTGCAAACCCAGCGCTGCCCGCGGGGCTCCGCTCCTGCAGTTCACAGCTCCAGCAGCGCCGCGGCCAGGTGGGAATGGCCCTGGGCAGGGATTTCGGAGGAGGGTTTAGAAGCTGGGGCCGGGCTGGCGTTTGGGGCAGTGCATACCCCAACGGCAGGGGCACCCCAGCAGTGTGGCTGAGGCCAGGTGTTGGATGCTGTCCCTGCGTTTGAGCCGAGAATACTCTCTGTGGTTTGTCTGAGGGCTGAGGGATGCAAATGAGCTCCTGCTTGCCTTTGTTTATTTGTTTAGAGCCACAGTCTGTCTCTTTCTGACTCCTAATTTGGGCTGCTCGGAGCAGCCTCCTTTGTGCAGCAGCAGATCCCTACCAGAGCCTGGAAAAAGGCTTTTTTTTCCTGGGACATCCTTCCCAGGCACTCAGCTCACCCAGTGGAGCCATCAGCTCCTGTGGACTCAACCCTGGTGAGTGCTGGTCAGGGAGGGCACAGGCTGTGGTGGCTCCGCTGGCACCAGGACCCCAGGACCTGTTGTCAGCTCTGAGCTTTAGGTCACTTAGAAAGGCCCCAGGGAAGCCCCAGGCCCCTGAAGCACACATGGGTGACTCCCCCAGCACCTGTCTGGGCCAGTGGGGTTAGCAGCATCATTAAAGCACTTTGTTAGCCACAGCAGAGATCCCCAGAGCAGCTCCTATTGGCCACCCCACACCTGTGTGCCCCTCTAGCCTTGCTCTGTGAGGGTCAGCAACCAGAACATCCACGGGAGGCATCCTGAAGCCTTTGCTGTATGCTGGTGGTGGCATCAGGAAGGGATTTTCCAGCCAACTCTTTGGCTGTAGGACCTCAGAGGCATCACCTTGCATTTGAAGGGAGAAAAATGGCTGTGTCGAGCTGGGGGAGAGGGGAGAAGGCTTCAGGTGTTGGTTTCCTTAGCAGTTAGCTTGTGGACTGGCTGCGAATGGCTGTGTCATTAGAAACCACAGGTTCCCCACTGCTGACATCTCCATTAATGAAGGAATCATTTCTGTTTGCAGGTCAAGAGCTGTGGTTTGCAACCAGTTATGCTAATGAAGCCTGTGGCATGCCCAGCCTCATCTGGCTCCATGCCAGCACCAGAGGAGGATTTGACCCACGCCACTAAGAGCTTTCCCCAGCTCACCGACCCGGCAGTGGGACCAGCGAGTCCCTGCTGCCTCCCAGCAGGCAGCCTGGAGGTCACAGACCCACAAGGCTGAAGGTCACAGGCAGGTTTCTCCCAGTGCCCAAAACCCTCCACACATCCTGAGCCACATGGCTGGTGGGATGCTTTTGTGGCCACTGGCTGGCATGGAGCAGCTGTGCCCATCTTGGCCTCAGTCCTCAGCGTGCTGTGGGTGGAAGGAGCTCCTGGGTAGGTTGAACCAAGGAAATAGTGAAGTGATGCAGCAAAATCAGCTGTGGAAGGGCATCCCCAGGGTTTGGTGGCTGAGAAATGGATAGAGAGGAGATGGTTGATGCTGTGAAGCTCCCAGGCCCAAGGTAGCTGCAGCCATCCTCCCGTGCCAGGGCTCTGCTGTGGTCCTGGCACTGCTCTGGCTGGCATGGCAGAGAGCTCTGCCTGCAGGGACACCCACGCTGGCCGTGGTCCCAGGTGTTCCTCAACAGCTGGGCTTGGCAAGAGCTTTCCTTTTCCATCCTATCTGCTGGTGGCACAGGAAGACCTCCACAGAATCACCAAGAAGTATGGCTTGGCACCAGGCTGGGTAGAGTTATGGGATGGTTGGACTTGGTGCTCATAGAGTCACAGAAGGGTCTGGGCTGGAAAGGACATTAAAGGTCATCCAGTCCCACTCCCCTGCCACCTTAAAGGTCCTCTGCAACCAAAGTGGTTCTGGGACAGTCTGCCAGAGGAAGATGTTCTTCACTATGAGAGTGGTGAGACACTGGGAAACAGGATGCCCAGAGAAGCTGTGGATGCCTCATCCCTGGAAGGGTTTAAGAGCAGGCTGGATGAGGCCTCGAGCAGCCTGGGCTGATGGGAGGTGTCCCTGTGCCCACGGCAGAAGGTTGGCACTGGCTGATATTTAAGGTCCCTTCCAACTCAAGCCACTCTGTGACGCTGATCCTCCCTGGGAGTCATCTGGGGCAGCTCAGCAGCCCCTGGTGGGAAAGTTTCTTCTCAGGGTGGGTTGGGAAAGTGTCTTCTCAGGGTGGGTTGGCACTGGGGGGGGTGAGGGCAGGAGGGAGAAACCCGAGGGGAGGCAACAACTCTCTGCCTCCTCTCGGGGATGCGCAACGCTGCCTTTCCCACCGCCGCTCCGTAAGGCAAAGCAGGAATGTGCAGTTATGTGATCACAGTTTGCTGCAGTGAATTATTCAGTCAATCTGGCCCTTGCAGCATGTTGTCGAGGCTTAATGCTGCTTGTCCTAATGTAGGAAATCATTAAAGATCAATAAAGAAATCATTAGCAGCGCGACGCCCTCGCCCGACCGCCCCAGCTCCAGCTCCACCACTTAATCCGGCCATAAAAACAGCACCATGAGCTCATTTTAATGGGTGTCAGCAAGATGGATGGGCTGGGGACAAAGGTTAGAACAGCAATTGGGGAGCAGGACCACTAATGCACTTGTAACTCTTTGGTAAGACTTTAATGCAAGTTAAACAGAAAATGCCCTGGAAACCGCAGCGAGGCCTCCGGTGCGGGCGGCTGGGAAAGGCTCTGGGCGTAACGGGAGGGTTAGGAGCAGGAGAGGCAGAGCAGAGCAGAAGGATTTGACTCACTCAAAGCCAAAAAAAAACCCACCCACCCCAAGACCTACCCCAGCTCTGGAGAGAGTGTTCCAAGTGGCCTCGAGTGGGATTGGAGCTGATGGGGCTGGGGTTTGGGTTCCCTGCCTGACTGTCGTGGAATGGTAACAATCACTGAGGTTGGAAGAGGTCTTCAGGATCACAGAATCAGTCAAGGATGGAAGGGACCACAAGGATCAGCCAGTTCTAACCCCCCTGCCATGGACAGGGACACCCTACCCTAGAGCAGGCTGCCCACAGCCTCAGCCAGCCTGGCCTGAAACACCTCCAGGGATGAGGCTTCCACCACCTCCCTGGGCAACCCCTGCAAGGCTCTCACCACCCTCCTGCTGAAGAACTTCCTCCTAACCTCCAGTCTGACTCTCCCCATTTCCAGCTTTGTTCCATCCCCCCCAGTCCTATTGCTACCTGACAGCCTAAAAAGTCCCTCCTCAGCTTTCTTGTAGTCCCCTTCAGATACTGCAAGGCCACAATTAGGTCACCTCAGAGCCTTCTCCTCTCCAGACTGAAGATCCTTGAGTCCAAGCATTAACCCTGCTCTACAAAGTCCACCACTGAGCCATATCCCATAGCACCACATCTAAACTCACCCAGGGATGGGGACTCCACCACCTCTCTGCTCCAGTGCCTGACAACCCTTTCTGAGACCTTTTTTTTTCCCCTAATGCCAGCCTAAACCTGCCCTGGTGCAGCTTGAGGCCATTCCCTCTGCTGTCCCTGTCCCTGTCGTCACTCTCCTGGCTGTGATGAGGCTTTGCTTGATTTCTCCTCTGCTTTTTGGGCTGCTCAGCTCTGCTTGCCTTAGAGCTGTTTGTTTTTCTGCCAGTGCTGTGAGCAGCCCAGAGGTGCCCTCATGTTTGGTGAGCTTTCATGGGTTTTACTTTTCCCAGCTCTGCATCAGGCTGTGGGGTGACCTCGGGCAGCTCCCTGCCAGTACCTCCCTTGCCCCATCTGTGAGATGGGCTCAATGTGACAGTCTGCAATGGGTTATGCTGTGGAGCACTGCCACCAGCAAAGTCACTTCACAGCCACTCACCATGGTGGGGAGATGGAGCTGGAGGTCCTCCCAAGGCAGTGATGGTCACCTGGAATCATAGAATGGTTTAGGTTGGAAGGGACCTCAAAGCTCAGCCAGTTCCAACTCACCCTGTGCCATAGGCAGGGACAGCTCCCACTAGAACAGGTTGCTCAAGGCCTCATCCAGCCTGGTCCTGAACACCTCCAGGGAGGTTGTGGAGCACAGAAGCACCCAATGTGATCTTTGATGTGATCTTCTGTGCTCCACAACCTCCCTGGGCAACCTGTGCCAGTCTCTCACCACCCTCAACCTGTGCCAGTCTCTCACCACCCTCACTGCAAGGAACTTCCTCCTAACATCCAGTTTCCATCTCTCCTCTGCCAGTTCAAAGCCATTACCCTCTGTCCTGTCATTCCAAGACCTTCTCCATAGTCCCTCCCCAGCCCTCCTTCAGATCCTGGAAGGCTACTTCAAGGTCTCCTTGAAACCTTCTCTTCTTGGAGTGGGCTGCCTGGAGAGGTGGTGGAGTCCCCATCCCTGGAGGTGTTTAAAGGGAGGCTGGGTGAGGTTGTTAGTGCCATGGGTTAGTTAACTGGGTTAGGTGATAGGTTGGAATCTATGATCCTAGAGGTCTTTTCCAACCTGCCTGATTCTGTGTTCCTCCAGGCTGAAGACCCCACCTGGCACCGAGGCATCTCCTGCACAGGGCTGCCTCCCTCTACCCAGCACTGAAGGAAGAGGCAGGAGAAGCCATATTTACATCATGAAGCCACAGCTCCTTCCAACCCTGACAGAGGGCCTTGGGTTGAGTGGAAAAATCCCACTACCAAGGAGGGGAAATTGTGGTGGTACCAGCAGAACACTAAAGCAATTAGTGGGCAGTGCTGCTGGGCTCCACCGTCAGCTCCTGTGGTCACTCCCATGTAATGAAACCCCATCCCGGGGAAGACATCAGCTGTGACCTCCTCATCCTTCACCTTGGCCACAGGCACACCACAGTGGTGCCCAGAGTGGTTTGAGGCATTAAGGAAAAAGACTTCTTGCAGGAGAAAGCCTAAATGAGAAGGGGAAAAAAAAGCAAAGCAGAAACCCAACTGACCCAACCCAGCCAGGCTGCCGGGGGGGTGGGACTGTGGTTTCTCTTTGCCTGCTTGGGTTTGCATTACTGGTGTTGGGGTGAAGGCTGCTCTTAATGAGGCTTTTCATTAGAGGCTTCTGCCTTGGGAGAGAGTGGTGGCTGTGGGAGGCTTTTTGTTGCAGGCTGGGATGGACTGGAGTGGGTTTGGGTTTGCTGTGGCACTGCGGTGAGCACTCCTGCTGCAGCCTGGGCTCCACCAGGGCAAGGTTTGGTCCCTTCCCTGCCTGCAAGCACTTTGTGAGCCCCTCCCTGGGCTCATGGAATGGCTCAGGTTGGAAGGGAGCTCAGACATCATCTGCTCCAACCTCTCATCTCTCAACTAGATTTGGCTGCTCAAGGCCATGAATGCCCCCAGGCAGGAGGCAGCCACAGCCTCCCTGGGCAGCCTGTGCCAGAGTCTCAGCACCCTCCTCCTGAAGAACTTCTTCCTCAGCTCCAGTCCAACCCTGCTCTGCCTTCAGCTCCAAACCACCCCCCCTTGGCCTGTCTCTAGACACCCTGATGAAAACTCCCTCTGCAGCCTTCCTGTAGGCTCCCTTCAGGTACTGGCAGGCAGCTCTAAGGTCCCCCTAGAGCCTTCTCTGGGCAGCGTGGCACAGATGGTTCACAGGAGCCTTCCCTGATCCCTTCCTCCTGCCCAGGGGCTGCCACTGTTGCTTGCTGTGCTGTATTTCAAAGCACTGAGCATTTAATTATCAGTGTCATCACAATCCATGGCTAATGAAGTCCTGAGCCCTGTGGATGCAGCCTGCATTAGCTGCTGCTAGCTCCTGATGTCTCAATAAAGCTCTGCCAGCCAGAAGGGTTGGATCCCTCTTCAATAAGTCATTGCTAATGGAAAGTTCTCAGCTGGTGATCAAGGAGGTGCCCTGGTGGTGGCTGCAAGGGTTGATGAGATTCTTAGAACACAGACTTGTTTAGGCTGGAAATGACCTTCAAGATGATCAGGTCCAACCACTAACCCAACACTCCCAAGACTGTTACTAAATCATGGCCTGAAGAGGAGGTGCTGAGGGGCCTGGAGCAGCCCTGTGAGGAGCAAAGGCTGAGAGCCTGCAGAAGAGCAGCCCCAGAGGGGATCTGCTCAGTGCTCAGCAAGAGCTGAAGAGCTGGGGGCAAGAGGCTGGGGCTGGGCTCTTCTCAGTGGTGGCCACTGGTAGAACATGGGGCAGTGGGCACAGCCTGGGCACAGCAGCTTTTACTTGAACCTAAGGAGAAACTTCTGTGGTGTGAGGGTGCTGGAGGCCTGCAGCAGGCTGCCCAGAGGGGCTGTGGAGCCTCCTTCTCTGGAGAGCTTCCAACCCCACCTGGATGTGTTCCTCTGTGGCCTGCCCTGGGTGCTCCTGCTCTGGCAGGGGGGTTGGGCTGGGTGAGCTCTGGAGGTCCCTTCCAACTCCTACCATTTTGTGTATGTATTCTCTGGAGAGCTTCCAACCCCCCCTGATCATTGTGCTCCTGGGCAAGCTGCTCTGGGTGCCCTGCTGGAGCAGGGGGGGTTGGACTTGATGATCTCCAGAGGTCCCTTCCAACCTCCACCGTGCTGGGATGCTGGGACTGGGTGGCTGCCACTGCAGCCATCACTCAGGACCAGTTTGGGCTGACTGCTGGTGCCAAGGGGTAGAGCTCCTCACTCCATGATCCACATCACCTGCCTGGGGATCCACCCTGAGAGCAGAGATGGGGATTGGCTCCAGCTGGGATCTGTTGTGCTGCAGGTTTGTCCTTGCTGCTGCGGTGGGGCTGGGAGCAGGAGCAGCTCCACTGTCACTGAGGTATTTGTGGGGAGCACAGGAGAAGCAGGAGGGGGTCCTGGCTTGTCCTTTGCACCCCATCAGAAGCTGTGCCTCTGCTTTGCTTTGGGGTCTGTTGTTGTGCTGTTGTTTTGGGTGGGAATTTTTTGTCCTGTGATGTTTCACCCTTTGACTTTTCCCTGCAAACCCAGCGCTGGTCTGAGGTTTGTTCCTCTCTCTCTCTCACCTGGGCCAGTCCAAGACCCTGCACCTGCTGCCTTCAGGCTGGGTGACAGTCAGCAAAAGCCACCCCAGGTGCCATGGGAGGGTTCCAGTGCCGCATCCTCCTGGCTGGCAAGGGCAAAGCCACAGCCTGGCATCCTCATCCCGGTGCTCTGTGGCCTCCACCACACCTTGGGGAGGAGGGAATCAAAGTGCTGGGAGGTGATAACTGTCCCCAAGCAGAAACATTCCCCCCCCCCGGGGGCTGCAGCATGCGGCCAGGGGTGGGGGAGTGGGCACTGCCAGCCACATCTTCCCTGCCACCAGCATCTTCCTTTCCCATGCGGCTACCCAAGCCTGCTGGAGGCTACAAACCGCCCCAGAGCCGCCGGCGACTTCCCCAGCTGGGTGCAGACTTCTGCTGGGGGCAGGGGGTGCGTGAGGGCTGTGCCGTGACCCTCCCCGGGCCCGGAAGCTGCTGCCTGTTGTGTCTGCCACATCGCAGAGCAGAAAAGGCTCTGTCTGCTGCGGGGGGGAGGCAGAACACCTCCTCCGCTTCCTCCTGCCCCTGGGGACAGCGAGTGACAGAGTGGGGGACATTTGATGGGGGAGGATGCTCAGTCCTGGGGTCCTGCCTGCAGCCTGGCCCTGTTCTGGGGGTGCTCCCAAGTCCCTTTCACCCCCTCTTGGTTGGTTCCTCAAGCAAAACCCCGCAGCGGTCTGGGGGGCAGCCGCGGTGCAAAAGCAGCTCCGCACGGGGCTGGCTCTCTGGCACCGATGCCACCCCGGAGGGGCACCTCGATCGCGGGCTGGGGCTTCCCAGAGGGCTCCGCCGCTGCAGGGGGCACGGCTGCAGGGCAGGCTGGCGGAGCTGTGGCTGGGGTGACCTGGCTGTGCCCCGCGGCAGTGATCTGGGTCACAGATAAGGCGACTCTGGGACCTGTCTCTGCCACCGCAGCGTTCCCGCGGAGCTCAGCAGCGCCTGCGGCCGGTGGGCTCCGAGCCCTTCCGAGTGGGGCAGAAATGAAGCTGCTGCCCCCATCCCCGTGTGGCACCCACGCCCCGCACCTCGCTCTGCCCAGCCTCCCCTCACGGCACCCCGGGGCGGCTCAGCTGCCTGTGCCCGCAGGGACACGCGGGGCCAGCCCCAGGGCTTGCAGCGAGGGGTTGGGATGTGCCTTTAGCCTGGTGGGAAGGGAAGGAGCCTCAGCACCCAGGGGTGGCAAATTAAAGCCTTAGTTCAAGAGGTGCCTGGAACGGAGTTTTTGCTGCCAGGCTGGGTACAAACCTTGCTCTGCATTTGCTTCCCTTTCTGATCTGCTCTTTTGGCTCTGGAGCCTTTGATATTTCCTCCTGCACCTCTCAGCACTGCTCAGGAACTGGGGAAATCTGCATTTGGGGTGGATTCTCCCACCTAAGGCTGGTGGGGAAAGCCAGCCCCTGTTTGCTAGCCTGGCCTTGGCCTGGTTCTGGAGTCACCATCACCTGCCACCCCTCACCGTGCCACACGTGCCCTGCCCTGCCCTGTACCTCCCAGAGGTGACTGAAAAGTGCCTTTGGGATTTGTTGGTTTTCCCTCCCAGGTTGAGTCACCTGCAGAGGCCTTTCCAAGATGCTTCAGAGCCACTTACCAGAACTCAGCACTTCAACCTCCCAGAGCTTCCATTTCAGGAGGAGACTGAGAGATGTTGCCCTCCAGTGCTGCCTGTGCCCCCTGTGTGTGCCAGCAGCATCCACTGCAGTCCCTGTGACCCCACACTCTGCCAGGGTCCCAGTCCCATTGTCTCCACACTGTCACTGTCCCACCTCCCAGTCCCTGCTGTGGCTCCTCACTCTTCAAAGCCACCTGCTTGATCCTGCTTGTAGGGTCCAGAGCTCGAAGGACCTCACACCTCTCACGTGGTGGCACTGAGACCTGTGTTTCTCACCCAGAAAGATGCCACTTCAACAGCCTGGCTTGCTGCAGCCTCGAACCACCCAGGTCTATAAGGATGCTGCTAACTCAAGCTCAGCTGGGTGCTGCCTCAGTTTCCCTCACCCCTAAGCCAGTGGCTGGAACCCTCAGCAGGGCAGAGCATGGCTGCTGGAGGGAACAGCCTTCAGGTGGCCTGGGTGTCCATTTCCCAGCCCTGCTCAGCTCCCCATGGGCTCAGGGCAGAGTTGACCTTCTCCAGGGCCACCTTAGGCCCTCCTGGCTCCAGGGGGTGAACCAACCCCACACTGGTGGCCAAGACTTCTGGTGTCCCTCCCTTGGGATGAGGCCTGGAATGCTCATTCTCTGCAGCTGCCCAAGGTCTCAGAGCCACCCAGGGTCCCCCTCCAGGGTCCTCAGCAGGTCAGAGGAGCCCTTAGCATCCCTCCTGCCCCTCCACCCATGCAGTGCAGTTCCAGATGAGAGCTTTGGGGTTTCTCTCTTTGTTTTCTCGAGGCAGGGAACAATTTCCCTCTTTGAAGAGGGGTCAAAACCCACCCTCTTTGGAACTTCCTCCTCTTAAAAGACCTGACCTTGAACTGCAGTGCTGCAGATAATTGTGCTGGGTCCTCAGAGGCAGAGCTCTAATTGCCTGGGCTGGGGAGCTGGGGGTTTGGGCCTTTGAGTTTGGAGGTTTTTCATGTTTCTCTCTCTCCTTTTCTTTTAATTTTCTGATTTCCTCCCTCCCTGCTCTCTTGCTCTGCTCTGACTCACCCAGTGGCACAGAAGACACAAGTCCCTGCCTTCAGAGAAACCACAGGTCTGACGAAGGTTCCCACGGTCTGCTCTTTAAATAGCTGCTGCGAGCCGTGGCTGGACCTCGCCGCTGCTCGAGCGTCGCTTCCCTCATCCTCTTCCTCTCCCTCACGCCTTCCCCTTCACCCTCCCCCACCCCCCACTCACCCTCAATACACCTCAGGGTGGTGGGGAGGGACTTTTCCCGGTGTGAGCCCTCTGCTGCTTCACATCGAATCAGGTTTCTGTTGGACCAAGTGCCCAAGATCGAGTCCGAGCTTCAACCCAGCACCACCACACCCTGGCCCCAAGTGCCATGGCCACAGCTTCCCGGGGCACCTCCAGGGATGGGCACTCCACCACCTCCCTGGGCAGCCTGTGCCAAGCCTTGACCACGCTTGCAGCAAAGAAACTGTTCCTCATCTCCAACCCTGCCCTCCCCTGGCACAATTTCAGGCCATTTCCTCTTCTTCTATCACCTGAGGCTAGGGACAGGAGACCAAACCCCCCCCTCACTGCAACCACCCCTGCCAAACGAGACGCCAGGAGAAGCTCTTTGCTGTGAGGGTGAGGAGACACTGGAACAGGTTGCCCAGAGGAGCTGTGAGTGCCTCATCCCTGGAAGTATTTAAGCCCAGCCTGGATGAGGCTTTGAGCCACTTGGGCTGGTGGGAGGTGTCCCTGCCCGTGGGACTAGCTGGAAGGAGCTGATCTTTGAGGTCCCTTCCAACCGAAGCCATTCTGTGATTCTCTGCAGTGCTGCCTGCAGCTTTGCCTCTGTCCCCATCACCTGCCTGTGCCTTCGTGACAAGAGCCCTGCGGTGCTGCTTCCGCCCGGGGCTCTCTGGTGACACTGCTGAGCCCTTGCCTGGAAGGTTTCAATATTGAAAGAAAAGAAGCAAAAACCCAAAACAACAAAACCCCCTCAGCTAGTGGTGAGAAAGGAAGGAGCTTGCCAGGGGCCCTCTCCACACCTCTTTCCAGTAAGCAAGAGCAGCCAGCTCAGGGGGGCCCTTCTGAGAAGGTGCTGGAGGAGGCAGTGGGAGGCTGGAGGCTTTCTGTGAAAGCAGCTGCTGGTGGGGAAGTGATGGGAGGTGAGGGATGGGTGAGCCCCCCCCCTCCCCTGAAAGGGTGATGGTGGTGGGGGGGTCACCCTTTCTTCTTGTGAAGCACTTTGGGCATGGAAGGTAACATTTGGATGTGACCCCTGTGGGAGCCTCAGTCCTCCATGGGGGCCTCAGCCCTTCCCAGGGACACCAGAGCTTCCCAAGGACCCCCCAGCTCCTCATAGGAACCCCCTCCTTAGCTCCTCATAGGAACCCCCAGACCTTCAGAGGGGTCCTCAATCCTCAATGGAGACCTCAACCTTTGCCAGGGCCCCCAGCCCCTGCAGGGAGGACAATGTCCTCATGTCCTGGCTGCTCTCTAGAAGGATGCTCCTTGCTCCAGGCAGATCCCTGGGTCCAGCAGGAGCTGGCTGAAATTCCACTGCCCCAGCACATGCAGGTCCTCACCCCAGCCACACACAGCTTTGGCATGCCCTGAGCACCCCAGCTTGGTCCTCCAGTGCTTTCCCTGAGGCTGGAAGATGCCCTTTGGGTTTGAGTCACCCACAGCAGTGGGTCTCAGGCATCTTCAGCAGGATTATTTCTGCTCTGCACCAGGAGAAGGCAGGTTTGACCTTTGCCTTCCTGCTGACAAGCAAACAGGCCCCTACAGCAGCCACCAGGAACCCCCCTGCCCTCTGCTGTCTTCTTGCCCCCAACTGCTACCAGGTCCCTTGCCCAAAGCACCACACTTTCAGCCCCAAACCTTCCCTAGGTGACACAGTGACAACCTCAGAGCAGTGGCTTGTGGGGCTGCCCTGTGCTTCCTGCCAGGAGGGCTGTGGGCTGGAGTACAGTGTGGGACACCCCAGGGGTGGCCAGGAGGGCACTGGGCCCTCTCCATCCTCTCCCAAACAGCCCCCACCTCATAGAAGGTGAAGGGAGGCAGGAGAGCCTCTGCTGCCCTGCAGCAAAGCCTCCGAGGGCTTAGACCACCAGGGACAGAGTAAAGGAAAATGAAACGGAAGCAACCGAGTCAAAACCTGGAGCTGCAGCTCTGTCTGCTTGCAGCCAGGTCCTCAGGGCTCCCTGAGGCAGGTGGAGCTGCATCCCATGGAGCTTCAGATTCCCAGTCATGGATGGGGTGGTTGGAGATGAGGTCCAAAGAAGAGCTCACGTCCATTAACCTACCCTAACCAGAGTCTCCTGCTCCTGTTGCATCCCTTCCCTTCATCCTGGCCACGTCCCAGGTGCTGGGATCAGCTCTTCCATTTTTCCACTCTCTTCAGCACTGCTGGTGGGGAATTAAGTGCAGATTTGCTACAGATGTGATCAAGAGAAACAGCTGCCAAGGGGTGGGGGGGAGTGTAGAAAAAAGGACAAGGCAAAAGGAAGCAGCAGAGGCAATGTTACTTTGTTTAGCAGAAGGGCTGATGTGTGAGTGGGAACAGAACCCAGGCATGGGCTGGATCCTTTTAAACCCATCCCTGGTCTTCAGCCATGAGCTCTTCTGGTTTGAATCTCCCCTCTCTGGAGGAAAGTGAGTAACTCAGTAGTAATCCTGCTAAAGGTTTCTGTCCCTGAAATGAAACCTGGTGCTTGAAATGGGGATGGCAGGAGAGGGTTGGTGCCCAGCTGGTGAGAGGTTCTGTCTATTATTGGCATTTTCCCCTGCCCAGGAGGGACCCAAGGTCCTTGCCTGTCCCCAGCAGAACCAGAGGCTGTGTTGGGATTGTGGAGCAGGTCATGGTCAAACTCTCCTGGGACTCAGGGCTTTGACCCCCTCTTGGTCTCCATCCCATGTTGCTTTCAGGGATGCTCTCTGCAGGGTGGAGCTGCTGATCTTATTTCTGAGAGCAGCTGCCTGAGGCCATGGCTGGGCTGGGTGTCAGCCCCCAGCTTCTTGAGTGCCCACCCAGCACCCTAACAGCAGCTCACCTCAGTTTGCTGCACCGTTGGTACTCTGGAACCCCCAACCCCCCCGGGCATAACCCTAAAGCAGAGGCCACCTCCCTCCACCGGCACAGAGCAGCTGAAGGGCATCCTCACCCTCAGCTCTTTGCCCTGGCCCTGGCTGTGCTTTCCTCCCTTGACATCACTGTGCTGAGTGCCAGTTTGGAAGGCAAAGCCTGGGCATGCAGGAGGCTTTCCACCACCCATGCTTGGTACCCACCAAGGCCACCTCAGTCCAGCTGAACTCTTCCGTGGGTGGCAACATCTCAGTGGCTTGGTTTGCTCCCCCCCACCCTTTTTATTCTCTCCTCAAGGTGGAAAATGCCTCAACCCCCCCAGTGCCCACAGGCTGTGGGCTTAACACTCATCTTTCTAACCACTTCAAAAGCTCCACGACGCTGAGCTGCAGCCCACGCAGAGGCAGGCAGCAGTTGGCCACGAAGTGCAAGCCCAGCACGTCCCACCGAGGGCAGCAGGCCCTTCCTGGGGGTAGAACTGGCGTCACAGACCTGCTGGGAACCCCCATTCTCATCACTGCCCCTGGCCAAGCCCCAGCTTGCTCCTAGCTGCTTCCTTGGTGCCCCTTGGGATGTGAATTCTTGCTGCTGTCTAAGGAAGAGAATCCAGCCCTGCCTCCTGGGACGGGAACTGGAGGCTGGAGGGTGGCAGCAGTGTCCCCCAAGCCCTCCACATGATATTTCTTGTCTTTATTAGTGCCCAGTCCTGCAAGGCAGACTCTTAAAGAGGAATGCATGGAGCCTCCCTCCACGGCCTCTGCTGTAGGACCCCCTCCCTCCCCCCCCCCAGCTCTTGGTGCAGGGCATGGCTGGGACCATGGCACTGAGCACAGCTGGGAGGGGGCCTCAGGCTGCTGCTGGTCCACAGGGCAGGCACTAAAGTTCCCTTTCTCTGCCATAATTTGCTGCTTGGGTTCGCATCAGTGTTCGTGAGAGTCAGGGTGGGCAGTCCCTGCACCACCTCCGTGGCCACCTGGGCATGGGCAGATGCACTTCAACCCCAGAGGGCATTTCCTCCCGCTCCACGGATGGGCTGCGCTCTGAGGGATCCTTAGACTCTCTCCCCCTCTGTGGGTCTGGCAACAAAGTGGTTTCAGCCCCCCGGGGGCCCTGCTGACCCCCAGCTTCTGCCTTACCCTGCCTGAAAATGCATCAGTCCCCCTTAACGGCAGGGATGGGCAGGGGCCGGGGCTTGCCGGGATGGGAAGTGTGGTGGGATGGGGCTGGGACTCCCTGGAGCCCCTCCCCGGTGCCTGTCTGTGACCCCAGGGTCGGGTGCAGGGCACTGGTGTGACCGAGCTCTGCTGCCGTGTGACTGCAGCGTGACCCAGCCGTGGCGCAACCCCCGCCCGTGCGGGGCTGTCCCGCCGGGGTCACCCCAGGTCCCTGCTGAAGTGCCTCTGCTCTGCCGTTATCTGGGGGTGCCTTGCCTGTCCCTCACCCTCTAAAGCACCCCAGAACCTGCTGGGTGCCTGCGGCGCAGCGGCAGAAGGTGGCCAGCAGCGCGGATGGCTGCTGCGAACTGCTCCTTGCCCCGCGGGGGCTGCTGGCACTGAGCCTCGTCCCCACCAGAGCTGGGGGCACACAGGGCCGGGAAGGAGCCTGGGCAGCCTCTCCTGTCCCTCCAGCCCTGCCAGCACCTCTGTCCCCAAAGCTCCTCTGCACTCTGGAGATGTCCAGACAGGCACTGGGTCTGTGTCCAAAGGCACCACCGAGCTGCCTCAGATGCTTGGTCCCCTCTTAAATGTGCTTTTGCATTTCTCCTTTTCCTCCTCCCCCCTGGGCTGGGATCCCTCTGTGGACAGTCCCCAGGCTCGGTGCAGCCTCCCTCTGCCTGCATCTCCCCAGCTGCTCCTGCAGGCACTGGGCAGCAGCTCCACCAGAGCCTCAGCTCCACCAGACTGGTTCCCACTGCTCCCCAGCTCCAGCACCCCCCTCAGATGCAGCCACAGCTCCCATCCTGGGCTGCTTTCCCTTGCACCCACTGGGAACCACAGAACCAGAGAGCTGCTGAGGTTGGAAGAGACCTTTGAGGTCACCAACTCCAACCACTTGCCCTGAGCTCACAATCCCACCCCTGCTGCTAAGCCACCACCACCCCCCACGGCCCTCAGCACCACATCCACACCAGGGCTGGTGGCTCCCACCCAGGGCTGGTGACTCCCACCCAGGGCTGGTGGCTCCCACCCAGGGCTGGTGGCTCCACCACCTCCCCGGGCAGCCTGGGATGCAGGGCGAGGACAAGGCAGCTGTGGAGGGCTGGATCCCCTGGCCCATCCCTGCTCCGAGGTCAGGAGCAGGCCCCGCTGGCAGAGGGGTGACAAGGGTGGCATTGTGGTGCTGCCCGCACACGCGTGCCCGCGCGGCTCCGCGCAGCCGGGCGCTGGGCACCAGCCGTGGGCATTCCCAGGGCACCCTGGCGCCAGCGAGGCAGGGCTGGGGTGAAGCTCGGACACAACCCTGGGCTGTTCCCAGAGCATGGCAGTTTTCATGGAGCTGGTCACATGCCTCCTTTCCCATGGCTCTGGGCAGAGCCAGCCTGGGCCTGGGCGCTGGGACTGGTGGCGGAGCTGGGATGTGCTCTTGCGGCTTTGTGGCTCAGGCAAGCAAATCCTGGCCTGGGCACCACCATAAGCCTAAGGTATTGGAGAGGGTCATGGAAAGGTCTGCAACAGGCTGCCCAGGGAGGTCACAGATGTCCCCTCCCTGGAGGCGTTCAAAGCCAGGCTGGGTGAGGCCTTTAGCAACCTGGGCTGGCAGGAGGGGTCCCTGCCCATGGCAGGGAGTTGGCACTGGATAATCCTGAAGGTTCTCTCCAGCGCATTCCATGAACCTGGGGGTTCTCTGGACAGCCTCTCCTGCTTTGGCACAGGTGGGTGAGATGCTGGGGGCTGGGCTGGCTAAAATGCTGCGTGCTGAAGTGGCAGAGCCCAGCACAGCCCTGCTGTGCTGCTGTTGGGAGCCAGACCTCCCTGCTTTTAATCCTCTCCCCAAAACCATTTTAAGCCCCTCCAGCCCAGGTTTCAGCTTCCCATCTGCACAGTGAAAGCCCCATCCCAGCCCCCTGCCTTGCTCTTGGTGCTGGTTGGGCAGGCTGTAACTCAGTGCAGCTGAACCACAGCTCCCAGCTGGCACCTAATTATGGGAGGAGTGGGAAGACATCTTAAAAGCACCTTCCTGCTCTCTTCCTCCTCCTCTTCATCTTGGCTTCTCTCCCCATCAAGCCCAGCAGGACCTGGAGCAGGTGAGGGCTGAGACTCCCACCCCCTTTCTGCAAGGAAAGAGCTATGAAGTCCCAAACCAGCCTGAAGAAGCCTGGCTACTGCCCAAGAGGTTTGTGGGGCTGGGGAGGGCAGGGGTGGGCAGTGGGATCACAGCGTGTTAGGGCTTGGAGGGGACCTCCACAGATCATCGAGTCCAAGCCCCCTGCCAGAGCAGGACCAGAAAATCTAACGCAGGTCACACAGGAACACATCCAGACAGGGCTGGAAAGGCTCCAGAGAATGAGACTCCACAGCCTCTGTGGGGATGCTGCTGGGCTGAGCTGCCCTGCCCATGGCGAGGGCCAGGTGAGTGTACCTCACTGCTGGGGAGCTGGGGGGGGATGAGAACTCAACCGAAGATGATGACAGCAAGCAGCAGGATGTGATAAACACCAAGCCCTGAACACCTAAAGGTCATCCTTCTGCACCCAGCTGCTGCTGCTGCTGCTTAGGATCCTGTTTGCCTGTGGACTTGGGTTGCTGAAGCTTGGCCTGCATCTGCTTCGCTCCATGCGAGGGCTCCCTGGGCTCTTTCTGGCGAGCAGAGAAAAGAGAAGGCCAAGCCTCATGTTTCAGTTCTGCTTCTCTTCCCACTTAGGGAAAAGTTACCTTCAGTTTTTTTGCCATGGGAAAACCCCTTGGCCCCAGACAGGGTCTGATGGAAGCTCCACTTCCAGACAGGAGCTCTTGCTGAGTGCCAGCATTTCGGTGGTCCTGCTCGTTTGGTGCTCCTGGAAAGCTTCCTGCAGCTACTCAACTGCCCTTTGAGTACTTCATTTTTATGTTAGTTTTTTTAATCTGCTGCCACTTATGCAAAGCAGGAGGCCAGACCACTGCCTTCCTCCTCTTCCTCCTCCTCATCCCAACCCTCTGTCCAACCTGATCTACTGGAGGCTGTCCCTGTGTGCTGCAGAGGGGCTTGGACTGGATGACCTTTGGAGGTCCCTTCCAACCTGGACCATTCTATGGTTGTCTCCACCGTCCCCTGCCGCCCCTTTGGCAGGCAGTGTTGTTTACCCTGCTGCTTGTGCTTCAGATTTCTGCCTCCTGCTAACCCAGACCAAACCCTGGTGAAGAGGAGCAGCACATCCACGCATCTGGAAGCAGCCTCGGGCCGGGAGGCGGAGAGCTGCGTAGGGCTGGGCGCTGGGATGCAGACAAGTGGGGAATGTGGGGGGCAAAAGGCAGCTGAAGAGAGGAACCACAGCCTGGAAATGGATGACTACAGCAGCCACCCACTCAGGGACCCAAGGGCTCCTTTTTCCTGCCTTCCTAAGGCAGCAACGCAAGTGATGGAGGAGAAGTGGCTCCTCTGCTCCCCTCTGCCACTTGGCTGCCAGCCCCAGCGAGCCTCCTGTGAGCCACCAACTGCAAACCATAACATTATCAGGTTAAAACCAAAATGATGGGAGACAAAGACCCCCCCCAGGGCCAGCACCCTGAGGCTGCAGGGATCTCTCTGGGCCGTTGACGCCACGGATCAGGTGACGGCGCTCTCCCAGCCAGCAGATGCTGAGCCAGAGGCTCTGCTGTGCCGACCACAGAGCCACCAGCCAGGCAGAGCTACCTGCACCACCAGTGGGGTTTTCCTCTTCCTCCTTGCTGCTGCTTCTTCCATCTCTCCTCTTCTTTCTCCCATCCTGCCAGCGGCTCCCCCAGAGGAACGAGGCAGAGGACGAGGGCAGGATGGCATCCAGCAGCATCTTCACCTCCTTCACCGCCCACTCCTCGGCTCTCCTGCGGGGTGAGTACGGAGCAGGCTCTGCCGCCCCTGGGTGGCAGGAAATGTTGTTGGGCTTTGCAGTTGTTGTGTTTATTTTCTTGCCAAGCAGCAAACCAGCAGCAGGCTCTGGGGTGGCTCTGCTGGCACTGCCTGCTGGGGGTTTCTCTTGGCTCCTCAATGCTCCAGGCCACCGCTGTGCCTGTCCAGGTCTGGTGGGTGGCTTGGTCCCACCTTTACTTTGTCCCTTTTCCCACCTGGTTGCAGTGCTGGGTAGGGTCAGGGCTGAGTGGTGCTGGGTTGGTTTGATGTGGTTGATCCCAGTTGGCAGCTGGGTGCTGTGCTGGGTGGGTGCAGCCTGGGGAGTGAAAGTCTGCAGAAAGGGGAATTGATCCTGAATAAAGAAGGTGGTGTGCAAGAGGGGAAGAGCTGGGGGGCATCAGAGCTGCAGCTGAGCTTGCAGTGGATGTGGTCACTGACCTGCAGTGCTCCAGCCATGCAAACCACAGACAGAGCCTTGCTGAAGAGGTCACTCCTCTGGGTGAGGGATTTCTTCAACCTGCTCTTCCTGGTCTCTCTGCACAATCCAGGACACGATGCCCTCACCCCTCTTGGTTGTCTAGGGATGGGCAAACCACCCAGCAGAGCAGGCTGCAAACCACCCAGCAGAGCAGGTTGCTTCTCCTCAAATTTCTCCTCTGCTTGGCCCCCACCCCCAGCAGCATCAGATGTTCCCAAGGCTGAACCTACCTCCAGTCCACAGCTGCTGTCCTCTTGTAACTGCTCTGGAGCCAGGGTGGGTTGGACCTGCTGGGACCACAGATCCCAGGTGTGTGCTGAGACTTTTTGGGGAGGAACTGGGTGCTTGCTGAGGTGCCAGGCAGAGCATTTGCCCTTCCTCATGTGGTTCAGGACCAAAAGCTTGAGCTGGTTGTGGCTGGGAAGATTCTGGTGCCGAGCAGTGGCTTGGAACTTCACACTGAACCCGGGCAGGGGGATCATAAACCTCTCCCCAAAGAGCAAAATGCAGGAGGTCATCTGGAAAGACATCAGCTCAGCCCAGATCCTGGCCTGTTCTGGAGAGCACAGAGGGTTGTGTGTCCTGTTGGGGTGGTCAGTGGTGTCAACCTGTATTGGGCTCTTTACCATGAGAGCAGTGGAGCACAGGAACAGGTTGCCCAGGGAGGAGGTTGTGGCCCCATCACTGTGGATAGTCAAGGTGAGGCTTGACAGGACTCTGGGCAACCTGAGCTAGTGGAGGATGCTCCTGCTGACTGCAGAGGAGGTTGGACTGGATGACCTTCAGAGGCCCATTCCCATTCATCCCACTCTATGATCCCTGCATCTTCTTGCCTTTGAGCTCTCTGAGCAGAAAGTGTTGGAGAGACACCAGAAAGAGCCAGGGATGGGGATTGGATAGGGATGGGATGGAGACAGAGGGAGGTAAATCCAGAGCAGCTACCAGGTCTCCATCATGGAACAGACTGCCCAGAGAGGTTGTGGATGCCCTCTCCCTGGAGGTGCTCAAAGCCAGGCTGGATGAGGCCTTGACCAACTTGTCTAGTAGAGAGTGTCCCTGCCCTTGGAAAGGGGGTTGGAACTGGATGATCTTGAAGGCCCTTTCCAACCCAATCTGTGAGTCTATGCCACAGAACAGTGGAGCACAGGACAGCCCCATCCAGCTGAATGCCCTCCTCTTGGAGCTGGTGGCATTACAAATGTGTCCTTTGTACTCCCTGCAGCTAATTAAAGGCAGTCCCATGGCAGGGGAAGAAGAGAAGTTTATAAGAACCACTTGCATGGCTCTTTTTAATCTACACTTCTCCCCTCCTCGAGCCAGATGAAGAAATGCTGGGGTTTAACTGGGCTTGCTCGTGGAAAGCAAAACCAGAGGGGGCCAGGGGAGGCTCATGTCCTGCCTGCATCTCCACACAAATAGGAACCCATAAAAGCAATAAAAGGGCAACAAAAATCTTTGCTGCAGACAAATTTTTGTACTAAACAGGGGTGGGGAAGGAAGGGATGAAAAGATTGCACCAAGGATGGAACCTGGCCAAAGGGTGCAACATTTGGTTAGTGTTAGGACAAGGCCTCCTTGTTGTCTTTAAGGAGCTCAGTTTGTCTTCTCCTGCCCAGCAGAGATGTTTTTGGGTGAGTGCTGCAAAGCCTCCATGGAGGCTCACTGAAATGCCTCCTGGCTTTGAGGGATTCAACCACAGCCATTGGGTTTGTTTGCATCCCTGAAAATGGGTGTTTGTCTCTGCAAATATTTAAGGAATGAAGTGGAGGGGGAGGAAAAAAGAAATCCCAAAGGATCCCAAAGGTTTTTTTTCCTCTTCAGACTGGCAAGCCAAAAAGATCCCTTTTTTTCTTCCCCCCATGGGGTGGGTGAAGGAGTCCCACCTGGAGCAGTGGCACAGGTCCCTGCTGGCCTGTGCCAGAGTTGCAACCAAGCAAATTGTCTCCTGGGGACTGCAATGAATTTCCCTTCAGATGCTGGTTCTGGGGACACAAACCCCACTGGTGGTGGTCAGTGCTGGCTTGGCCTGGAGGTTGCCTTGCAGCTCTTCACTGCTCCCAGAGACCAATGCCAAGTTGTGAGATCACAGAAGCACAGAGTGGGTTGGGTTGGAAGGGACCTCCACAGCTCATCCAGCCCAAGCCCCCTGCCCTCAGCAGGGACATCTCCACCAGAGCAGGTTGCTCACTTCCCTGTCCAGCCTCACCTTGGATATCTCCAGGGGTGAGTCCTCCACCACCTCTATGGGCAACCTGCTGCCATGTTCCAGCAGCCTTCTGGTGCAGAACTTGTTCCTCACATCCAATCCAACTCTGCTCTGCTCTCATTTCAAACCATTCTCTCTGGTCCTGTCCCTGTAGACCTTTGGGAGCAGTCCCTCTGCAGGCACTGGGAAGCAGCTGCTGCTGCTCCCAAGGGCCATACCTCATGGCTGGTCCTGCCTGGGAACATTTTCTCTCCCTCTTTCTGCAAGAAAACAAAATGTCTGTGTTGTCTTCTGCTCCCTCTGAGCAGCCCATGGCTCAGCTCCTGGGTCCAGCCATGTCCTCTGGGGACATCTGGAGCCACCATGCCAGGGGCAGTAGGATGCCTCTAAGTCATCACACCACAAATATCACAGCTGGGAGCCAGTTCTTCGTTGCTGATGGCTATAGGGATGGAGAGGCCACAGGGACTGGGTTCTCAACAGCCACCACTGTCTTCAGTGGAAACCAGCAGGGGCACCCCTGGGGTGCAGGGGTCCATGGGTGGACAGCCACAGGCTGTGATGCTCCATGGAGGCAGCAGTGAGATGCTGACAGCTCAGAGGCTCTCAGGACTTTTGGCTGAGGGCTGGAAGTTGTTTTGTCTCAGGGTGAGCCCTGGGCAGCCTTGCTGACTGCATGGGCAGGCTCCTCTGCTGGGCTGCTTCACCTCTCCCAAGCTCTGGCTGCTGAAGTTTGATGCTTTTTAACTTGGTTTTGGTGAATCTAAAAGCCTGTGGGAGCAGCTCATGAACTGTCCCCATCCATGCACACTTCCCAGAGGAAACAGTGATGAGGCAGCAGGGTTTTGCCTCTCTCCTCATCATGTCCTCATGGGCACATTGGCTTTGGGCTGAGGTTGGACTCCATGACCTTGGAGGTGTTTTCCAACCAAAACAATTCTGTGATTGTCCTGACCTTGAACCTGCCCCAGCAGATGCTGCAGGAGGAGGAGGAAAACCCCATGGTGGTAGAGCTGGTGCCAGTCACCTTTGGCTTCTGAAGGTGGGCAATGGTGACTGCCCTGCTGCACCACCACTTCTCCTCCGAAGGTCTCTGGGTCCATGCTTCTCCCTCATGCATCCCCAGCACGGCTCAGTCAGAGCTTCAGTACTGCTGTGGGCTGAGGCTGTCACACCCTGGGGCGTGCGGGAGCTGTCCCGGTGCCTCTGCCGCGTCCCGGTGCCCCTGCCGTGTCCCGGTGCCTCTGCCGCGTCCCGGTGCCCCTGCCGCGTCCCGGTGCCCCTGCCGCGTCCCGGTGCCTCTGCCGCGTCCCGGTGCCTCTGCCGCGTCCCGGTGCCTCTGCCGTGTCCCGGTGCTCCTGCCGTGTCCCGCTGCCCCTGCCGTGTCCCGGTGCCTCTGCCATGCCTCTCCTTGCTTCACCCCCATGTCCCCAGTGCCTCCCCTCTCCCGCTGGGACGAAGGTGCTGGTCCTGGCTCACGCCAAGCGGAGGTTCCTTTCCCCACCCTTCCTGTAAGTGCCTGCCGCAGGATTCCCGCTCGGCTCACCTCCTTGTAATGGATTTCTGCTTCTTCCCGACCACAGAAGCTGCATCCTTGACAGGCGTTCAAGCCGTTTTTCTCCCCACTCCTGCCACACCAAGGGCCGGGCAATGCCTCTGGCAGAGCCAGTTGGGGCAGCAGGCACTGGGGCAGCCGTGCCCGTGTGGTGCTGTCCCCCCTGCTGCTGTGTCTGGCTGCAGGCAGGAGGTTTGTCTCACCCTCTGCCTCCTGTGGAGGCTTATCTGTGGGTAACAGCCGCCCAGCACCGCATCGCAGGAGGGTCTGCAGCGATTGAGCACTGGGCTGGGAGACAGGAGCCTGTAGGACCAGCCCTGCCCGCAGCCAGAGGTGCTCTCGGGGTCAGCAGGTGGGAGAAAGGCAGAGCTGGGGAGAGAAGGAGCACTCCCGGAGCTGAAATCCCTCTGCTGTTGAGGCCAGGCTGAGAGAGTTGGAGTTGTGCATCCTGGAGGAGGCTCCAGGGGGACCTTCTGGTGGCCTCTCAGTGCTCCAAGGGGCTGAGCAGAAAGCTGGGGACAGACCTTCGAGCAGGGCCTGTCGTGCCAGGACAAGGGGGGGTGGTTTGAACTGAAAGAGGGAGATTCAGACTGGAGAGAAGGGAGAGATGTTTGAGGGTGGTGACACCTTGCCCAGAGAGGTGGGAGATGTCCCATCCCTGGAGTCATTCCAGGTCAAGCCGTTTGGAGCTGTGAGCAACCTGCTCCAGCTGGGGATGTCCCTGCTGACTGCAGGGTTTGGACTGGGTATGTTCTAAAGGTCCCCTCCAGCCCATTCCATGATTCTGTGTCTGCACACCCAGGAGCCCACTTCAGCCACAGCCCAGCCAGGACTGCCTCTCGCTCCCCACCCCATATCCTGGCACCTCCTTACCCCTCTTCAAACCCTCCTTTTGCCCCAGCTCCTTGGGGCTGGAGAGCATGGGGTGCCCAGTGCCACCCCACACCCCCCAGCTGCTGGTGCACAGGTCCAGAGGGCCACACGATCTGCTTTGCCTCCACTCCTCCTCCCTCCTGGGGAGGGGTTGTGTGCTCGGAGCTCCCCAGCTCCTGACTGCCTGTCAGAGGCTTTGCCTTTCCAAGCCGTCCCTGCCGGCTGGTGCCTTCTCTCTCTCCTTCCCTCTCTCCCTCTCCCTCTCCCTCTCTCCCTCTCCCTCTCTCCCTCTCCCTCTCTCCCTCTCCCTCTCTCCCTCTCCCTCTCTCCCTCTCCCTCTCTCCCTCTTCCTCTTCCCTTTTTTTTTTTTTTTGGGGGGGGGGGGGGGCAGGAGCATAAATCCTTTGTCTCTCATCACCTTGTTATGATCTAATAGGAGGGGAGAGGCAGTGGCGTTGGTTCCCCTTTGCTGAGCGCTTTAATTCATGATGATTTCTCAGGCTTGATCTCCTCTGATACGTCGTCAGGGTTTGTGGTCCACTGTTTTGGCCACGTCTGGTTTGGGGAACAAAGAATGAGCTGTGTGCTTGCAGGCTCACATCCACAGATGGTTGGCATTAGCGGCAGGAATGTGACTTCCCAGCTGAAGTGACGAGCTCCAGCCACGGCCGCGCCGTGCAAACTGCCTCAGCGAGGAGGGGAGAACACTGCAGAACCTGCCGGGAGGTCCCTGGGGGCGGTTTGGAGATGGTGAGGGTGGGGCACAGGGCTCAGCCCTAGGGAGGCACATCCCCTCCCCCTCCTGCTGCACCTGATTTTTCTCCCGGGTGTAGAATCACAGAAGCAAAGAACGGTTGAGGCTGGTACAGACCTTTGAGATCATCAAGTCCAACCACAATCCACCACTGCTGCTAACCACTGCCACTGAACCACGGCATGGCCAAAGTGGGAAGAAGATGTGGCTGTGAGGGAGGTGTCCATCAGCTGTCTGAGTGGTGCAGGATCCAGAGGACTGAGCTCTCCACATCGCACTTTCATTTTCCTTGGCTCTGGTGCTTCATCCCTGACGTGCTGGGGATGGAGCAGGCAAAGGCCTGTGGCTGAGTTCACACTCCCAGCCCATTCATCCCAGAGGTCCTGGCAGCCTTTGGCTCCAGTCCTTGGCCGAGAGCCACTGACCTTGCCCTGTCTCTAGTGTAACCCCAGTGGCACACAGAGCAGCCGTGGGGGCTCAGCAGACTCTGTGATTCCAGTGCCTAACCACTCTCTGAGGAAAGAAATTGTTCCTCAACTCCAACCTTAACCTCCCCTGGGGCAGTTTCAGGCCATTTCCTCTCCCTCTATCACCTGATACTAGGGAGCAAAACCCAATCCCCACCTGGCTCCAGCCTCCTTTCAGGGAGCTGTAGAGACCCAGAAGGTCTCTCCTCAGCTTCTTCTTCTCCAGGCTGAACACCCCCAGCTCCCTCAGCTGCTCCTCTCCAGACCTTTTCCCAGCTTCATTGCCCTTCTCTAGACCTGCTGCAGCCCCTCCATGTCCTTCTGTGAGTGAGGGGCCCCAAAACTGACTCCAGTGTTAGAGGTGCAGCCAGCCTGAGGTGGTGTCCAGACCCTAGCGAGGCTGTGATGCTCTCCCAGCCTGAGCACCACCCACGGTGGCCACCACAGCAGTCTGTGGGGTGCCAGGCACAGCCTTCAACCACAGCATTCTCTTCCTCCTCCTTTTCCTCCTCCTCCTCTGCCCTTGTCTTGCTAGGAGTGCTTTAATTTCTTTTTGTCCCAGGGAGAGGGCCAGGCAGGGTGGCTGCAGTCTGGGGGGATTTTTCCATAACATAAACATATTAAAGAGAAAAGGGAAAATAAAAAAGCAAGAAGGATTTTCCATTCCCACTGGAAGCAGAGAGTGTGTTTGGAACATGAGGAATGGATTACTCAGGCTGTTGTAAAATCAAATACAAAAACAACCCAAAGAGGAGGAGAAAGGGAGAGACCTGAGGGGGGGGGGAAAAAAACCCACCAGAAAAGGGTTTCAGCTGGGAAGGGAGACACTGAAAAAGGAGCTTGGGTCAACTGTCCCAGTGCAGGAGAGCCCCAGAGAGGATAGAATGAGAGGGAATGGCCTCAAGTTGCACCAGGAGAGGGTTGGGTTGGATATTAGGAAGAATTTCTTTGCTGCAAGAGTGGTCAGGGCTTGGCAGAGGCTGCCCAGGGGAGGTGGTGGAGTCCCCAGGCCTGGAGGTGTTCAGGAAACCTGTGGCCATGGCACTTGGGGCTATGGTTTAATGGCCACGGTGGGGCTGGGGTGAGGGTTGGACTGGATGAGCTTCAAAGGCTCTTCCAACCCAAGCAGTTCTGATCTGAGCAAGAAGTTCTTCAGCAGGAGGGTGGTGGAACTCTGGAAGGGCTCCTCCCTGGGGGTGTTCAAGGCCAGGTCTGGTTGAGAGCTGTCCCTGCCCGTGGTGGGGAGGTTGGAGCAGATGAACTCTGAGATTGCTTCCAGACTGGATGATCTTGGAGGTCTCTTCCAACCTGGATGATTCTATGATCCTATCTGACCCATTCTAGCATTCCACAGATGGATCCTGCAAGGAGAAGTGAGAGGCTTTTGGGTTTCTGTTTCCACCTGGGGAGGTGAAGCCCTTCCCATGGCAAGGGCCCCTCTGCCAGCCTAGATGGGCACATCACCCTGCTGAAGAGCATCCCACAAGGGATGTGCGTCCCTGAGGTGCCACCAGCCACAACTCAGGGCAGTGGGTGCCAAGGGACATGCTGGTGGTGCCCCAAATCCCCACCAGCAGTGGGCATCCCCAGCAACCCCACCCTGCATCCCCCAACCCACTCTGATGGGCCCTGGGGCACCAACCACCCTCAATGAGCTTTCACTGCTGCCTTCAGCATCCTGATGGAGTTGGACCTCATAACCACGAGCTGTCAGCACAGGGAGACCAGCCAGGAAGGATGCACCCTCCAAGGGTCTCCTCTGCTGGCACTGCTGGGATCCAGGGCTCTGGAGCTGCCTTTTGGGTGGCTTTCCAGGGGCTCTGTGTGTTGAACTCAGCTATATTGGGAGGTGATTTCATGAGGCTGAATGGTTTGTGTTAAAATAGCTTCTAAAAACAAAACCAAACCAAAATGGTAGGAATGATGCTAACAGCACAGCCCTGGACCAAAATCTGCCCTGGCTTCTCTGTGCCTCCTGGGTGCTGGCCAGGACTCAGTCTGGCACAAGGACAGACAGACAGACAAAGGGTGTTGCAAGCTCTCTGTGTGCCACTGCCTGCGTTTGTGGGCTGGGGGGAGATGGTTGCTAAAAGATACTCATTGTGTTAACCAGCCTTGGGCAGGGCTTTGCAAGAGGTTTCCCTCACGGCTTTGGGAGCAGCAGCAGCAGCAGCCCAGGATGGAGCCAGCAGCTCCCTGTGCCTGTTAGATGGGAGTTAGAAACACGGAATTGTTTGGGTTGGAAAAGGCCTCTGAGATCACTGAGTCCAACCATGGACCCAGCACCACCACAGCCACTAAAGCATGGCCCAAACTGCCACCACCAACCCACATCCCTCAGCACCGTGTGGGGGAAGGCTCTGCCCTTTTCCTTCACCAATGCCAGGCAGGGAATGGGAAGGCTGAACTGGATGTGCTGCTCCAAAAGCTGAGCCCTTGTTCTGCAGCTCCTCTGCATTTGACTGGCCGCTTTTGTGCCCAATTACCTTGAGGCCTCTAATTAAGCACCTTGTTGTTATTAGCCCTGGGTGGGTTTGGAAAGCCTCCCTGTACGAGGGAGCCCTACCTTGGGTTTGCTTGTGGGAGGTTTTTGCCCCATAAAACCCAGCAAAAGTGCCAGGCTGGGAGGAGCAGCTCCAGCCCCAGCTCCTCATTCCTCAGCAGGCTGCTGGGACACTCACCAGCACCTCAGCTCCATTCCCCACAAGAGCAGGGCCACTGGGATGTGCTCCAGAGATGGGAAGGGGGTGTCAGGGCTGTGTGGCATGGCAGGCTCTGGTGGAGGAGGTTTGCCACAGTCGAGGTTTGGGAGATGGGGAAGTGCAGCAGTTGCTGGGGAGCCCCCACACAGCCTGCCCAGGGTTCTTGGGGAAGGCTGTGGTGAACAGCAGACTGAGCACAGACACTTTGCTTCCCCTGCCAATGCCTTCTCCCACAGCTGACATTTCCTGCCAGCAAGGGCTCACAGCTTGGTTGGAGGAGCAAATGTGAATGCATCCTCCAAAGCCACCAGTTCTGGAGGTCAGACAGACACAGAGCAGCTCAGAGCCCAGGACGTGGCTGAGGCTATGTCCCAAATATCAGATCCCCTTTCTCCCCACTCCTCTGGCTGCCTGTGTGGGACTGAGAGCTGCTACTGTTATGTCTGGGCAAGTTCTCCATTTCTCTTGTCTCCAGCCTCAACCTGCTGCTGAACTGCTTCAACTTCCCAGGCTGCTGTCTGGGCCGGGGCGAGGAGCCTGCTGCTGGTGTCGGCAGCTGACCCGGGCAGACAGGCAGCTCCTGCTTGCATCTCAGCTTCTTATGGGGAACTTCTGCAAACCAACCATGGGCTCATGCTGGGGAGCACAGGGATGAGGGCTCGGGGGTGGTGAGCGGCCGCAGGTCCCCTTCCCAGCTGCTGGGGGTGGCTGAGGAGCATCCAGGGACGTAGCAGCAGCCCCTAAATAGCATCACGTTTGATTTGTCTGAGTTGGCAGCCAGAGAGCAGAGAAGAACCTCCTGCATCATTTCCAGCCTGTGACTAATTGCTCCAAGTCTGAGGATTTGTTCTGTGCCTAAAGGGCTGTGTAAGGGCTGGGGGAATCCACAGGCTGAGCCCTCCTGGGGGCTTGGAGTTTGGAGCTGCTCTACGAGCACCAGACCTATGGGGGGGGCAGGGGGAGTTGGGCAAACTCACATCTCCCCCTCAGGGACTTCAGGGAAGAGCAAATGTGAAGGAAGAGGGGGGAAAAAATAACCCAAGGAAGAGACAGAAGCAGCACAACCTGGAGGCTCAGAGTGACCCAAGCAGGTCCCTGCTGTGGAGTTACTCATGAAAGTAAAAGTGGTGAATAATTGCAAGGAGCAAATGAACCTTGGGGTGTTGGGGAATAATGGTGTGGGCCTGGGGGAGAGTTTCTAGCTAGAAGCAGAGGCTGAGTCCCTCAGGATGGCTTTGCTGTGGGGGAGTTGCTGAGGTCGAGGTTGCTCCGTGTGGTTGCTGGAGGATCTTCGCTGCTTCTCCCGTGGGTTGCCACAAAGTCTGGTGGACAGGGCAGGTGATTGGAGACAAAGCAAGGGGCAATGGCCTGGAGCCGAGGCTGGGGAGCTTTACACTGCACATTGGGAGAAAGCTTTTCATGGAGAGAGTGGTCAGGGACTGGAATGAGCTGCCCAGGGAGGTGGTGGAGTCCCCAGCCCTGGAGGTGTTTGGATGTGGTGCCTGGGGAGTGTGGTTGTCCATGGGGCAGCAATGTGCCCTAGGGGCCAAGAGGGCCCATGGGAGCCTGGGGTGTATTGGGCAGAGTGTGTCCAGCAGATCAAGGGAGGTTCTTCTCCTCCTCTGCTCTGCTGAGACCTCACCTTGAGCACTGCCTTTAGTTTTGGGCTCCCCAGTTGAAGAGAGACAGGGATCTGCTGGACAGGGTCCAGTGGAGAGCTATGAGGATGATGAGGGGCCTGGAGCACTGCCTGGTGAGAAGAGGCTGAGGGCTCTGGGGCTGTTTGGTCTGNTTTGGGTCCCTTCCATCCCCTGACATCCTCTCTGCCTGTGATGGTTTAAGGTGAATCTTGTAGAGTAGGTTTGTAGGTTGGACTTGGTGATCCTGAGAGGCTTTTCCAACCTGGATGTTTCTGTGATTCTGTGATCACAGAGGGGTGACCAACACCTTGCATGGGAAAAGCTGCTCCTTGCCCAGGACTTGGAACTGGGACCATTCCTGACTCCATCCCTAGAGACATTTCAGGTCAAACCTAATGGGGCCCTGAGCAACCTGATCTGGTTGAAGATGTCCCTGTTCGCTGCAAGGTGTGTGTGGGGGTGTTGGACAAGAGGACCTTTAAAGGTCCCTTTCCACCCAAACCATTCTCTTGCTGGAGAACAAGCACCAGCCCCCTGTGCTGGCACCACTCTGCAGAGCTCAGCCTGCCCGCGGACAGGTGGGGAAAACCCTGGCATGGATGAAAGCTGCTGGGTTAGGCAGGGCTGCAAAGCACCTCCTGTGATCTGCCTCCCTCCCACCCCCCCGGCTCTGCTCCACCAGGGTTCAGCCCAGGCAAGAGAAAATGGGGGAACCACCACGGGGTGGGAGATGGAGCTGAGGCAGCAGGGGAGGGAAGGCTGAGGGAGCTGGGGGTGTGCAGCCTGCAGCAGAGGAGGCTCAGGGCAGAGCTCATTGCTGTCTGCAGCTCCCTGCAGGGAGGCTGTAGCCAGCTGGGGTTGGGCTCTGCTGCCAGGCAGCCAGGGACAGAAGAAGGGGACACAGCCNCTGATGTCACCACTGGTTGCTGTGACATGCTGGTGGCTTTCCCAGTGAGGCATTGCAGGCTGAGGTTTGGGGGGTGGTGGGGGAGAAACTTTCCACCTCCATCAAGAGGATATTCTAGGAAGGGCATTGGAAATTTAGCAAAGCTTCCTTGAGGCATCTCTGCTCCCCTGTGGCCAGGCAGTGTCAGGTAGCACAACTCTGTCACCCTCCTCAGATGCAAGATGCAAACCATGCCTGAGGTCACCTTGGAAAGCACAAAATTAGAGCATCTCTGTGGTTGGAAAGGAGCTTCGAGATCAGCAGATCCAACCATTACCTAACTCTACCAGGGCCACCACTACACCATGGCCTTGAGCACCATTAAATACATGCAGAGGTGGGGATTTGACCCCTGCCTTGGGCAGCCTGTTCCAGCCCTTGAGAACCTCCTCAGCAGAGGTTTTTTTTCCCTAGTGTCCAACCTAAACCTCCCCTGGTGTAACTCCAGGCCCCCTCATCTTGTCCTATCAGTTGTGACCTGCGAGAAGAGAGCAATCCCCACCCCTCTACACTTCCCTTCAGGTGGTTGTAGAGAGCAATGAGCTCTGCCCTCAGCCTCCTCTTCTCCAGACTCAATGCCTCCAGCTCCCTCAGCTGCTCCTGCCCAGCTCTGTTTTCCAGACCCTTCCTCAGCTTTGTTGCCCTTCTCTGGGCCCACTCCAGCACCTCAATGTCTTCTTGGAGTGAGGGGCCCAAAACTGACTCCATTACTCAAGATGTGGCCTCACCAGTGCTGAGCACAGGGGGACAGTCACTTGTCCAGTCCTGCTGCCATCCCCGGGCTGCTTGGTTAAAGAGGTGTTGGGGGCTCTGGGATCAGCAGGGTGCCCTCAGGGTGACCAGGCTGGGTTCCCTTTGCAGCACTGGTGTCCCACAGGGGACAGAGCTGGTCTGTTTACACTTGCAAAGCTGCTTTTGCTGAGACATTGCCCCCAAGATGCTCTACCAGACCTGAACCAAAAGGGAAATTGGAGTTCCCTGTCTGATGCCTGCTGCAGGCAGCTGACAGCACCCTCCTGCCCTGCTCGGGGTGGGGGGGACACAAATATCCCATTTCTGAGAGGTATTTGCAGCCATTCCCAGCCCTGCAGTGGTGAAACCTTAGGCTGGGGGTTTCTGACACCGGAACGTGAGCAGTTCCCAGCCTTCACTTTCCCTCTCTTCACTTTTGACTTCCCCAAAGGCATCGCTCAGCAGCTGCAGCCCAGCTCAGCCTGGCTCAGGGCAGTGCAGATCCCTCACCCTGCCAGGGCATGGGCACATCTCCCAGCCACTCTTTGGGTGCAAGACCCTTCCCCTAGGGGTCCTTGCCTGCTCCCTGCCACCCTGCAGACCTCAGGCCTGCACACCCATTTGATACCCAACATCACCCCAACATTTTGGGGCAGGCTGTGGGGAGCGGCAGTGAAAAATGCCCTTTGATAAACCTCACTGAGCACTCAGCCACCGTGGTGGGGACAGGAGGTTGATCTTCCCACCCCACCAGGGCTGAGGATGAGCCATGGGGCAATTGTGCCAATGCAGAGCTATTTCCCAAGACAAGAAACCAACTTGTGCAGCTTTTCTGCATTGCAAAAGTGCTTCACTGGGCACGGGCAGGAGGATTTCCCTTCTCCTCGGCACCCTGCCCGGGAGCCCTTCCGTGACAGCAGCGCCTGTGAGTGCCTCTCCCCAGAGTCAGAACTCAGAGTGTGCTTTCCTGTGTCCACCCTCTTGTACTTTTCTCGTTGTCATGTGCCTTTCAGTTCCTCTTTTCACCATCCAGACATTTCCCCTTTTCTTTCCTTTGGAATTTTTTTCTCTTTATTTCTCCCCACGTTGCCTTTTGGGTGCTGAAGGCTTTGGCACCACCTCGGGCTCCAGCGGCACGGCCGCCGCAGGGGCACTGCCCACAGGCCCAGTACTCAGTCCCTCCTCCCCTGGTGGTTTTAGCTGTGCCATGCTTTGGGGAGGCAGATGGGGGGGATCTGGGAAAGGTCTGTCCAGAGAAGACCCCCCCAGGTGTTTAGGCAGTGTGTGGGGATGGTGCTTAGGGACATGGTTTAGTGTTGACCCTTCGGTGTTGGGTCAAGAGCTGGACTGGAGGCGCTTGGAGGTCCCTTCCAGCTGGCTGCATGCTGTGATTCTCTGATAATGGAAGGAGTCCCACGAAATGCTCACCATGACTTCAACCTCCTACCCTCCAATGGCTCCACTGGAGATGTCTCCATCAAAAAGAGTCCTCATTCCCCATGGGCTTTTGGCACGAGGCATCCCACCCCTCAAACCCTCCTCTGACAGCCTCGGGGAGAGAGAAGCTGCCATGAACTCAAATAGCTCCGAACAAAGCCCAATGTTTCCAGTTGTGCTCTCCACCTTTGGGCATTTTGGGAGGAGATGAGATGTCCTTAGGTGCTCCATAACCTTTGCATGAATAGTTCCTTTTCTCTGCATAAGCACATTCTTAAAGGAGCTTTGGGCTTTCATTCTCCACTGACTCCAAGCCTCCCTTTCCCCCTCTCCCTCTCTCTCTCTCTCTCTCCTCTCGCTCGCTTTAAAACCCAGCATAAAGCTCCGAGTGTTCTTTGAATATTTATGACCAGTTTTTTATCTCATGCCATGCATACAAAACATAGTTGATTTCTTTCCTAAAAAAGAGGGCTTTTTTTTTTTTTTCAAGTGCAAAGTTTTAAAAACATGTGGCTTTTATTGCAGGCAGGAATGAATAACAGCATTCCACCAGCCACCACATGAAATGGAACAGTAATATTCGTATGCGTAAGGGCAAAAGCTGCCTTGTTTCCTATTTGCAGTTGAACTCTGAAATTAATTAAGGACTAAAAGGATCTGACAGTCATTAGGATCTTTAAAAAAAAAAAAAGAGAGAGAAAAAGAAAAGGAAAAAAAAAAAAAAAGGAGGAGTGGAAGTGGCAGATGGGACCCACGCTCCGAGACAGCTCCGGCGCTATCAATAGCGCGGAGGATGTGAGCCCCGGATGTGCTGCTCCTCGTTGGCAGGCTCTTGTGGGCAGAGGAGAATCGTGGCCCCCCCCAGACAATGAAGAATGGCACTTTGGTGACTTCAGAGCCACGTCAATAGCACTCGTGCTCTTAAGTCACTCAGAGGCACAGCATCAGTAAAGGTTGGAAAAGACCTTTGAGATCACCGAGTTCAGCTGCAAGCCACTGAACTGCGTCCTCAAGTGCCACATCTGCAGCCTCTTGAACACCTCCGGGGATGGTGACTCCACCGCCCCCCTGGGCAGCCTGTTCCAATGTCTCACAGCTCTCTTGGTACAGAAATCTTTCCCAGTGTCCAATCTCAACCTCCCCTGGCACAGCTTAGACCCATTTGCTCTCATCCTGTCTTTAGTCGTTCGGGAGAAGAGGCCAACACCACCACCTCACTCCAACCTCCTTTCAGGCCTCACAGCTTCTGAGTACCCCACCCCAAGCTGTCGGTGCTGCTTGCAGAGCTCAGGGTGCTCACCATGGGCTGGTGCTGGGGCAGTGGTGGGTCCTGGTTCTCGTTTAGAAAGATGATAAATCCTTCCTGATTTGTCCTGTTGTGAGCCCTTGGGGCTCATTGCTCTGGTCCCCAGGTGCCTGAGCACACGTGTGGAGGTGCCCATGTGTGTGGATGGCCACATGTGGAGGTGCACATATGTGTGGAGCATCTCCCTGGGAGGTGCACATACATGTGGAGTGTCTACCTGGGGATGTTGAAGGAAGTAAGGATTGGTAATAAAAAGCTCTGGTACAAAATGGGGGAAACTGGGAGGAGAGGCAAGCCCCAGAGCTGTACGGAGAGACAATGACCACTTCTGCCATGGCCTTTCCTTGTCCTTGAGTTGATGGTGAAAGAATCAAAGAGTCATGGACTGCTTTGTGTTGGAAGCAACATTAAAGACCATCTGATTCCAACTCCCTGCCATGGGAGGTTGCTCAACCCAGGCTGCTCAAGGCCCCACCCAACCTGGCTTTGACCACTTCCAGGGCTGGAGCCTCCACAGCTTCTCTGGGCAACCTGTCCCAGTGCCTCACCACCACCTCCCCTCACCCCCATGGGGGAGAATTTCTTCCTAGTTGCTCAGCTAAATCCAGCTCCTTTCAATCTGAGCTATTGCCTCTCTTCATGTCACTTCATGCCTTGAAACTTGGCCCCAGGCAACCAGGTGAGAATCTCAGATTGGTTTTCCCTGGTACAGCATTTCAAAAACTTCTAAATATCTTCCTCCTCCTCCTGCCTGTGCAGACAGCAAGGTGGAACTGTGCAGCTGTGGCTCCCATGGGGTTAATGGGTGTCCTGGCTCAGAATTTGATGCCAAGCTGCAGTCCTGGCCCTGGAAGCAGGTGCTGAGAAGGATTTCCCCCACTGTGGGCATCACCCGAGCCTGGGGCACAGCAACAGCAAAGCAGAGCCCAATGCAGCACTGCTGGAGTCATCAACAGGCTCTGGGAGCTGGTCCCTCGCCCGAGCACAGGCTGCTCCCTGATTTATGGCTGGGGCAGCCACTGCCTCTTCTCCCCCACCCCAGTTTCCCCTTATTTCTTCCCCTGAGCCACGCAGCTTCCTCCCGCAGGAACCTCTGCCTGCAGCGCCTGTAATTGCCCCATGGGAGCCCCTTTTAGTGGTGACACTCAGGGGTTAAAAACTGTCACCATCATGCACCCCATTGGCCCCAGCATCTGCTGTGTGATTTATGAATGAATAGCACGCTGCCTCCCTGCCTGCTGCTCTCAGATCCCCTTCCCTGAACTACAAAATAGATCCAGACAGCCGCATGGTCCCACTGAGCGCAGGGCTCCTGAGAGCTGGAGGCAGAGCCTCTGATGAATTTTTAATAGAAAGCTTCCTCCTTGAGTCAGGACCAGCAGAGCTGCTGCTGAACAGCAGCCACAGGATCCCAGCATCCCAGCACGGTGGGGGCTGGAAGGGACCTCTGCAGATCATCCAGTCCAGCCCCTCTGCTAAAGCAGGGGCACCCACAGCAGCTTGCTCGGGATCACAAGGCCCAGGTGGGGTTGGAAGCTCTCCAGGGAAGGAGGCTCCACAGCCTCTCTGGGCAGCCTGCTCCAGGGCTCCAGCACCCTCACACCAAACAAGTTTCTCTTTAAGGTCAAGTGTAACCTCCTGTGTTCTGGTTTGTGCCTGTTGCCCTTATCATGTCAGTAGCCACTGCTGGCAAGAGCCCAGCCCCATCCTCTTGTCCTTCACCCTTTAGATATTTGTACACATTGTTCAGGTCCCTTCTCAGGCTCCTCTTCTCTAGGCTGAGCAGCCCCAGGGCTCTCAGCCTTTCCTCCTCAGAGAGATACTCCAGGCCCCTCAGCATCTGCATAGCCTCTGCCAGACCCTCTCCAGTGGTTGCCAGAGCCTGGAGCAGGCTGCCAGGGGAGGCTGCGGGGTCAGGGTGCTTTGGGGAGGCAGTTGCATGTTGCTCTGAGGATACCAAGGTGGTGTAATTGAGGTGTCCTTTGCAGCGGGTTGCTCCCAATATAAAAAGAGATTGGAGAAGTGGCTGGATGCAGGACTGTGGGTGGGCACGGGGTGGATAAAGTGCCAGAGCAGGAAAGGCAGGGAATATAACCCCGGACTGCATCCAAAGATGTGTGGCCAGCAGGTGGAGAGAGATCTTGTCCCTCTACTCCACTCTGCTGAGATCACACCTACAGTGCTGGGAACAGTCCTCAGCACAGGAGAGACACGAACCAGTTAGAAGGGATCCAGAAGAGGGCACAGCAATGCTGGGAGGGCTGGAAGGGCTCTGCTGTGATGCCAGGCTGAGAAAGTTGGGGGGTGTTCAGCCTGGAAGAGAGTACACTCCAGAGAGACCTTCTGGTGGCCTTTCAGTGCTTAAAGGGGCCAGTAACAAACATGGAGAGAGACTTCCGAGCAGGGTCCGTAGTAACAGGCCGGGAGGGGGGTGTGGGGGGTGTGGGGGTGAGGAGAGATTTGAACTAAAAGAAGGAGAATCAGACTGAAGACAAGGAGGACATTTTTTACACTGAGAGTGGTGAGACACTGACCCAGGCTGCCCAGAGAGGTGGGAAAAGTCCCATGCCTGGAACAATTCCAGGTCAGGTTGTTTGGGGCTCTGAGCAGCCTGCTCTAGTTGCAAATGTCCCTGCCGGCTGCAGAGGGGAGTTGTAAGGGGATACTCTAAAGATCCCTGCACACCCAAACCAATCTGCGACTCTGTGATTCTATGAACCTGGAAAGGAGCATCTCGCTGACAGGATCAGCTCTGTTCGGGCTGCGGTTATTCAGCGGACCAGGAGTGGGGTCAGCGGTCCGGAGTCGGTCCCGGAGCGCCTTCGGCCGCCCCGTCGCGGAGCTGCCGTAGCGAAGCCTTAGCGCAAACTAGCGGCGATGCTGCAGCACTGCAGCTGCCGAGCATGCGCTCTGTGACCCTCTGCTCATCCCTCTCCCTGCCTTCCCTGATACCCGGGGTGGGGGGTACCAGGGTACCAGGATGGGGTCGGACCGAACCCTCAACAAACTCAGTTCGGATCTGTCAAGTCCTCCCCTTCCGCAGCTGCGGAGTGTCTGCGGCAACCCCCCCGCGCCCCGCAGCTGCTGAAAGAGAGGTGAAAAATAGAACGGAACCCGGCAGCAGCTTTCACCTAAAAAGGGCAAAATGTGAGGGCCGGTAACTGCGGGAAGCATGAGGGGCTGGCGGCATCCCCCCGAGACAAGCTGAGCTCTAAACTGCCCGCGCCACCGGCTCGACGGATCCGGCTCTGCCAGGGGGGTGGCCGGTGCAGCCACCGGCGCTGTCCCGGTTGTTAACGGCTCGCTGTTGGTTCGCTCCTTCGAAACACAAAACCCTCGCGATTTTTGTTTCTTTGGGGCAAACCGGGGAGGTGTCTGGGTTACGGGGAGCAGCGAGATGCGGAGCCCGCTCCGATTTCACCCACCCAGGCACCGCGACTTGAGGAGGAGGAGGAGGATGGTGTCTTAGTTTGTGGGGGGACTTCAGAAGAAGGAGAACTTTGGGGCGTCCCTGGGTTTATTTTGTTTCGGTTTAATGAAAAATTGCGTTTCGCACCGCGCAGCCTAGAACCGGGAACGCTGTGGCCAAGTCGGCTCCGCTCCTACGGGCCGTCTCGGTCTCTCAACACCACCGGCAGCCCTCGGTGGAGCAAAGTCCCACCAGGAAACCACTGGGCAGAGAAACCTCCGCCTCAGCCCCGGTTCTTCCCCCCTCTTCTCCCCCGTCCACTCCGCGGTTCGGCGTTTCCGCGGCCGCGGCACCGCGGGCAGCCGTGGAGTGGAGCAAACCGCTGCCTTCGTTGTGTTCCCGCAGAACCGTGGCTTCGCCACGAATTTTCTCGCCAACGATTCCGGCCGGAGCCACCGGCTCTGCCCGCAGCCGCAGCCCTGTAGGACCTACCGGGGGCACCGGAGGCTGCGGACACCCCGGGACCGCAGGAGATCAAGGCGGTTTTCATTTATTTGGGGACCGAATGTGGAGACTGAAGAGCAGCGGTTTTCATCGAGCTACCCGCGTCGGCGGCGCGTGTGCCAGTGGTCGGCAGTGGCTGCCCCGCGGCCGCCGCTTCCCCCTGTCCCTCCACGGCAGAGCCACCGCGGGGAGGGGGCAGCGGGCGCGTCTAGCAGAGGGGGAGGCGGCAGGGTTCGCTCTGTGTTTCCAGCCTCCCTGCACGGCAGCGGCTGCAGCCTCAAACCGGCCTCATCGCGCCCCAAAACCCTTCGGTGGCGGCGGCGGCGGCGAGAAGCCACCGGGGCCCCGACGTGCGACCTCCCCCCCCCAGGGTCAGCCCCGCCGGGGCGTGACTGCCGGAGCCCCGCCTACCCCGGGCGAGGCCACGCCTCCTACCCGCGACCACGCCCCTTCGTCCCGCAGGCGCTAGGTGGTGGGAGGGGCGAAGGACCCCCGCGGGCCCGCCCCCCATTGGCTCAGCGCCTCGTCCGTCAGGGCGCGGCCCGCCCCCCCGGGGCCGGCAGTAAATACGGTACCGGGCGGCGCGGCTGACACTTGGGAGCTGGTTTTCGGGGCCGCCCGGCCGAGGGTGCCCGACCGCGACGTGGCTCTGCCGGGGCTCCGAACCGTCTTTCCCCGGGCGGGCCGGACGGGACCGCAGAGAAACCACCGGGAACGGAGCCCAGAACCGGGCGGGAGAGAACAGCCCGCACCGTTTTCTTAGCGCCGCCCCGCCGAGGACGGCGGTCTGTCGGGACGGAACGAGGCAGCGCGGGTCTCAGCCGCCGCCCCCCGCTACCGAACCCCGTCGCAACTGAGCGGTGGCCACCGGACCCCGCCAGGTCCCTCCTCGTACCCCTGGGCCACGGCGGCTCCCTGACGCCCGCCGTTGTGATGCGTATTCCCGTAGACCCGAGCACCAGCAGGCGCTTTACACCCCCCTCCACGGCTTTCCCCTGCGGCAAAATGGGCGAGAACAGCGGAGCGCTGGGGGCCGCCGCACCGGGAGCTAGGGCTCGGCCCGAAGTCCGCTCCGTCGTGGATGTACTGGCCGACCACGCCGGCGAACTGGTGCGAACCGATAGCCCCAACTTCTTGTGCTCCGTGCTGCCGTCTCACTGGAGGTGCAACAAGACCCTACCGGTCGCCTTCAAGGTAAGCGGCGAGCTGGGGCTGGGGGGAAGAGTCTGTGGCCGGGCCGGAGTGGGGGGTGGGGGCGGTGTCTCGGAGGGACCGGGCCCGACTCCGGGCTTGCCTTTCGCACCAATTCACTCGCCTTTTGCCCTCTTTCATTTTAACTCACTCCTGACATCACCTTCACAAGGGAGCCCGGGTTATTATTTTTAATCAAGTCTCCGCATTGCCCCGCGGTCACAGCATCTTAGATATTCCGTGCAGTTAGGAGCTCTCAGGCAACTTTGAAGTTTAATGAGAGTGGAGGTTAATTACCTTCCTGGGAGAGAGAGAGAGAGGGAGAGAGAGAGAGAGGCAGGCGAAGCAGATCTAATCTGCAAAAAGAAACCAGAAAGCTGAAGCATCGGCACCGAGCTGCTCTCCCCGGGCTCCCCGGCTCCGCTCCATCGGGATGGGGTGACCCCAAGGGACGTCCTCGGCTGGGCACTCCCGCCGCTGCGCCGCCGGAGCCCGGAGCGTAAGGGAAGGAGGTTGAGGCGAAGAAAGCCAAAAATGAGAGTGGGGAGAGCCAGGGCGAGACAGGCAGGACGGCATCAGATTCCCGGGGAAGCCGGCGGGGATGTGAAGGGGTTTGCAAACGGCTTCCTCCGGCCGTACCGGTGCCGGCAGCCCGGGGTGCTGCTCCCCTTGCAAGAGGTTCCTTCTCGGCCCCTCCGTCTGCTCCCTATGCTTCCCCCGGGCCGGGCGCAGAGCTACGAGGCCCCGGCGGCGGCCGCCCTACTCACGACAGCGCTTGATTTCCACCCTCCACTCCCGCCAAATCAAACAAAATTAAAGCATCACACCCCCATGGTGGGACCGAGCGCGGGCCGAGCACACCTCCCCCTCCCACGAAAACCATTTTTCATTTTAACCCTGTTTTTTAGCTCGTTTCCCCCTTCCTTCAGCCTTCCTCGGGGGCTCGACTTGCTTTTGGTTTTGCTTTGGTTTTGGGGTGGTTTTAGAGGCGAAACTGTAGGTCAGGTTAGCTCCGACCGCGAACAATTTTAGCCTAAAATCCTCTCGTCTTGCCCTAGGTCGTAGCGCTGGGAGATGTCCCCGATGGGACGGTGGTGACGGTGATGGCAGGGAACGACGAAAACTACTCGGCCGAGCTCCGCAACGCCTCCGCCGTGATGAAAAACCAAGTAGCGAGATTTAACGACCTCAGATTTGTTGGCAGAAGCGGCAGGGGTAGGTACCGGCCGGGAAATGGTTCCTTTTTTATTTGGCTTTTTAGGGGAGAAAGAGGGAAAAAAAACAACTTTAATTTTAACTGATTTCATTTTAATTTAACTTCGCTCGATGTCATGGTGAGAGGCTGTCGCTCACCCACCGCTGGTTTCGATGCTGCGGGATGGGTTTGTCACATCGGGACGAACCTCCACCCCCAGCCCCAAACCACATCCCGAGCTGGATGCAGCAGGGAATGCAGGAGCAGCCTCTGCCGACCCCCCCCCCCCGGCTCTACCCCGCTCATCCCTGGGTTTTCCCTTTGCCGAGAGGTCGAGAAAGGAGGGTGGAGGGGGGATAAAACCCAACCTCGTTGTAAAACCTGCGCGGTGGAGTAAGGCAGCTTCTCTCAGGTGCACGAGCTGTTAAGCAGCCTACTTCCCCCAGATTTTATCCCAAAACCTCATAAATTTAAGCCTAAGTATTCCCGATTTTATCCCAAATCCTCAAAAACAAATTAAGCCAAAAATTTTCCCCATTTTGTTCCAAATCGTCAAGAATTTAAGCTCGAATTTCTCTCACCGGGGAGATGGAAGGAGGCAGCAGCGGTGTCTGCGCGGTGCGGCCCCTCCGCAGGTGGTTCTGCTCAGGGACCAAACCCACCTGGCAGCTGCGCTTGGAATGGTGCAAAATCCAGGATTTAAAGTAAAATCCTAACCCGGATCTCGGCAAGGAGGATCCGCATCGGGCAGGGCTGCAGGCAAGCTCAGCTCCCTCAGGAGATGCGGGAGCCAGGCAGATTTTGGGGATGGGTGTTTTTTTTTGGGGGGGGGAAATCGTTTATTTTCTCCACGTTTTGCTGCGGGAAAAAAGCAGGAGGGAAATTGTACTTTTTGCCCACGGAGGTTGCCTCCATCATTCAGCCTCAGTCGGATCACGCTGCTGGCTTTCCCTAAACACAGAGTGAAGGAAACAGAGCTGTGCCACCCCGGGAGAGGGAAAGAAATCCTCCAAACCCACTTAAGGCGAGCGGGTGGTGGGAGCGGAGCCTTCCCACCTCATCCCTAGCAGCCGAATTCTACCTGAATTTCGAAGCGGATAAAGAGAATTTTCAGCCTTTCATCCCCAATGAGCGCTGCGGAGCGGAGCCCTTTAATTGCTCATTTAAACTAAAAGGAGGATACTACATTTTAATGGCCATATGGCAGCGTTCTGGCCGAGGCTTCGAATATACACACACGATGTCAGCTATAGTTTGACTTCTCTGCATTAATTAAGAGCACCGATGTTAGGAATTATTTGCATGTAATAACTGTTTACTTGTTCCTCTTTATGAAACTGGAATAGTTTACATTCTTTCATACATTTCCTTTTTCCTGTTGGCTCCTTCTCCATCTTGCAGTTTCTTTTAAAACTCTCCACTTAACTGGTTGCAGGTTGATGGATGGAAAATGTTTGTTGGTTTGGGTGTTTTTTTTTTCCCTCTTTTATGAATTAAGCTTTCATTTCTGTAATCAATTATTCCCTTAGGCTCGCTTCTTTCTGCTTTTCGGGTGGGTTGTCTGTTTGGTTTTTCCTTTTCTCTTAATTCTCATTACACAAATCTCCCAGCTGAACGCAACCCAAGCTCAGCCTGACCCTTGAATTCATTACTAACTCTCCTCCTCTGCAGTCCCAAGCTCTCAATTAACAGTAGCTTGCTGTCTCAGGAAGCACTTCAGTGAAGAGACTCTTTCCTTGGGCAGAGTCCTGGCAAAGGCTCATTGCAGTAGTGGAAACGCCTCCGCTGCCTCTAAAAGGCTTTGGAGCGAGGATTGCGACTCAAGTGCTGATATATTATTTAGTTCTTTTAACATATATTGGTGTGGGATCAGGCTCCGTAACGTTCGCAGAGCACTAACCCCATCGGAACTCCCTGGGGCTGGTGTGGAGGTGGCAGAGTTGGGTTTTCTCTTAGGGCAAAGCACGTTTGCAGCTTCCCGTGTACAGCCGAGCCTCTCCGACTCTTTCGGGTCTATTTAACACGAAAAATCGTTTCTGTGGCGTTTTTATTCTGAACATCACACTTAATTTCCCTTTTCTTGGCTTAATCCCTGCAAGCCTGGTGCTGGTTTCGTTTATTCTGGCAGAAATTCGATTTTGCTGCAAAATATTTTGTCTGAGCAGAGCTCTGTGCGTGTGTGTTTGTGTCACTGGATGTGTGGACTTGTGCATCTGTAAACAGACAGCAGCCTGAGCTGCAAGGAGCCCTTCAAACCAGAAGCGGCTCTAAATCTGAGCTGAAATGGTTCAAGAGTGGGTACTGTGAAAATTAACGTCTTGAGGATTGTTCCCGGGCAATGCGAGCTGGGAAGAGCAGGTCGTTCCCAGACCTCCTCCAAAATTACCATCCCTCTGTGCTAGACAAAAAGAGGGGGGGAGGATTCGTTTGCTTCTAAGCTTTGCTCTAAAAAAAAAAATTAAAGCAACCCCCAAGCCCCCTTTCTGCTCGGATTGCAGTGTGAAACGAAAGCCGGGGCCAGGAGAATGCTGCTTTCCCAGCCACAATATCCTCAGGGAGTCGTAGGTGCTTCCAAACCCACCCAGGAGCTGGGATCCAGCCCCTCTCAGCCGGCAAAGTGGGGCTGGGGCAGAGTGGGAGTGAGTAACCTTAGCTCAGCTTCCCCAGAAGGCGGGAAATGAGTAAAAATGATGCTGAGTAATAATTGTCGTTTTCGATTCATGGGAGGATTTCTGCGAGCTGGTGAGAGACGTAAAAACGGCCTGGCTGGCTCTGTGCTGCGGCTGCCCTCCCTGGAGAGCTGCTGGGCGGAGAGCAGGGGGTGAAAAACTGAAATGCAGGGAAGTTATTGCCCAGGGAGAACAAAATACTCGAAATACAAACGGAGGTGATGCAGCAGTTTGCAGGGAGCTGGGCGAGGAGCTGCCGGCCTCAGGGTTGCGCGGCTCACAAGCTGGACTTTGCCTGCGTGCTGCCGGCTCCTTTCCCTTCCCTCCTCCCGCAGAACTTCCCAAACAATTACTCCTAATAATCCTCATCCCTGCACTCCTGTTCGGCAAAGATTTTGCCAACAAGCCCTCGGTGTTGGTCGGTTTTTACGCGGCCGTGCAGGCACCCGGGAGCCTTTGCACCGCGCAGGCTGCGGCTGCTCGGCTCCTCCGCGCAGGTTGTCGGCAGAATCGTTCCAGTGGGGACTGAAATTGTGCTCGGGAGGGCAGGGAAAAAAAATTGTCGTTTTGGTGCAGAAAATGAACTGAAACTTGGTGCAGCGTTTAGCCCTGAGGTAGAGAAGGGGTTGATGTTTGCTTGCTGCTTTAAAGCCAGCATTTCCCTTTCCAACGCATCCACAGAGGAATTCTCCCACCTGGGCTGATTGCAGGACGTTCTCCAGAAGAGAGAATTCCATTTTTCCTTTTATCATTTCCTCCTTCCCCCCTTTCCTTCTGGCAGTGTGAATGCTGGTTCTGTATTCTCGGGTTCAGCTCTGTAGATAGATGAGTCTGAAGCCAAAAACCCCTAACCCCTTTAGGGGAAAAGGGAAAGGAGTTGGTTTGTTACTGCATTTATTATTTGTGAAACGAAGGCTGGAGGAGCTAAGGGCTATTGCTCAGGCATTTCCAGCCTAATTCCTGCTGGGATTTATACCTCTGAAATACTCTATGCCTTTGAAATCCCACGATGACTGCTTTTGGGGGGGGTGGTAGAGTGGTTTGCTCCCTTGCCTGTGCAGCCTCCCTTCTTTACTCCTGTCCAGGCAGACTGTGGGGGAGCAGAGATCCTTCCCCTGGAGAAGTCTTCCTCCTGCTCTCCTGAAGCCTCCCCATTAGCTGGACATGGAAAGGGCAGAGAATGTGGGATGGAGATGCCAAGGCTATGGGGTGAATGGGGTTGGGTTTTGGACAGGTGCTGGGAGAGGAGAGAGGGATGATAAACCCCCTCTGATGCTCAAATGGGATTTGGGCTGCAGATGGAAACCTCTTGTGCCACAGCAAGGGTTGTCTTTGTCCAAAACTGAGCTGCCAAGAACTCTTCACTGCTGCACCCCTGTTTTTTAAGGTGACAAGCTTGGCGCTTCAGAAACATCTCTGAAAGCTCCCATGGTGGTGTCTGAACTCTTCCCCAGCAGCAAGTCTCCTGCTCTTCCATCAGGGCTGGGACAAGGGGACAGTTCCCACAGTCAGCTGTTTGGTGGCCACTTCTGGGCACCAAAGCTGGCCAGGTTCAGTTCACATTGTGTAGTTTCCAGCTTCTAGCCCTGGCCCACGTAAGTGAGTAGCTGAATGGCCAAGACCCCAGTGCAGATCCCCTCCAAGTGTCAATGTCTCTGGGTGGGGGGCACCCACGGAGACACACCCACCAGCATCCCCTCACAAACGCTGGCACCACTGCCCACAGACTGATGCTGCCTCACCAGCTTGCTCCAGCAGGAGCATCTCATGGGTGCCAGGACCCAAATCCACCCCTCAAGGAGGGAGCTCTGCATCCAGAGCTGCATTTCAGGCTCGGATTCCCATGGGAAAAAGGGAAGCATCTAGAGCGGGAAGGCACCAGGAAGCTGCTGTGGGTGGAGGGGTCGATATGGGGACAGGGCAGGGGAAGCGGGGGACAAGTGACTTTTTGCTCTAGGAAGGTCCTGGCTCCTGCTCTGAAGCAGGTCCAAGGCTCCCTCTGCTGCAGCCAGCTGAAGCCCAGCGGGAGCCGTCCCAGCTTTGTGTCTCGGCAGCGACGTCTCATAAAATTAAATGATGTGTGTGGTGGAGCTCGGTGGCTGTGGAGACTTGCGTCTGAGCTTGCTCCAGCAGGAGCCTTCTGCTCCCGCAAGAGCTGAGCCCATGTGAATATCCTCATTTCTCTTACACTGTGCTTTGTTGTTTGTTTTTTCTCTCTTTCCCCACGCTCTTCCCCTCCGTCCTCCTCAGGAAAAAGCTTCACCCTGACCATCACTGTCTTCACCAACCCCACCCAAGTCGCTACCTATCACCGAGCCATTAAAGTGACTGTGGATGGACCCCGGGAGCCACGAAGTGAGTGATGTGTTTTATTTGGCAGCACTCAGAAATGCACTGGGAAAGGGAGGGAGGGAGTGTGTGCGCAGGGGACCGAGCTCTCCGTGGCCAGAGGATGCAGGATGTCCCTGCGGCCAGGCAAAGGCAGCCAGGACAAGCAGTGTGTGGAGATAAGGAGATGTTGGTGAAGCCGAGCGAGCCCCGGGAGCACAGAGCTGCAGTGGGCATGGCTTGGCTGGCTGGATTTTGTCCGCACGCTGCAGTGTCCCTGCTTGCTGCTCGCTCTCATATCCCATCCCGAGGGGCTGATTTCACTGCTCTGCTCCTCGTGGTGGTCGGGACGTGGGAGGAGCAACGCTTTGGGCATCAAGGGCAGAAACAGAAAGGACTCAAAGCCGGTGGTGCACAGAGGGTTGCAACACGCCAGGGATGCTTTTGTGCCTGGCTGCGGGGCCCGAGTCAAACTAAAAATATTGGCAGTTTTCCTCCACGCAGTGCCTGTGTTTGTCTGGCCCAGGAGAGCTCGGCGAGTGCCTTCCCCTTTGGGTTTAGCGGCGGTTTCGCTTTCGGGTTGTCAAAGGCTCTGGCTGGCAGTGCCCGTGGCTGGGGGCTGCGTCGCTCGAGAAAACCAAAGAGATGATTCAACCACAGAATTGTCTCTGTTTTGATCGAGCAGGCTCCTGGGCGCAGGCTGATGCCTCTTGGTTGAGGGTGGCTCTCCGGAGAGGCAGCTGCGAGCAGCCCTCGCTGGGTTGGTTTTCAGCATCAGGCTGGTTCGAGACTCTCCTTGGCAACTCTCACGATCCGAGGAGGGCAGGGAAACGCTGGAGGAGTTTCCTTTTTGTGCCAGGAGTAGGTTTGTTTTGCTCTCTGGGACCCCTCACTGTGGGTGGGACCCCATCCCTAGGACCTCCATCTCCAGCTTTTTGCTCCGTCTTCACCTTCCTGCTCGCTCAGCAGCACCCCAGGGACCATAAAGCAGAGTTTGTTCCCCCTGCGTGTAAAGCTGTCGGTGCCCAAATGGAAGGGGAACTGCTTGATCCCTCTAAACATGCTTCAGAAAACATTTTCTGCTGACGCTGTCGTTGGGCCATTGGTGCCCCTTGATGTCAGGCCAGGTGGAGGCTGTTGCCTCAGCGAGGGGGTTTGATTCCCGTCGGGGTTGTTTGGATTTTCCTTCCCCCTCGATTTCCATTCTGAAGCAGGAGAGGCTTTCCGGGAGCCTGTCAAGCTGCTGGGCTGGATTTGCAAAGCCTGGGCAGTGCAAGGCTCTTGGTTTTGCTTTTAAGCCCAAAAGACAAGGCAGGGCCCTGTTGTGGGGCTGTGGTGGTGATTAAAGGTGGGTCGTGGTGGGTTGCTGAGCCACTGGGAGCAGGGCTGGGAGGGAAACCAGACAGGGCTTGGGCAGGGAATTTCACAACTTTTCCAAGTCAGGAATAGAAACCAGGTCTCCTGACTCCTGGCTCAGCCTCTTATCTACTCTATCAGATCACCTTTCTAATAATAATAATAATCATCCTGCTCACCCTCAGGAGCACATAAATACTAATACAGGCTGAGATAGTTGCCACTCTCCGCGTTTGGTTTGCTCTGATTTCGCTGATAGCCAAACCCCTGCTGAATCATTCCTGCTCCTCCTGAATTTCAACAGCTTGGCCCCAGCACTCCCCAGCTTTAATTTCAATTTTCTGATACAGAGGGAAGGGCTCCGTGGCCGGGCAGGGAGCTGGGGGCAGAGCCCTGGGCACACTCACCCAGCTCTGCTTGGGCTGAGGCTGTGCCTTCATCTGGCAGAATTAGGCAAAACCAGAGGATGGAGCCACTCGTCCTGGCTCTGCCCTGCGGTGCCCCAGGGGTGCCCTCCCTGGGATGTAGCCCAGGCTGCCAAGTCATCAGTTCTCTGCTTTTATTTCTTTCTTCCCGATTCGTGGATTTCGAGAAGTTTGTGCTGGAGGTGTAGGCTCCTTAAGGAGGTCTGTGTGGTGCTTGTTTGCTGCTTCCCTTCACCCCAGAGTATGAGCTCTCCTCTATTCCTCCACCCCCACAGCCTGACTGAAGGAGTTTAGACTCTGGATGTGCTCTGTTGGATTAAATGTTTTCAGATGAAGGTAGATTTGTTGCTTGTGAAGGCAATATTTTTGATTCCCAGTTTAATCTTGGGGATAAAATTGACAGCTACTTATTTTCAGAAGGAAAAAACAAACCTCCTTCTTTTCCCTTCCCTTCCAAATCAACCTCCTTCTTTTTTTCCCCCTTCCAAATCAACATTCTTCTTTTTCCCCCCTTCCAAATCCCCCCCTTTTCCCTTCCAAATCAACCTTTTTTTCTCTCCCAAATGAACTCTCTTCTTTTATCCTCCTAAATCAACCCTCTCTTTCTTTTCCCCCTTCCAAATCGAGCCCATTCTTTTTTATTCCCCCCTCCTAAACCGACCCCCTTCTTTTTTATCCCCCCCTTCCACATCGAACCCCTTCTCTTTATCCCCTCTTCCAGATCGAACCCCTTTTTTTTCTGTCCCAAATCAACCCCTTCTTTTTTTCCTCTCAAATCAATCTTTTCTCCCCTCCCAAATCACAACACACACACACACACACCTTCCTTTTCTGGCCATATTTTGGGATGGCCTTTCCTAGCGAACGCGAAACTGACCCAAATAATGAAATAACTCCCTTTTTGCCCTCCCCGTCTCTGCGGTGCTCTGCAGCAACCCTCGGTGTGGAAATCCCTGCTGCAAACCCAGCCGGGCTCGCCGCTTGGCAATCCACAGCGGTTCTCCAGGTTAACCTGCCGCTGGGTGGCTCTCTGGTTGTAGCACCCCCGAGCCGCTCCGGCGACCGGAGCCGGTTACAGCCCCGCCGATAGCCAACCCCCGGCCGAAAGAGATGCTCTGTGCTGCCCAACCCCTGCTGCTTGGCTTCGGGAGGTGAGAGCTGCCAGCAGGGATCACATTCTTCATAGAGGATGATCATAGAATAGGTTAGGTTGGAAGGGACCTCTAAAGCTTATCCAGTTCCAATCCCCCTGGCATAGGCAGGGACACCTCCCACTAGAACAGGTTGCTCAAGGTCTCATCCAATCTGGTCCTGAACATCTCCAGGGAGGTTGTGGGACACAGAAGCACCAAATGTGATCAAAGATCCCATTCTGTGCTTCTGTGCTCCACAGCCTCCCTGGGCAACCTGTGCTGGTGTCTCATCACCTGCACTGTCAAGAACCCTTTCCTAACATCCAGTTTCAATCTCCCCTCTGCCACTTCAAACCCATTCCTCCTCCTCTCATTACCAGATCTTGTCACTAGTCCCTCCCCAGCCTTCCTGTAACCTCCTTCAGATCCTGGAAGGCCACTCTGAGGTCTCCTGGAAGCCTTCTCTTCTCCAGGCTGAAAAGCTCCAACTCTTGTAGGCTGCCCTCATAGCAGAGCTGCTGCAGCCCTCTGGGCATCTTTGTGGCCCAGGTTCTTCCCAGGTTGGAAGAGAGCTCCAAGCTCCTCCAGCCCAACCTAGCACCCAGCCCTGGCCAACCAACCAGACCATGGCACTAAGTGCCCCAGCCAGGCTTGGCTTCAACACCTCCAGGGATGGCAACTCCACCACCTCCCTGGGCAGCCCATTCCAATGCCAATCACTCTCTCTGACAACAACTTCCTCCTAACATCCAGCCCTTGTCTCCCCTGGCACAGCTTGAGACTGCTTTTAAACACAGAAATCTCTATGTCCAGATACCTTTGGACGTGAGGGAAAAGTCTTCTTTCAAGGAGAGGAGTTGTCAGGGACTGGAATGAGCTGCCCAGGGAGGTGGTGGAGTCACTTACCCACATCCAGGGTTGGTGACTCCACCACTCCCCTGGGTTTAAAGGTCGTTTGGATGTGGTGCTTGAGGATATGGCTTAAGGTGAATATTGCTGAGTAGGGTTCTAGACTGGACCTGGTGAGCCTGAGAGGCTTTGCCAGCCTGTGTGTTTCTGTGGTTCTGCCTGCAGCTACCAGAGAGGGGGTCCCAGCCAGGTGGGGGTTGGTCTCTCCTCTTGAGTGTCGATAGAATGAGAGGGAATGGCCTCAAGTTGCAGCAAGGCAAGGTTAGGTTGGATGTTAGAAGACAATTCTCCCCTGAAAGGGTTCCCAAAGACTGGCAGAGGCTGCCCAGGGAGGTGCCTGAATCCCCATCCCTTGAGATGTTTCCAAGAGGCAGAGCTGTGGTGCTGAGGGATGTGGTTTAGCACCAGACTTGGTAGAGTTTTGAGGCTGGTTGGACTCAGTGATCTTGAAGGGCTTTTCCAAGCAAAATGATTCTCTGTTTCTATATATATCTGTGTGCTTAAATATATATGTAAGGTTTTTCTTTCCTCCTTTTTGGCTGCAGTGCTGGAAATGAGTGGGACCTGGTGTGTGTTGGCTCCTGTTGTGCAAGATCAGCACTGGCCAGGGCTGGAGGCTGGATGTGGGGCAGAGAAGCAGCCTTAATGAGGGAAGAATTGGCCATTTGTCTTGGCACCCTGGGAAAGCCTTGGGCATCCTCTTCTCAGAACGGTGCAAATTCCTCCAGCAAACGTCCTCGTGGGGATTTGGGGCTGAGACATGGCAGGGCTCCATGCCCCACCTCTGAGCATCCCATTCATCTCCTTACCCTGGTCCCATCGTTCCATCTCAGCCCTGGAGGGAGTCTTTTAGCTAAAGCTGTGCCCAAGGGGAAAAAAAAAAAACCACAAACAGCAAAACTGAGGAGCTTGAAATCGAGTGGAGAGGGGCAGGGAAGTGGGTGACCAGCAGAGCCCCTCGTGGGAGGGCTGGAGCTGCACCTTGGATGCGTTTAAAGGTCGTTTGGTTGCGGTGCTCGGGGCTAAGGTTCAAGGTGAATCTTGCAGAGTAGAGCTCTAGGTTGGACTGGGAGAGCCTGAGGAGCTTTGCCAACCCTTCTGTTGCTGTGAAGATTCTGGGTTGAGGGCTGAAGTCTGGATGGGGGAAGAGAGCAGGAGAGGTGGAGCCCCTGGTGCCAAAGCCACCCAGGCAAGTCTGTCTGCAGGCCCCAGGGCCGAGCAGGGAGCGGTGCTGGGCTGGGCGTGGGGCTGCTATGGGCAGCGGCTTCGGCCGAGCCTCGGCTGCTCCGCGGCGCTCCCCAAGCCTTCCCCGCAAGCCATGCCCTGGGCTCCCTCCCAGCTCGCTCCAAGAGATTTCTTTTCGCTTTTTCCCCCTTGTGCTCAGCCTTTTCCTGGGTTAGGTCTGGAGTGCAAAAAGGACCTTTTTTCCTCCTCCTTCCTTTTTTCAGCTTGACACCTGAGCCCTAAACAAACGGCTCGGCGGGTGCCGAGCGCTGACACTTCGTGCAAACAGGAAGCAATAAAAGATTTGAACTTCCTCTGGAATTTCCTCCTTTTTTCCTCACTCCCTCCTTCTTCTCCCCCCCCTCCTCCCTTCTCTGCAGTTCTTTATTTAGCAAGAGCCCTGCTCAGCCGAGCTCCAGCCTTGCTGCAAAGCTCTTTCCCTCTCTCTCTCTCTCATCCGCAGCTGCTTGCAAAACAATCCACAAGAGGCAGAACATGGAAAAACGAATAGCTGGAAGCTATAGAGGGATGTTTAGTCTGTCCCTGGCTGAATAGGAGCATCCCCAGGGCTCACCTGTTGACTGTCATCCTTCTGCCGTGCCCTCCCCCTGCCTCTTTTGGCTGCTCCCCCCCTTTTTTTGCCCACCTCTGAGTCTCTTGTGCAGAGCATTTCCCTTTCTCTCTTGTAAATGCCTTTCCCCCTCCTCTTCTTCCACTTTCCTTGCTGCCATTCACTCTTCCTTAGCCTCTTTCCTTCTTTCCAAATCTCTGTCCCTAAGCCCTGATTTCTGCCCCATCTCTGCTGTCCTGTCCACCCTAGCAAAGAGGAAAAGGAAACCAAGACAACTTCATCACCCACCATAACCCTTGTGGGGAAGCACATCTGGACTCAGCTGTGCCCTGCCTCTGGCTGTCAGGGTGCAGAGAGCCCCAGGTGCTGGTGCCAGGATGCAGGGCAGCCACAGCAGGGTGGCAGAACTGCTCTGCTCCTGTGGGCAGGGTTTGGACCGCTTGGAGTGTCAGGTTGCTGTCTGAGGTTTAGTGCTGCCTGAGTTTGGGTGGATGGAGCTGGCTTTCTCCACATCCCCCAGCTACAAAGTGGTTAGAGGAAGGGAGGGAGCAGGGTGCTGGAGAGAGGCACTGGAGGCTGCAGCCCTTGCTCAGCATCATGCACCTTTGCTACAGGTTGGAACTTGGGTTTCCACACCTGAAGACTGAGGGGTCCTCACATCCCCCCCTTGTCACCCACTTGGCCACAGCAGTGGTGTGAATGCTTGTTGGAGGTGTTGGTGATGTCTGCTGGTGTCATCCACCCTGCTCCTGGCTGCCTGCGTCAGAGATTTGCTGCTTTCGGTTGCGTCTCTGCTCAGTGTGACCACAGCAAGCACCAGGAGCATGACCCCAGCCTGCAGCCTCTGCTGGGCTACAGCTGGCAGGGGGAGAGGCCTGGGCAAAAGTATTTCACATCTCACCCAGTCCAACCCCCCTGCCAGAGCAGGTCACACAGGGATACACCCAGGCAGGCTTTGAATATCTCCAGAGAGGGAGACTCCACAACCCCCCTGGGCAGCCTGTGCCAGGGCTCTGTCACCCTCACGGGGAAAAGTTCCTCCTCCTGTTCAAATGAAACTTCCTATGGCTCAGCTTCCACCCATTGCCCCTTGGCCTGTCACTGGGCATCACCCAGCAGAGCTGGCTCCAGCCCCTGGCACTCATCTGCACATCTTTATGAACGCTGGTGAGATCTCCTCTCTGTCTTCCCTTCTCTAAGCCGCAGAGCCTCAGCTCCCTCAGGCTCTCCTTGTGAGAGAGATGTTCCATTCCCCCATTTCATATCCCCTATCCCACCACAGTGTCCCCACAGGGCTTTTCTGGCAGAAATCACCTCTCTGCCCACTTTTTCCCTCTCCAGAAGGCTGCTTCTTCACCACATCCCTGGCAAGGGAGCAATGGGACCATGCTGGGAGTGCTGTCACCCCAGAGGGGACAGCCTGAGCACCTACGTCCCCATCACACAGCATGTAGCTGGTGAGTGAAAGTCTTCTCACCTCCAACGGCTCTGAGTTGTTTCCAGGAACAGCCACTCCCTGCTCTCACGTTTGTCAGAGCCTCAGCTGGGTGAGGGCTTCCCTCCCTGCCTGCCTCTTCTACATGATGCCAGCCTGGGCCCTGGCCCTCAGCTGGGAAATGAAGAGTCCGGGATGGGCAGAGGGTGGAAGCCTCCTTGTCCACACCTTTCAGGTGGAAGTCTCCTTGTCCATGCCTTTAAGTTGCACCAGGGGAGGTCCAGATTAGATATTAGGAAGAAATTTGTTGACCAAAAGGGTTGCCAGACACTGGCACAGGCTGCCCGGGGAGGTGGTGGAGTCCCCATCCCTGGAGGTGTTCAAAAGGTGTCTGGATGAGGAGCTGAGGGACGTGGCCTGAGATCTGTGCACAGGGAGATGTGAGGTTAGGGTTGGACTGGATCTGAAGGTCATCTCCAGCCCCATGATACTATGGGCAAGGTGTTGGTGGCATCTGTGGTGCTGGTGGTTGGTGGGCAGAAGGCTGTTGCTTGGCTGCCCTTGAGCACCTCTGTGGATTGGGCACTCTTGGCTTCAACATGGGGTTAAAAAGGCAAAGGAAGCTGGGAGAGAGGTTGGGTGCAAAGGGGAAAGTCCTATCTGTAAATCCAGCTCCACCACTCTTGAGAGCAGGCTGCTGGCATGGCTGTGGGAGAAGGGTGCCCATGGCCCCAGGTGACCCCAGCCCCACTGTAAGGCTGATTCCAGCTGGAGAGGACTTCTAAGCTCATCACATCCACCACCACCACTGCCACCAAACCGTGTCCCGCAGTGCCATGTCCCAGGTGGCAGGCAGGGAGGAGAAAGGGTTGGCTCAGCACTCCCTGGGGATGACACCTCCCTTGCTGTGGCTTCTTTCTCCATCTTGAAGCCAGGTTGATAAAAGCAGCTCCCTGAACCACCCTGACCTGCCCTGGACCCAGCAGCCCAGACACACCTCGGCAGTGCTGCCCACACCCTGCATCTCACCACCTCCATCTCTCTTCTCACCCCACGCCCAGCGCCTCCCTGGCCCCAGCCTCTCAAACCCCAGGCCATCTGCAAACCACCCTGAAGAAGCCTTTCTCCCCCTTTTGCCCCCTATTTCTTCCCCTGAGCTTTGAGCACTCTGTGCTCTGGGGTCCTTGGGTTTTTTTTCTTCCCTTTAAGCTTTAGTGGCTGCTCCAGCTTGAGGCTAGAGAGGGAAGAGCTGCACAGGACCCTGGTAGCAGGGCAAGGAGTCCACACACTACCTTCCCTGTCCCTCATGGCTGCACAGACTGAGTTTTGCAAGCAGAAAGAGCAAAACTCAAACCCGTTTTGCTTAGGGAAGGTGCTGCTGTGATTGAATCAGGCTGAGTGCTGAGGTGCTCCCACGGTGGGGGCTTGGGGTTATTAGTAGGGTGTTGTGTTTTATTCCCCTTGCTTGTCCTTAGCTGGGTGTCAGTGCACAGACAGCTCCCAGTTTGTGCTGGGAGGGGGGGAGTGGGGAATGGAAATAGCAAAGAAAAAGGAAAAATAGAGGGGAAAAATTCAAACCAAGGTCAGCTAAAGAGAGAAACGACCTCAGTGCTTCCTGGGCTGTTGTTTGGTGCTGTGGCATTGCCCTCATTTGCTCTTCTTTCCAAGGTGCTCTTTCGTTGGTTTTCCTCTTCTGAGACTTGTCTCCTTCCCCAGGGAGGAAGAGGAGGAAATCCTGAGTGACACTTTCTCCCTTCCCCATCTGCTCTCAGCTGTGGGCATGCTGCAGGTGGATGTTTAGAGAGGCCCTGAGGGCTCCATCCCATCATCTTGGAGCTGCAGCATTGCTCTTAGAATCACAGCTCTGTTTGGGTTGGAAAACACCTCCAAGGTCATCGAGTCCAACCTGAGGCCACCGTGGCCACTAAACCATGTCCCCAAGTGCCATGGCCACAGGCTTCTTGAACACCACCACCCCTGGGCAGCCTGTTCCAATCCCTGAGCACTCTTGCAGCAAAGGAACTCTTCCTAATATCCAACCTAAACCTGCCCTGGTGTAGCTTGAGGCCATTTCCTCTGACACAAACCCACTGTGATGCCTTCTAGTGGTGCTTCTTGGGCACAGGTGGGAGGAGGACAGTGCTGAGGGACATGAGGCTGATCCTGACCATGCTCCAGCCTCCAGTTTTGCCAGTCTGAGCCCACATGGACCTGGTGAGTCTCTGTTTGTCTCCTCAGTGATCCAGCCCCGCAGAGGGGACCCTACCTGGGGCAGCAGAAGAGCTTTGGCTCTGGTGTAGGGGGGTTGAGGTGTCCTGTAACAAGGCAGACATGGAAAAGCCTCAGTGGCAGTCCAAGGTGCTTTGATGTTTCAGTTGTATTGGTGTTGGCTCTGCTGTCCCTCCAGCTGCCGTTGAGGTTCTTTGTGCCTGGGAGGGGGCACTGCATGAGTGGTGCCTGAGAGCCTCCTGCACTGAGACAGTTCAGCTCTATCCCAACCTTCCCTGTCCTGTTTGCTCTTTAGATGGAGACAAATGAAAAGCAAATGCTTGCTAGGGTGAAGGGCTGGGAAGGTGGCACAGTGTTGGTGCCAGCACTGCCTGTCCCACCAGGCAGCTCGGGGGGGAGCAGCCACTCTCACCCTCCGTCTCCTAAAGCCCTTAAAAACCTCCCTAGCACCCCAAGAGCTGGGACCTTTGCAGCAAGTGGCTGTGCAGGAGCAAAGGATGAGGCTGAGCTCACATCTCCTGGAGCTTGGAGGAGGCTGCAGCCAGCCTGGGGTGCAGAGGCATGAGGAGAAGCTGGCTTGGGGCTGCCCAGTGGATGCTGGAGCCCTTGCAGATGGTGCTTGCTGAGCAGGAGGCTTTCTGTGTTTGCATTCTCATTGCTGATGTGTTTTGATCCCGGGGGGGTGGAAATTTGCACCCTTTGGTATCTGCTGAGACCGTCCAGGGCATTGTTTCTGGCAGAGGCAGTTGGGGCAGCTGCTGCTGCATGCATGCAAAGCAATTATCTCCAACTACCTCCTGCTCTACTTTCCTATAGGCACTGCTATCCACTTAACCCCTTCGGGGGTCCAATCCTGCCAGGGCAAGGCCAGGGGGAGTCAGGGCTCAGCTCTGAGCTGGGTGGACAAAACCCCCTCAGGGATTAAAGCAGCCCAGCACTGAGCCTCTGTGGGTTGGGTGGGGCTGTGCAAGGCCCCCAGCCACTCGTGTGACCTGCTCAGCTCCTCTCCAGCGTGGGGACACTCCAGTGGACATCTGGGTGCTGAGGTGTTGCAGAGCACTTAAGACTAATCTGGATCAGGCTTTGAGCAACCTGTTGTAGTGGGAGGTGCCCTTGCCTGTGGCAGGGGGTTGGAACTGGGCGAGCTTTAAGGTCCCTTCCACCCCAAGCCCTTCTGTCAGGGTCAGTGTTTCATGCAGCATGATGGGGAGTGAAGGCAGGCAGTGGGGGAGCACTGCACGGGTGTGGGGGCTGTTGTTGGGGAGGATTTCTCCCTGCCCAGGGTGGGGAGGTTGGAGGAGATGATCTTTGAGGTCCCTTCCAACCTGGACCAGTCTGTGAGTAGCTGATTTCTAAAGCCATTCAGTGACTACACATGGCAAGGTATCCCCTCAGGCAGGATCTGGGAGCTCAGGAGAACAGGAGAAGGGTCACAGAGTGGAAAAAAAGAGAGAGAGAAAGGAGGGGGAAATGTCAGTGCTAAAGGCAAGCTTCATTTCAGGGAAGGCAACAGCTAAAGGAGCAGAACTACCAAACCAAACCACAAGATCACATCAGATGGCAGGGCAGGACACGTCTCATTTCTCCCTCTCAAAAGGCCTTATCAGCCCAACCAATCACTTCAATGATGTGGCAGAGGGAGGAAGAGGATTTGACTCAGAGTGAGATGAAGTTTAGTGCCGAGGACCCTTCTCTTCCGCTGCTGGAGCTCAGTCACCTGTTCTGCAGCCAGCCCCAGAGAGATCACATCCTGCAGCGGAAGGGGCTCAGACATGATCTGGCACTATTTGATCTGACTCCTTCCAGTGAAGGAGAGGAGAGGAAGAGGAGGGACTCAGTGTGCAGAGAGCATCCCTGGTGCCTGTCTTGGCCTCGGAGCCCTTGCACTGAGGGTCGCAGGCTCACAGGATGTCAGGGGTCGGAAGGGACCCAAGGAGGTCATTGAATCAGCCAGGTTGGAAGTGACCTCCAGGCTCATCCAGTCCAACCTCTCACCCAGCCCTATCCAATCAACCAGACCATGGCACCTGGAGGTGCAACTCCTCCAGGAGTCCACCCAGGGAGGTGGTGGAGTCACCGTCCCTGGAGGTGTTCAAGCCAAGCCTGGCTGGGGCACTTGGTGCCATGGTCTGGTTGATTGGACAGGGCTCGGTGCTAGGTTGGGCTGGATGAGCTTGGAGGTCACTTCCAACCTGCTTGGTTCTGTGATTCTATGACTAANTCACCCCCCCTGCAGGGCAGGCCCATGCAGTCTAGCTCAGGTCACAGAGGAACACATCCTTGGTGTGGTGCACCTCTGGGTGATGGCAGTGAGACTCCTAGAAGGCACCGGGTTGGAAGGGACCCTCAGAGGTCTTGTCCACCCTGCCCTGAGGTGTGCAGGGATTTCTTTAACTAGGTCAGGTTGCTCAGGACTCAAATATGTCTGGCCCTGAGTGTGTCCAGGGACTGGGGTCTCCTCCACCACCCCCTGAGCAACCTGTGCCAGTGTCTCATCACCCTCATAGTAAAGAACTTCTTCCCAATGACCAACCTAAATCTAACTCCAGTTTCAGACCAGTGCCCCTTGCCCTGGCACTACAGCCCCTTCCTTCCCAGGTTTCTCATAGGTCCAGTTCAGGTACTGGGAGGCAGTTCTGAGCTCTCCCTGGAGCCTTCTCTTCTCCAGGCTGCACAACCTCATCTCTCTCAGTCTGAAGGTGCTGAGCAGCCCAGCTCCACGCTGCTGTGCCTCCTTGCACGGAGGTTCTCAGCTGAGAACATCCCCAAACCACATCTGGGAGCAGCTCAGCAGCCTTGAGCTGCCCCAAGCCACGGAGCCCTGCTCAGTGCCCTCCCTGCGGTCAGCTCGGGCACAGCTCCGCTGGCTCTGCCCTGGGACGAGCAGCGCTGCAGAGAGGACTGAGGCTGCTGCGCAGGGAGCATCGCGCTGGGGCTGCTGCTGCTGCTGGCGTTGGTTGTGTGTGCTGGCAGAGCTCGGCAGGAGCTGTAAGTGTCTGGCATGCCAGCCAGGCTCTGGAGATGGAGCTTGCAGCTCAGCACTGGGATTCGGGGGCTATTAGCATGCAAATGGCAGGGCTCAGCTCCAGCTCTGTGCTAGGGCAAAGAGGAAAGCCAGACCTTGGGAAAGTTTGGGTCTGCGGTGGGTTGAGCTGTGTCAGAGGGCTGTGAGGACAGGCTGAGGGGGTTGGAGCTGTTCGGCCCGGGGAAGAGAAGGCTCCAGGGAGACCTCCCAGTACCTGAAGGGGCTACGGGAGAGCAGGGGAGGGACTTAGGACAAGGAGCAGTGGATTGAAACTAGAGCAGGGAAGATTCAGATTGGACACTGGGAAGAAGTTCTTCACTCTGAGGGTGCTGAGACACTGGAGCAGGCTGCCCAGAGAGGTCATGGCCAGCTCAGCCCTGGAGGTGTTTAAGACCAGGCTGGATGAGGCTTTGAGCAGTCTGGGCTGGTAGGAGATGTCTCTGGCTGTGGCAGGGCTTTGGAACTGGATGACCTCTAAGGTCCCTTCCAACTCAAGCCAGGCTGTGTTAGCAAGAGCAGAGGACCAGCTGGCAGAAGCTGTTCCACCCAGCCAGCTGCCACACTGCCCTGCAGCACCAAACATCTCCATTAGCTGTACCATGGCACCTTCCCTGCACAGGTCTGAGCCCAGCAGCTGATTCTCCCCATCCTGGGCACAGCCTCCTTAACCGAGGTCACCCAAAGGAATGTGATGTGCTTGCCCTAATGGAACAGGTTATTCCCTGGGGAGAAACCAGCTCGACTGGTACCACACAGGTCCCAGCTCAGGTTGTTAGACAGCAGGCATTAAACTGGCATCACTCCACCGATCTGTGTGGTGACAGCAAATGCCTGGAGCTGAACATCTGAGCCCGGAGCTGGCTGAGGCAACACCAGCTGCAGGGGCTTGAGCTGTGTCTCGCTTCCTCCCCAGCACCCAGCTCTGGAATCCTTAACTCAGGGCTTTTGCCTGATTCCATGAGGTCTGGGTTGTGATTCCCATCGAGGAATTTGGCCTCCCTGGAAAAGGGGAACCACTGCAGAGCAGTCAGAGTGCAGCTGTGGCGTTCTGAGAGCTGCTGCAGCTCCCACAGGTGTGCACTCAGCTGCTGCTTTGTGACCTGCAAGGTGGGGGCAGGGGGGGAGAAACTTTCAGCTCTGCAAATCAGGACTTCTTTTTTTTTTTTTTTTTTAACCTCCACCACTCTGTACTCAGAGTCTGCACCTCAGAGGTCCTTAAGGATGGGGAGATGCAGGAAGGAACCTGTGGGGGGTTTTCAAGCAGGCACAAGTGAGCTAAATGCTGAAACCTGATGGGTTTTACCCAGCCTGTTGCTGAGAATTCCACTCCCCAGCTCTAAACTGCTCTAAATAAAGGCCACCAAATAAAGGGTGGGGGCCTCCCAGTGTAAGAAAAGGCCTCTAGATGCAATGTTGGGGTCTCCTAGTGTAAGAAGAGGCCACCAGATGCAATGTTGGGGTCTCCCACTGCAACCAAAGGCCACCAGATGCAATGTTGGGGTCTCCTAGTGTAAGAAGAGGCCACCAGATGCAATGTTGGGGTCTCCCAGTGTGAGAAAAGGCCACCAGATGCAATGTTGGGGTCTCCCAGTGTGAGAAAAGGCCACCAGATGCAATGTTGGGGTCTCCCAGTGTAATTAAAAACAACTAAATAAAGTTTGGGGGTCTCCCAGTGCAACCAAAGGCCACCAGATGCAATGTTGGGGTCTCCCAGTGTAATTAAAAGGCCACCTTAGGATTTCTCAGGAGCTGCCCCACTTGCCAGGGCTCCCATTGCAGGGAGAGAGGCAAAGCTCAGGGACTCTAACGTCTAAGTGAGAGGAGGTTAGGGGCTTGCAAAGCAGCTAATCAATACCAGGCTGCCCAGAGCCACCATCACTGCTGCTGCTGGAGCTTCAGACAGCAAAAGCCCTACTGGAAATGCAAGACATCTCTGAGCTTCCTGCCAGCTGGCCTGGAGCCAGCCTATTTCCTTCAAAAAAGGAGGGATATTTATTTTCACCCTTTTAGAGGCAGCCAATTCATCGCAGACCACCACCAGCTGAAGAAGCTTTCCAAATCAGCAGCCTCTGGGGTTTGGTTTTTTCCTTCCCCTCTCATTTTTTGGCCTTCTCTCTGGTTTGGTTTGATAATTCTCTTCCCCTATCCCCTTAAATAATTCTCTTCCCCTACTCCCTTAAATATGATTTTCCTTTGGTTGTTGGAGTTGGAGTAAAGCCTCTGCCAGGACATGCGAGCCCAGGGCATTGCGACACAGTCCTCCTCCTCCTTCTCCTCCTCCTCCTCCTCCTCCTCCTCCTCTCCAAGCTGGAGGAAGACAGTAGCAGCAGTGTCTGATGAAAGCCAGAGGAAACCAAAGCAAAGCCTGGCCGTGACTGATTCTCCTTCCAAATGGCGTAAGCAGCCCCACTTCAAACATGTGAAGAATGAGTTATCTGTGCCTGACTTTGCTGGGCAGCAGCAGGGAGAGCTCCTTCCAGCCCCTTCCTCCTGTGAGCTTCTCAGCTTGGCTTCTTTGCAAGTGGACTGCAGTGGTGTTGGCACTTGCTGGCTGCTGCTCCTCAGCAGAGCTTGGACATCTCCAGCATCCTCCATGGAGGTGTCATAGAATTGTTGAGGTTGGAAAGGTCTTTAAGATGGTTGAGTCTGACAGGCACTCACCTGCCATGGCCACCAAACTGTGTCCTCAAGTTCACAGAATCATAGAACCAAGCAGGTTGGAAGAGAGCTCCAAGCTCCTCCAGCCCAGCCTAGCCCCCAGCCCTGCCCAACCAACCAGACCATGGCACTAAGTGCCCCAGCCAGGCTTGGCTTCAACACCTCCAGCCACAGCCACTCCACCACCTCCCTGGGCAGCCCATTCCAATGCCAATCACTCTCTCTGCCAACAACTTCCTCCTAACATCCAGCCTAGACCTGCCCTGGCACAGCTTGAGGCTGTGTCCCCTTGTTCTGTTGCTGGCTGCCTGGCAGCAGAGCCCAACCCCACCTGGCTACAGCCTCCCTTCAGGGAGCTGCAGACAGCAATGAGCTCTGCCCTGAGCCTCCTCTTCTGCAGGCTGCACACCCCCAGCTCCCTCAGCCTCTCCTCACAGGGCTGTGCTCCAGGCCCCTCCCCAGCCTTGCTGCCCTTCTCTGGACACCTTCCAGCACCTCAACATCTCTCTTGAATTGAGGAGCCCAGAACTGGACACAGCACTCAAGGTGTGTCCTGAGCAGTGCTGAGCACAGGGGCAGAAGAACCTCCCTTGTCCTGCTGCCCACACTGCTCCTGAGCCAGCCCAGGATGCCATTGGCTCTGCTGCCCACCTGGGCACTGCTGCCTCCTCTTCAGCTCCTCTCTCCCAGCACCCCCAGCTCCCTCTCTGCCTGGCTGCTCTCAGCCACTCTGTTCCCAGCCTGTAGTGCTGCTTGGGGTTGCTGTGGCCAGTTCTTGAGCACCTCCCTGGGCAGCCTGTTCCAGGGCCTGACCACTCTTGCAGGACAGAAGTTCTTCCTAATATCCAAGCTAAACCTCCCCTGGTGCAGCTTAAATCCACTTCCTCTTGTTCTGTTGCTGGTTGCCTGGGAGAAGACACCAACAGCAGCCTCGCTCCAACCTCCTTTCAGGGAGCTGCAGAGGGCAATGAGGTCTCCCCTCAGCCTTCTCTTCTCCAGGCTACAAAACTTAAGCTCCTTCAGCTGCTCCTCACACAGTGCCCTCCAAACCCCTCCTCAGCCTTGGTCATCTCTGGACACCCTCCAGCACCTTCCCTATCCTGTGGCACCCAGAACTGACCTCAGTACTCCAGCTGTGACCTCAGTCCCTTCCAGCATCTGGCACTAGAGGCAGCCCAGTTCCCATCTCCACCTTGTCCTCCCCTCCCTCTTTAGCTGGCTGTGGGGCTCCACCAAATCCTTCTTGGCTTGGAATTTCCCATGGGGACTCTGAAGCCAGAGGTGGGTTTCCAGGGGGGAAAAAACCTGAGGGATGTTGTGTTAGAGGTGTGGAAGGATGAAACCACCCCAACACCTCCTGCAAGGGACAGGCCCTGCTGTTCCCAGAGCATAGGAGTCTCACATGTGGCTTGCTGCTGGAGCACATGCTGGGACTTGATAGTCTAGCCAAGGCTCAGCCTGGGAACACAGTCAAGCCTCTGTGGAGCACTGGTGTGGCTCTCTGAAGTACCTATTTTGAGGGCTACAGGAGGCATCTGAAAGCTGTTTGACGCAGGGAGACAGAGTTTGAGCCACTGCTGATTGCTTTCTTGTGGTCCATTCTCCTGGACGTGTAGAGACTAAGCCCCTGGGCTGTGTGCTGCATGGCAGCCTGGGCTGCTCCTCAGCAGCTCCTCCTCGGCTAAGCTGCGCAGTTTGGCTGTGAATAGCAGAGCAGAGCCCTCGGTGGAGGGTGGGGGGAGCTTGGGGTGGGATGCTTGAAGCCTTGCTTTGAAGGTGGCCAAGTGGAGGCTCTGCTGGAGCTGCTCCCCCAACCCGTGCTACCACCTCCTGGTTCTTGTCTCCTCCTCAGTGGAGCCAAGGAAATGATCTGCAAATGTGTGCAGCTGAACTCCCCCCCCCCGCCCGAGCTGCAGCACTCTGCGCTTCCTTCGCTCCAGCTTGCTGCCAGCATTTCACAGCAAGGTGCCTGGGGAGGGCCAAGCCACTTCCCACCATCTGCTCTCCTGTCCTGTGGTAGCACAGGGCTCTGGCAGGCCATGGGGACAAACGTGACACCCAAATCCCAAGGCACTGAGGCTGAAGAACAGGCTGTGCAGCTCCTTCTCCCTCCTGGCTCTGTCCCCGTCCACATCTGTCCACAGGCAGATCAGAGGACCAGGACCCCCCAGGCAGGGCTCGTTTCAAACCAAATCTGCCAGCTCTGAGCTGTTGGCATCACTCAAGCCATGAAGTTCCTGGAGCCCCTTGCTGCCTTTGGCCAACTTCGTGTTCTGCACCTCAGCCACCCGGGGAAGCAAACTGCTCTTGGTGAGCACCCACAGACACCCCCTCCACGGCTCGGAGCCCCCATCCACAGCCCAGTGGCAGGAGCCACATCAGGTTGCACACTTCTAGAAGGAAGAGCAGAGCCTGCCTGGCCTTTGAAAGGTTTTAATGCAGAAGGCATGTTTTGAAACCAGAGCTCTGAGGGCCTGAGCAGCAGACACTGCTCTGCTGTCTGCCTTCCAAGGAAACACCCAAAGCTTCCAGCGCGCTTCTTATTCCTGGCCCCGAGTGTCAGGTTCACATCGAGTCTTCCAGCTGGGAGGTGTTCACTGGGCTGGTTTGTTTGATATGCTGATAGAGATCTTGTTACCACACCAGGATGGAAGGGGAGCTGTCAATGTTTACATCGTGTCACGTTCAATATCAGGCTGAACTCGCTCAGAAACCTGAGCCAGCCTTGGAACCCTCCTGCTGCCGACGCCGAGTGCCCGAGGTCGGCAGCTGCCATCGTTTTCGAGCTCCAAGGACCAAGTGTTTCCATAAATATTGACCTGCAAGCCAGTGCTGGCACAGCTGGAAATGCAGTGCAGAAACCTCCAACCCCACAGCAGGCTTCGTGTCCCAGCCCTGGAAGCTTTTAAGGCCAGGCTGGATGTGGCTCTGGGCAACCTGATCTGGTGTGAGGGCAGCGAAGCTGGGGAAGGGCCTAGAGAATAAATCTGCTGAGGAGTGGCTGAGGGAGCTGGGGATGGTTAGTGTGAGGAAGAGGAGGCTGAGGTGAGACCTCATTGCTGTGTACAGCTATCTGAAGGGACATTGTGGAGAGGCTGCTGCTGGGCTCTGCTCAGAGCTAATTGGAGACAGACCAAGCTGAGGCTGGGGAGGTTTAGATTGGACATTAGGAAAGTTTGTCAGGGAGAGAGTGGTCAGGGACTGGAATGAGCTGCCCAGGGAGGTGCTGGAGTCACCCAGCCTGGAGCTGTTTCAGGGTGGTTTGGATATGGTGCTTGGGGATATGGTTTAAGGTGGATGTTGTAGAGTCACAGCTTTGCTTCTCTGTTTCAAGTTGCCTTTGTTTGGAGCAGACCTGTAGTGTTTCTGACCCCTGCCTGCATGAAGTGAATCTCGAGGTCCAGTTTCCAATGCAAATATAGGTTGGACTTGGTGATCCTGAGGGTCTTTTCCAACCTGGGTGTTCGTGTGGCTCTGTCCCTGCCCGTGGCAGGGAGGCTGGAGCTGGCTGATAGGTTGGACTCGATGACCTCGAAGGTCTTTTCCAACCTGGTTGTTTCTGTGATCCTCGAGGTCCCTTCCAACCCTGACAGTTCTGTGACTCTGTGAAAACTCACAGGTTGGGGTGGTTAAGACTTTGCAGACAGATTTCTTGGGATGAGGTCTTGGAGCTGTTTGAAGTCGATTGAGAATCCACCCACTGGCTTCCGGAGGCTTTGAGTTGGTCCTTGGGTTAAGCTCTCGAAACCACCTTCCTCTTCTCGAAGGTATGAGGCATTGTTTGCCTGATGGCATCGGCTTCCTCCCGGTGACAGCTGTGGGTAGCTGGGGAAGGGCTTTTAATGAAGCCAACCGCTGCAGGAATTAAAAAGTTGAGGTCGTTCTGATGAAAGAAAACCATTAACTGCGATGCTCTCTTGCGTGACAAAGGCTGACGTCCCCAGCTCCCAGTGACAAGTGGCAGGAAGTCCTGGGGACACAGCCCGTACCAGGGAGGGCTGGCAGGCCAGAGTGATGCCTGGTGGCTTTTTAACTCGTTCACTGCCTTGTTCCACACAGTTCCGTGCTGCCAGGTCCCACCCGTGCAGGTGGAGGTGGGATACAGACCAGGGAGGGTCTAGGAGAGCTGGGGAGAGTCATGGTCCCACCGCAGCTCTCCTCTGGGCTTTCAATCCAGGGAGAGTTGGCAGCCCAAACTGATGGAGTTCGAACTCATTCATTGCCTTGTTGCATACAGTTTCACTCTGCCAGGTCCCACCCGTGCAGATGGGGGTGGGATACAGACCAGGGAGGGTCTAGGAGAGCTGGGGGAGGGTCATGGTCCCACCTCAGCTCTCCTCTGGGCTCTCACTCTCCTAAGCGAGCCCCTGCCTTGCCTTACCTTTGCATCTTCTACTTTCCATGTACCAGGAGAGTTTCAGGTTTGGGGGGGGTGCTGCTGGTGACTGCTGGGTCTGCCCACAAACCAGCCCCTCTTAGAGGGTGTGGGTACAGCCCTGCTCTTTACTTGAGGCTTGCAAACCCCAGGGGGGCTGTGCCCACGCTCAGACAGCGGCGGGCCTGGAGCGCCCACAGCACAGCAGGACGGAGCCGCGTGGAGCCCTGGGCTGGGCTGCACAGCTGAATAATCTTTCAAGCCGTTATCAGCAGAGGGATCACTTGATTTATTCTGCAGGATTTTCTCTGTCACATGCCAGATACTACCACAGGATAGGGCTGCCACCGAGATAGAGGCAGAGAACTCAATTTCCATTCAATTTCTTGGTGGGACTTGGTCTTTTGAAGTCCTTTTTTTTTTTGGCTTCTCTGCTAAGCTCTGCCTGCGAGAAGTGGTTAAGGGTGGGGGGGGAAGCAACAAAGACAAAAAGCAAAGCTTTTCTTTTTTCCCCCCCTTCTTCTTCTGTTTACTCTGTGCTCAGATGTAAACTGAAACACTAAAAGGTGGAGCAAAACAGGACAGCTCAGTGCACACTTTGCCCCTCGGGGCAAGCACAAACACCGTGTGGCAGATGTGGTGCAGGGCCCTAAAGGTGCTCAGATAACACAGAGATGCTCCAGGTCTGGGGATGCACAGAGATTAGAAGAGAGATTTCCTGGTGTTGATTTGAGGTTTCCTTGGTTTGCTTCACACGGAGGGGAGAAGTTTTCAGAGTACTGGAAGGTTTTGCTGTCTGCTGGGAGTTTGTCTGGAGCAAGTGCTGCTGGCTGGGGTCAGCAGGTTTGTGTTCGGGTTGGGCTTTTGCACACCCAGGAGCTGGGGGGTTGGAGAGTCTGAGGGGGGAGTGTGGAGGCTCATCTGGATGTGGAGCTCACAGGAGAGGGTCAAAGCCCCTCAAAAACTGCATCTGGGGGTGGTTTGCTGTTGGGATACCCGTGGAGGGCAGAGAGCTCAGCTGGGAGTGTGGATCAGCTCTGGGATCGATGCTCTCCTCTCCCGTCCAGCACCTCCACAGCCTGAGCACAGGGAGCCGAGCACAGGCGAGGTCTGCAGAGATCAGCCTCAGAGAGGGGGAAGTCTGGGGACTTTCTGTGATCTGCTATAAATTGACACCCAGCTCACACCAAGCAGCTGTGAGGGCCGAGGGAAGGGGAGCCAAGCGAGAGCTGGGTGGCAGTTCTCACCCTCTAAACGCGTTGCTTCGCTGCTTGAAAGCCACCAAGAACCGCGCTTGGCTCGGTGGCTTTGGGCCATAGGGCTGCATCTGATAAGGCCCAGCCCTCAGAAGAGCTGCAGAAGGGTTTCTTCCCAGCTCCTCTCTTACCTTCCCTGGCATGCCTGCACACCTCCAGTGCCCCCAGGCTCTGCTGGGATGAGGCATTCGCCACTTTGGGAAGGTCCTTTCATGGCAGGTGCAAAGAGCTGGAGGTGCTGTGCGGCCGTCTGGCTGCAGCAGGTAAAGAGCCAAGGAGAATCCAAGGTCTAGAACCTGGGACTGGTGTAAAAGCAAAGCAGCTTTGGCTTCTCTGGAGTGCCTCCAGCTTTGTGCGGGTGTAACTGAGACTGGAATCTGGCCCAGAGAGAGTGAAGCCGTTTGGTGATGATTAATATAGTAAAATGCGAAAGTTATGTATCAAGTGCACTTCATCAGCCTCTTGCCTGGGGACAATTAGCATAAATTTAATCATTATTGCCCTGTGCCAGCAGCTGCTACCTAAGGAGCTGTGGGAGTGCTTTACAAACGCTCATTAGCTGCTGCCCTGCCTGGGGGAGGGAGGTGAAGAGTCTCTGCCCGTTTTACGGGTAGGAAAAGAGGAACAGAAAGAAGCAAAGTGAGATGGCCAAGCTGTGGTGTCAGAGGTGGCTGCTCCCAGCCCTCCTCCTGTGCCTTCTCCAGCCCTGCCTGGGCTTGGGTCGATTGGTTGAGCAGGGCTGGGGAGGGGGCTGGAGCCAGACAGGAGAGTTTGCTCTCCATGCACTGAGCAGGTGCTGTAGAAAATGCATAGAATTCAACGTTCCCTTTGCTGGTTCCACAATCACCACCCGGGAAGGAGATCTTCTGCCCTGCACAGGTTCTCCCTCCTGGTCTGGAGCGAGGGAGGGCTGGTGTGGGCTGGTCGCTTGGGCACAGCACAGGGCACCCTGGCCCTAGCACCCATATCCTGCTCCTAGCTCAGACACTGACTTATCAGGTGATCTGGGGGCTTCTGCATGGGTCAGTGTCCCTTCTTCAGAAGGCTTTGCTGGTCTGAACCCCGAGCTCTTCCCACGTGTGTGTGCCCTGCAAAGCCCCACCAGGGAAGCTGCCCTCCACTGGAGCTGCCACACGTCAGCCCTGTGCAAGGGATAGCAAAGATGGAGCCTTGCCCTGCCTCTGTGTGCAAGCAGGGTGCTGCAGCCAAAGGGTAACTGATTAGATATCAGCCTCTCTTATCATGTTCCAGGGCACAGACAAAAGCTAGAAGACCAGGCCAAACCCTTCACCGACCGCTACGGGGAGCTGGAACGGCTGCGCCAGTCCATGAGAGTCACCCCAACAACACCCAACCCCCGCGGAGCCCTCAGCACCCCGAGCCACTTTGGGTCCCAGGCTCAAACTCCAATACAAGGTAACTGGCTGGGTGCCCCAGCCTGGTATCACCCCCCCAAACCCTCATGCCCCTGACACAGCCAGACAGGGAGTGGAGCTGGGCTGGAGTCCAGCTCTGCCCTGGGTAAGGAGCCCAGCCTGGGGTCACACCAGGGAGGGGCTTGGTTTGGTTTCTTGACCCTGGAAGCTTTTTTGCACCCATTTGATCAGCAGATGGCTGCTGAGTCACAACCCCTGGTGACTCTGCTGTGTGCACCATGAGGCAGAGCCATAGGATCATAGATATGAGGTGTTGGGAGAAGCTGAGCAGTTGCAGCAAGAAGGGGAGGGAGATGAGAACAAGACGCTTTGGATCCAGGAGCGTCTCTGACACGAAGGTGCCCATGTGGATGGTTAAGCATCAGCTCCAGAGGGTGCTTTGTACTTTCCATGCTAATCCCAAGGGTTTCTTATCTTGTTGCATTGTGTTTATGCCAAGCCTGGTGATCCATCACCCAATTCCAGCATAACTCCCCACACGTATGCACACCTGCATGGGCGCACGCGTGCGCACGCACCCCTCGGCCTTTGCTCTTCCCCTGTTTGCCATCGGCGTAGCTCAGCCCTCAGGCATTCCCTGGGAATCTGCATCCCAGTTTCTTGCCAGGAAAAAAGTAGGAATTGCCACCAGAGCTACCCCAAGGAAGGTCAGTCTGCTGGTTCCCATGCTCAGCCCTAAACTGAGCATTTGGACTGGGAAATGATGGAATGGGTTGGGTTGGAAGGGACCTCAAAGCTCATCCAGTTCCAACCTCCTGCCGTGGGCAGGGACACCTCCACCAGCCCAGGTTGGTCAGGGCCTCATCTAACCTGGCCTTAAACATCTCCAGGGAGGGGACATTCACAGCCTCCCTGGGCAACCTGTGCCAGTGTCTCTCCACCCTCACTGTAAAGGTTTTCTTCCTGATCTCCAGTCTCGATCTGCCCTCCTCAAACTTCAATCCATTCTCTTTCGTCCTGGTCAAAAGTCCCTCCTCAGCCCTGGTGGCTCCGCAGCTCTCAGCACAGCCAGATGCTACCAGGATGGATGGAGACAGAGAGGGAGACAGAGAGAGAGGGGGGGAGAGAGAGAGAGAGAGAGGGAGGGAGGGAAGGAGAGAAACCATTCCCCTGCCTGCACCGGAGAGCTGCTCCTTCTCCAGGCGGTTTTCGCCTCGGTGGTGTTTCCCTTTGGAAAATCAGCAGAGATGTTAACGAGGAATTAAGGGCCAAGCATTTAAGCTCTTTGTGTTTTGAGTTCTGGTGAGAAGTTGCCTTTCTCTGGAAGGTTTCCTGTGAAAAAGTTCCACGAAGCCTTTTGCAGAGGTTGTCTTCGCAGAGGTGAGGTTTGAAGCCCTCCGTGTCGCTGGCAGAGAGGGTGTCTGAGGCACCGAAAGAAAACCACCAAACCCCAAACCCAAAACATGTTGGAAAACGTTACCCAAACTGTTGAAAGCTTCCCTGCTCCTCCCCACCCCCAAATTACAGCCCAGGTTTAATTTATTTCTCATTGAAATGCAAATCTTTATGCTTGGAATTTTCATTGATATTAGCAGGGTTTATGAGAAGAAACTCAGGCATTTTTTTTGGGGGGGCGGGGGGGTTTAATCAGTCGATTTGGAGTTGAAAGGAGCAAGAGAGATGGAGAGGGGTTAAAAAAAAAAACCAACCCCCCCCCAAAAGAGTTTTCTAGGCTCGTCCCATTGGCTGCATGATAAAGAAAGAGGTTTTCAGGGTGGGGGGGGAGGGAAGGAAAGAATTAAAATGAGGACTTTAAATTAGCTCAGTTCCCTGCAGTGTCAGAAACCCAAGCAGCGGCGTCTGCAGCAGACAATCAGGTGATGACACAAATTCAGCACCAAACAAAAACACATTTCCACACCTCCCCCCCCCCCCAGAAAAAAGAAAACCCAACCCAACAACCAGCTGGCCACAAGCTGCTGCCCTGTGCCAAATCCCCAAATGTCAAGTGACAGCAGGAGTGGAGACACACGGAATTAGCCACCCCCAAATCATCCCTGCCGGGCGGCTCCAAAGGAAGCCGGAATGCGGCAGAAGGCAGTTTGTACACGCTCTGCTCTTGGCTCCCTCCTTCCCAAGCTGGAGCAAATGGATGAAAAATTCCTTGTGGGTTCTTCCCAGTGGAGCTGGGAGAGGAATCAGCTCAGCAGTTTTCAGATCTCAAGCCTATAAGGCTGCCTATAAGCAATCAGAATCGTAACACTAATACTCATCATCATCATCACCGCAGAGTCCCACCTCGTTCTCTCTCTCCCCCTCGCTCTCTCACACTCACACACGTGGCTTATTCACAAAGATCATCATTTTCAGCCAGGCAAGTGGAGCCTGCCCCCGTGCCAAGATCAACACAGGAGCTAACAGGGCTGTAATTCTCACGACTTGGCACGTTCCTGGGCAGCGCACACCAGAAGGTGATTAGCAGAAAGCACAACGAGATAGGGCTCGGGAGGGGGGGACAGGGCAGGCTGCAGTTCAGCTGCCCCCTGCTACCCTTTACCTGGTTGCTTCCCAACCTGAATGTTTCCAAGCCTCCCTGTGCAGGGATTAAGAAGGGGCCAGGCTGAGGTGGAAGGGGCAGCGTTTCCCCTCCGCCCTCACCCTCCGCTCGCCTGCTGCCGGTGCTTGGCCTCTGGGTTCTGCTGACCCAGCACTTTGCATCAACCTCTCCTAATCCCCTTCTGGCACAACCAGGCCGGGGAGCTGAGGTGCTCAGAAAGAGGTAGGAGTCAGACACCGCAGATCCCTCAGCACAGCATGTGAGCTCTTGGGCTTTGAAGCAGAGAGGCTGCGTTGATGTCTGGGAGGAACTGGAGTCCTTTGCTCTGGCCCAGCCCAACCTTTCCTTCCCGGGAGTGCAGGCTGTGGAGATCATGGCAAGGACGTTGGTGTAGATGGGAGAAGGATTTGGCCTTCAGCCATCTGCAGAAGACTTTCAGTAAAGCAGCCCCGGGAGGTTATAAATAGCCCCCGTGTAAAATGATCATCCTGAGGTTAGATGGTCTCAAACCAAAAGCCTCCCAGTGAAGGAAAAGCTTCTGAAGGGCATGCCAGGAAACACAGGAGGAGAGCATGCTCAGCACAGCAGCTGGGCAGGGCAGGTCCTGCTCTCCTGCTGGTTTCCCACTGCCCAGTCTCAGTGTATTTCAGTGGCTTCAGTCTTGCCTTACCTCATGCAGGTGGAGAGCCAACCCCTTCCCATGCCTGTCCCCAAATGGGATGGACATTTGCAACCCTCCAGACACCAGATTTTGTTCCTGCTTTATAGGGCTTTGAGAGGACAAAAAAGGTAACTCTGGGTTCAGCTCAGGGTAGCTGTGATGAGAATCCAACCCTCCAGCTGGGGAGGTAGGGCCTAGAAACAGAGAACGTCAGGGTTGGAAGGGATCTCCAATGCTCATCCAGTCCAACCCCCTGCCAGAGCAGAATCTCCTAGAGCAGATCACACAGGAACACAACCAGGCAGGGCTTGAATATCTCCAGAGAGGAAGGAGGCTCCACAACCCCCCTGGGCAGCCTGTTCCAAGGTTCTGTCACCCTCAGAGGGGAAAAATTCCTCCTTGTGTTCAAATGAAACCTCCTCTGCCTCAGCTTCCACCATTGCTCCTTGGCTGCCATTGGGCATCACCCAGCAGAGCCTGGTTCCAGCCTGCTGGCACTCACCTGCACATCTTTATAACCACTGCCTAGGCCACCTCTCAGCCTCCTCTACTCCAAGCAGCACATCCCCAGCTCCTTCAGGCTCTCCTTGTAAGAGAGATGTTCCATTCCCTTCATCATCTTTGGGGCAGACAGATTCTCATCTATCAGGCAGCTTTGCTTCCCTGGCTTCAGCAGAGCAGAGCTGTTTGCCTCTGCTGAGGATTTGGCCCTGATATGCCTCCAATGAGGTCTGGAAAATATGAGGTTTTGAAATCCCTGCTCTCCCATCCCCTCTGCAGAGCAAGGCACCAGGCTGTCATTAGGATGGCTGGGAATGGTTCCTTATTATGGGGCAGGCAGAGCCAGAGCCCTGCCTGCCTTCTCCCTTCTGAGCTTTGTCTTCCTAACTCGAAAAACAAAGCCCCAAATCGAGTAGCTCTCAAAAGCCAAGCAAGATGTCAGGGAGCTTCCTTCTGCCAGCCTTTGCCTGCTTCTCGGGGCCCCCCCTCACTCTGGGGAAGAAGTGGGCTGGTGGCAGTCACACAGATCCTCCCCCGGGGGCAGCTGGGATGGTCTTAGCCAGCCCCCAGTGGTCCAGGCAAAGCTTTGCCCTTGCCCAGGTCTGGGCTGTGCTTCGTGCGGCGCTGCTCTGCTCCCGCTGCAGCACGGGGGACCGCCCACGCAGGCGGCTCTGTGGTGGAAACTTCTTCAGCCACTCAGAAGCAGTTGTGTGCCTTGTCCAGCAGCACGCAGGGGCCTTGTGTAAGCGAGGGCAGCTGCAAAGTGGCTTCAAATCGGATCTGCTCAATACTGGGGCGAGCTGATGGCTGCCCCTCACTGCTCCTCGCCCTCTCTCCTGAGCGCTCCGGCGACCGAGAGCAGGAGAGGCTCCGGATCCTCCTGCAAGCTCCGTCCTGCCTCCGCCAGCCTTAGTGTCTGCTGAAGGGTTTGGGAGAGGTTGTGCTGGTGCAGAGCTTTCAGATCTGCTGCTCTGGGAGCTGCTCAGCTGTAACCAGCTCGAGTTCCAGCCCAGGACTCAAGGCCAGCGTCAGGCTCTTCAGGCGGCTCAGCCGTCAGCAGAGCGCTTCACCCTCTGCGTTTGGAGTCAAAAATCTCTCTCTTGCCTCGTTTGAGATAGACATTTTTAAAGTATCAGGTTGCTTTTAAGAAGCCTCTTGGCATAAGCAGGCGGTGCCCTATTGTTTGTGAAATGCAACGTGGCTGCTCTGAGGTTAAGTCCTGAATTATGGGCCCAGCAAATACCCTGAATTGCTGCTTCCTAATCCCCGTCCAGATCGACTTATGGTTTCTTTAAAATATCCGTTTCTTAATGGACAAAAACATTTGACCATGAGCAGAGACTAAATTGTTTCCAAAGGAAGCTAAGGCAAGCATTAGTGGGAAGAGAGCACATTGTGGGATCCAGCTCCAGCCTCAAAGGAAGGAGCCCGCTCGAGATGGGCTTCCTGCCTGCAGAGCCTGCCCTGCCTGCCTTTACACTGCTTTGCTGCTCCTCTGAATTACATCTGCCCGCTGCTCAGTGTGTGTCCCTCAAATGAATCCAAAGAGCTCAACCACAGGCCGGTGCTGGATGGGAGCATCCCCCCCCACCCAGCCCCCACCGCCGCTGCTTTTGCCGCTGCCGTGCAGCCACCTCCGTCTGCCGGCCGCAGCTCAGGTGCCACAGCGCCGCAGCTCCTACCAAGCAGCAGCAGAGTAAAACACCAGCTGAGCTTGCACCGAGCGCAGCTGACTTGGCCTCAGGCTCCAGGGATGCCACCCTGCCTTTGACGTGGGATTTTTGCTACGCTGGCATCCTCGCTGCCAGACTCCGAGCGCCCACAGGGAGCCTCCGGCCGCCGTCTCGCTGCAGGAGGGCATCGCCTGCTTGGCTGCAGCGCAGCTCCAGAGCAGGGGCAGCAGGGCTGTAGCTCCACCTCCTACCACCCCATCAGCTCTCCTATCAGCCTGCTGCTCCGCAGTGGGTTTCCCATGGCGGAGCTGGCTGCTCCGAACCCGCTCTGCAGGCAAGGTGGTCTAGCTGCAGGCTGGGTTGTAAATTCAGCAACTTCCTTTTATGTAGTCAGGGCTTGTTAATTTATTATTTTTTTTTTAATACCCTTTGAATGCAGGTAAAGAGCAAAGCAGAGGCAGGCCAGAGGGAGTGCCTGCCATGCAGGGAGCCTTCCCAGTTCAGCCCACCCACCCGCTCCAGCTAGCACCGTTAGCTGATTCATTAGCTTCACTGGATGGAGGGACGGGACCCAGCCCGGTGCGGGGCAGGGGGATGCAGGCAGAGCTCTGGGGATGGTGAGGGGAAGAGAGAAGCTGCGGTGGGAGAGGAAACTGGGAGAGCATGGCTTGTTTAGTCTAGGAAGAGGCAGACTGGGAGTAGAGCTGATTGCTCTGTATAAATATATCCAGGGGGTAAACATCAGGGAGAGAGAGGAGCTAATGTAAGCTCTGAAGGACAGTGCTGGCACAGGGGATGGGGCTCAACTGGCCCCAGAAGATAAAATCTAGGCTGGATATTAGAAGGAGGATTATAGAATCATAGAATGGTTGAGGTGGGAAGGGACCTTAAAGGTCATCTAGTTCCACCCTCCCTGCCATGGGCAGGGACACCTCCTGCTAGCCCAGGTTGCTCAAGGCTGCATCTGACCTGGTCGTGAACACCTCCAGGGAGGTTGTGGAGCACAGAAGCACCAAATGTGAACTTTGATCACTTTCTGTGCTCCACAAACTCCCTGGGCAACCTCTCTAATCTTAACCTATTCTTCTTCCCGTTTGAATTCCCTGTAGAGGCTGTGTCCTCCCTAGAAGGGCAGGCTGGGTCCCACGAATGGCTGGGATCACCCCAATGGACCTAGAAGAGTCTGCAGAGCAGGAGGAGATGAGGAGCAGGATTCACTGAGCTGGGAATACCTGGGAATTTCCCTGCCTCACTGCTCTGCCTGCTTGTGTAGAGCAGGAGGCTGCTGCCCAGCATGTTTGGGGGTGACTAAAACTGGTGGGAGAGGACCCAAGAGAGCAGACAGATAGATGCCTTTCCATGGTCACCAGAGTGGGTCTGGGGATTGCGCCTGAGTCATAGAATCATAGAACTAAGCAGGTTGGAAGAGAGCTCCAAGCTCCTCCAGCCCAACCTAGCACCCAGCCCTGCCCAACCAACCAGACCATGGCACTAAGTGCCCCAGCCAGGCTTGGCTTCAACACCTCCAGGCACGGCCACTCCACCACCTCCCTGGGCAGCCTATTCCAATGCCAATCACTCTCTCTGCCAACAACTTCCTCATCACGGCCAGCCTGACCCTGCCCTGCCACAGCTTGAGGCTGTGTCCCCTTCTTCTGTCCCTGGCTGCCTGACAGCAGAGCCCAACCCCAGCTGGCTACAGCCTCCCTGCAGGGAGCTGCAGACAGCAATGAGCTCTGCCCTGAGCCTCCTCTTCTGCAGGCTGCACCCCCCCAGCTCCCTCAGCCTCTCCTCACAGGGCTGTGCTCCAGGCCCCTCCCCAGCCTTGCTGCCCTTCTCCGGACACCTTCCAGCACCTCAACATCTCTCTTCAATTCAGGAGCCCAGAACTGGACACAGCACTGCAGGTGTGGCCTGAGCAGTGCAGACACAGGGGCAGAAGAACCTCCCTGGTCCTGCTGTCTGCACAGCAGCCTGCACTGTTCGAAGAGAATCAGAGGAGTGAGCAGCAAAGGTGCTTGGCAGCTGTGAGGTGGCTCCTGGCAGTGCTGTGATAAGCACCTTCCGTGTGTTGTGTTTTGGTTTGGGGTTGTTTTATTCTGTTTTTGGTTGCTGTTGTGGATGTTCTTTGTCAAGCTGTGCAGAGGAAGTCCTTGCACCCAGCTTGTGAGCTGCTCCTATCAGCCGCAGAGCGACGGCTCCACGGGGGTGTAACAAACGGATGCTGAGCACACCCTCCCCTTCTCGTTTTTTCCTTACTTCAACACCTCCCCTCCTCCCCCCTAAAAAGAAGTGAATTTTTGCTCTATTTTTTGGTGGGGTGAGAGGAAGGGGCCCTTTCCTTTTTTCGTTGGCTCCTGACTTGGAAACGAATGAACTTGTTAACCCAGGCGGCAGAGGCGCTGGCGGGCGTGGGTGGGGAGGAGAGATGCCTGCTCTAGAGATGAGCTGGGGCTGCAGAGACCAGAGGCAGCTCCTGCACCTTCCTGGAGAGAGCAGCTGCTCTCCACCTTTGGCCACCTGCCTCTGCCTGATGCCAAGTGGAGCAGTGATCTAGAGAAGGAAGCAGGGAGGAAGAGAGGTCAGGAAAGGCACTGAGGTGCTAGAGCAGGCTGCCGAGGGGGGTGGTGGAGTCACCAGCCCTGGGGGTGTTGGAAGAGTGAGTCGATGTGGCACTTTGGGACATGGTCCAATGGTCATGGAGGTGCAACAGGGTAGGTTTAGTCTGGACATTGGGAAGAATTTTTTCCCCAGCAAGAGTGGTCAGGCATTGGAATGTGCTGCCCAGGGAGGTGGGGGAGTCACCAACCCTGGGTGTGCTTAAAGGTCGCTCAGATGTGCTGCTTGGGGATCTGGTTTAGGGGTGAACTTTGCAGAGGAGGCTTATCAGTTGGACTTGATGATCCCAAGGGTCTTTTCCAACCTGAATGTTTCTGTGAAGGCTGAACTTGGTGATCTCAGAGGCCTTTTCCAAACTTTATGGTCAGGCCACACCTTGAGTGCTGTGTTCAGTTCTGGGCTCCTGAATTGAAGAGAGATGTTGAGGTGCTGGAAGGTGTGTGGAGAAGGGCAGCAAGGCTGGGGAGGGGCCTGGAGCACAGCCCTGTGAGGAGAGGCTGAGGGAGCTGGGGGGATGCAGCCTGCAGCAGAGGAGGCTCAGGGCAGAGCTCATTGCTGTCTGCAGCTGCCTGCAGGGAGGCTGTAGCCAGCTGGGGTTGGGCTCTGCTGCCAGGCAGCCAGGGACAGAAGAAGGGGACATAGCCTCGAGCTGTGGCAGGGCAGGGTGAAGCTGGGTGTTAGGAGGAAGCTCCTGGCAGAGAGAGTGATTGGCCTTGGAATGGGCTGCCCAGGGAGGTGGTGGAGTGGCCGTGGCTGGAGGTGTTGAAGCCAAGCCTGGCTGGGGCACTTAGTGCCATGGTCTGGTTGGTTGGGCAGGGCTGGGTGCTAGGTTGGGCTGGAGGAGCTTGGAGCATTCTTCCACCCTGCCTGATTCTGTGATTCTATGAAAACTGCTGACAGGCAGCTTGGAGGTCCAAGCATCACAGAAACTAGTGGAGAAAAAGCAGCCAAAGGTATGTATAGAGAGACAACCTCTGTCCCCTCCCCATCTCCCACATGCAGGAGTATTCCATCCATAACCAGGAGCATCACTGCTGTTCACTCTGGTGTCAGTCATCATGGCATGAGACAAGAGAGGAGATTTTCCTTTTCCCTCCCCCAGGCTACATATTTCATGACCGTTTTGCAAGGCAGCTCTGTGCATAGGAGTAGAAGGGTGAGGTATGGCTGAGGGTGCTCAGCCTGGTGAAGAGAAGGCTCCAGGGGAACCTCAGAGCTGTCTTCCAGTATCTAAAGAGATCCTTCAGGAAGGCTGCAGAGGGACTTTGCCTGAGGGTGTCTGAGACAGCTCAAGGGGAAACGGTTTGGGATTGAGGCAGAGCAGAGTTAGACTGGAGCTGAGGAAGAAATCCTTCAGTAGGAGGGTGGTGAGAATCTGGCACAGGCTGCCCAGGGAGACTGTGGCTGCCTCCTCACTGGGGTTGCTCAAGGCCAGGCTGGATGAGGTCTTGAGCAGCTGAGTCTGGTTCAGAAGTGTCTCTGGGCATGGTGGGGAGGTTGGAGCAGAGGAGCTCTGAGGTCCCTTCCACCCTGAGCCATTGTAGGATTCTGTGGTTCTTCACACCTCTCAAATGAGGACCAGAGAGAGGTATCTTGGCTGTGTGGAATTGCTCAAGGTCCATCCCTTGCTGCATGGCCCCAGATGATGTCCTACTGCTATACATCCAGCCCCATTGCTGTGCTCTGCCCTGGATGACCTTGTTTAGTTGTCTCTCAAAGCTGTTTTCATGCTGCAGCACTTAAGAGGTCCTCATGCTGCTTTTGCTGCTCTTTTGCCTCTGTAGCCAGAACAGGTATTTTCCTGGGTTAGGAGGCAGTGGAATTCCCCACTCTTTGTTGGGATGGATGCATATCAGTGCAGTTTAGTCCCAAAAGCCTCTTGCAGGTTCCATTGCCTAAGCTTCACGGGGGCTTCAG